>BPTQ01000008.1:195829265-196215766 GCA_019973895.1 Chrysanthemum seticuspe
TAAAAATTATAGTCTTATCGAAACCACATTGATTTATAATGACGACGACGTTGTTTAAAAAGACGACGACGTTGTTTAAAAAGACGACGATTATTTTTAACATACCAAGAGGGTCAAAATTATAGTCTTATTCAAAATCACGTTTATTTACAATAACAACGACGTTGTTTAACAAGATGACGACGTCTCTTTAAAAAATAACCATTAAGATAAACAGATCTATTTACTTTTTTTTTTAATCTATAAATTATAGTAAATCTTTATAAACTATTCATACGTCTTCTCCGTTGTCCTTTTTTTTACCAGTTAATAAAAAACTCTCTTTTCCATGACAAAACACTGTAATTTATAACAACAATCAGTCTAAAATTAACAGGAATAAGAATACACTATAATTCTTTAAAACTATAATAAAAACTACTAATTCTTTCTTTAATTCTTTAAAGACTAAAAACATTATATCTAAAATAAATTTCTTAATTTCTTTCTTAATCATCAAAAATAATATCAAAATTTCTTAATATCACATAAGAATAAGGACAATTAAAATCTGACTAACAACAATATTTAATGTCACAAAACAGTACCTTTTCTCTCAAAAAATAATTGACCATTTTTTTTCCTGTTGCCTCTTCTGCATACTTATCAAATATTTCTAAATGATATTAAATATCTAATTTTTTTTTTCATTTATCTAGACAAATAGAATTACCAATAAAAAATTTCTCTGCAGCAGTAGAACAATTTGTTGCAGCAACAATAACATTTATTTGCACTAAAACTTATTCTGATATTAAAACTGGGAGAACCATACAATTTTTATTAGCAGCAGAAAAATTTGTTGCAGCAGCAGAAAAATTTGTTGCAGCAGCAGTAATATTTAGTTACACCAAAGCTATTCTGATATTAAAAATGGGAGTACCATACAGTTTACTATAATCAGACATTCATGCTTTCTGAATAATAAAATCTATATTACAAAAATCAGAAATTTCTTAATATCTTTCTAAATCATCAAAAATAATATCAAAATTTCTTAATATCACATAAGAATAAGGTCAATTAAAATCTGACTAACAACAATATTTAATTTCACAAAATTTCTTAATATCACATAAGAATAAGGTCATTGACCATTTTTTTTTTCTTGTTGCCTCTTCTGCACACTTATCAAATATTTCTACATCTTCAAATGTAAAAAAATTTGGATCTCTAATATTTTTAATTTCATTGCTTATCTTGCAAAGAGCTTCCCATATAGTTGGATGTATTTCATCTTTCAAAGGTGGCAAACCAAATTCTTTAACAACCTTTACAATCATCAAAGCAGCATCATCAACTATCGCTCTTACTTTGTCTAGACAAGTTTCATGAATCTATACAAGAAATAGATAGTATATCAATTTTTTTTATAAATTTGTAATAGCATATGCAAAACTTTATTATGATTATATAAAGCAATAATACCTGATCCTTATCGTATTCTAGCAAATCAAAGTAAATGTGACTGTCACAAATAGAAAAATCTTCAAATACTTCCATTCTTTTCTCCAGCTTTTTGAGATGGTAGCGTAGCACACATATATTTGTTGTGTCATAAGGATAATTGCCGCATGTCAAATATTTTAATGTTTCAGTTAATAAAGAATTTGCAGCCTTAATTTCTTGTTTAACTTGACTCAAGCATTTTCACATTTTTTGCTTATAATCAGACAAAAAATCATCCACTGCTGAACTTTCTTCTTCATCAACTAACCTTTCTTCTCCTCTGTTGAATATAACAAGCCGATAGTTAAGATTTTTTAATATCAGATTAACTATCAGCTACTAGTACTAAGATACTATTTTTTGCTACTAGTACTAATTTGAATTAATTATCAAATTATCTGTAATAATAGAAATCATCTGAATTAACTACTTTATCAAATTTATTAAGTAAGTAATATGAACTTGATATTTAAGAAAATTTATTGATATCAGATTACCTATGATTATAATTTTCAGAGACAATTTATAAAAATGACAGAAATTTCTTAATAATTGATTAAGATCAATTATTATAATATGCCATTTTTCAGTTTATAATTATTAACAGAATAACAATGATAAGAAAATCGAAAGTTCGTTAATATCAGAATAGGTATCATCAAACGCCATTAATATCAGAATAAACATTATAATGAAAAAAATTAAAGATCTTAATATGATATAACCAATCTTGAGTTTACAATGAATATCAGAATAAGCACATAAAGAAAAAAAAGAATTTTCTTATAGTTATTATCAGAATGACAATGTTAGGAAAAAGGGAATTCGTTAATATCAGATTAGCTCTCATCAGACACCTTTAATATCAGAATAAAAATGATAACGAAAAAGTAAATTTATTAATATCATATAAGAAATTTTCAGTTTACAATTGATGTTAAGAAATTTTTTATCAGTATATTTACACCAGAACCTTATACACTTCAGTTTCAGATACCGTTAATATCAGAATAAAAATGAAAACGGCAATGTTAAGAAAAAGGGAATTCGTTAATATCAGATTAGCTCTCATCAGATACCGTTAATATCAGAATAAAAATAAAAACGAAAATGAAAATATCTTAATATCATATTGGAAATCTTAAGTTACAATTAATATCTGAATAAAACTTTTAAGAATTTTTTGTTGTGTTAATGTTACATTAGCTATATTCATTTAATAAAAATGTTAATAAGAATGGAAATATCTTAATATCATATTAGAAATCTTCAGTTAAAAATAATATCAGAACAAGTATCTTAAGAAAAAAATTAATTATGTTAATATCAGAATAGCTATCTTCAGTTTGAATTATATCAGAATAGCAATATTCTTAATATCAGATTATCTATCATCAGATATCCCTAATATCAGACTAACTATCATAAAAAAATTCTTAAATTCGAAATTAAGAAACTTACCTTCGTTCAGTTCTGCAAATCTTAAACTTGATGAAATCATTGTTTTTAGATTTTTTTTAGTTTATGTTTTTATATGTTTTGTTATTCAGATCTACACTGATATTATAATAGTATAGATTAATTATCATTGATTTTAGATTTTTTTTTAGTTTATGTTTTTATATGTTTTGTTATTCAGATCTACACTGATATTATAATAATATAGATTAATTACGAAAATGCCACCACGTTTTTTTTAACGTAGATCAGATGGACACTTTGATCGTGCGGCTGATATTCATCCGTACTTAAAAGCTGGAACGCACCCGATCCCTTCCCTATATATATATATATATATATATATATATATATATATATATATATATATATATAATATATATATATACACACACACACACACTAGAAGGGTACCCGTGCAATGCGGCGGCGGGTACCCGGTGACTACTTTTGTGGCGAACAAATGTTTTTTATTTTTACAGCTAATTCAAGTGTTTTACGTCTCGACGCGCCGCAATAAGGTCACCTGACCCGCTCTCATATTGCGCACGATCCTTTAAAATATGAGCCACCTGCTAAATAATAATGAGCCGAATGGTTACATACCGATTGTATCACACTCAAATAAATCAGTCAACCCATTGACTACTCAAATCTGGATAGCAAATTATCAAGCCCAACAGCTCATAAACCAGATAAAGTCTACAGCCCAATAATACATCTTAATCCCTAAAATAAATGATATAACAAGTTATCCCATCCCTAATTTCACAACCCTAAGTCCAAAATACACATTGTAATGTTATTGCCTTTATCACAATGATAAGCGCATCTTATACCTTTCTTATACCGAAACTCATTGTAATTTCTTTCACTTATACCTTTCTTATACCGTTCTCATTGTAGCCACAACAATAACATCACAACTGATAAGCGCATCTTATACCTTTATCACAATGAGAACAATATGCTTTCATGATTGTGATGTTATTGTTGCAATTTTTTCTCAACAGTAGTGGCAATTTCTACAGTTGGCGGCATGGTGGTGTCCGGTTATTGTTGCGGCAGTAGGTGGCGGATTTTGTTGGTGCCGGTTGATGATGGTTTATAGTAAGGGTGGTTTAGAGTAAAGAAAAGAGAGTTACGGGTTGATGATGGTTTATACGATGTAAAAAGAGAGAGGAGGTTTATATATATGATGTCTCTTAATTTTTGCTTTAAATGTGCTAGAGGGGTGTTACAAAACTGAGGGTGCTGTTACAATTTTGAATAATGTTTTGTATTTAATTTTCATAAAAATAGCTTAATTTTTAAGGCTTATGGTATTTATTGAATTAATAGCAAAATAAATACAAATATTTTCATTATAAGTAAGACGTTGAATCTGAATTTTTAAGCCTTTGATGAGTGTGTAAATACTCATTATTTTTAGTCAAATCTGAACTGCAAAACGTCTAAAAATGCTCAGAAATGCATCAAAATACTGAAAATATTCCAAAATTGCATTTTATATGTTTCAGATGCAAAATTTTCAAAATCAGATGAAAAATGAGCAAAGTTTGCATAATTGGCAGTTTCAGTCCCCCAAGTTTCAAAAGTTGTCAGAAACAGTCCCTGAGCACATAATTTCAAAAGTAAAATCACCAAAGGTCCTTTTTAAATCATAACTTGTCAAAATTAGTCCTTTGGTGAAAAATATCAAAAGTTTGAGAAATTACAAAATAAGTCCTTCAAGTTTGAAATTTGGCAAAAATGGCCCCTGGAAATTGGAAAATGGCAAGGTTAGTCCTTGTACTTTTTGAGATTGTCACTTTTAGTCCTTGGAACAACTTGGCAGAATTGGCAGAAATGGTCCTTGCAATTTTTAGAATTTACACTTATGGTCCTTGATAATCAAAACCATTATGACCCTTGTCACAAACCAAGTGACCCTGCCAACCCTTTTGGACCCCTGTCATCTAACCATTTTGACCCCTTTGTATTATTAAACCACCGGTCAAACCACTTGGTCAAAACACTCCAGCGCGCCAAAAAGTCACCCCTCCCAACTGCTAACCTGCAACAATCCAACTCCCATCCCCCCAGCTCAAAACCCATTTTCCATGTCCCCCCACCTACAACTAACATCCAAGATGCATTTAATGCACCTCCCCCCCCCCCCCTCACTCAACCTAACTGTCAAATACTCCTTTTTGGCGCCAAAATCTGTTTCAAGGGCCAGGATTGCTTCAAACCATCCAATGGCTGAGAAACAAGTGGGAAACATTCAGAGTGGAAAGAGAAAGAGTTGGGATTATAAAAGAAGCAAGAAGGATGAGGAGAAGGAGTCTAGTAGTTTATTTTATTTTTACTTATGTCGTTTTTAATTCAAAGCTTTTAATTTAATGTAATATCTGAAATATTTTGTTTCTAAGTATCAAAGTAAGGTTATTATATCAGTATAATCAACTTTTAAGCATCAATTCAAGTTATTGTTCACATTTCAAATTTTTACACCACTGTTGGTAGTTTCAGTTTTTATTTCTTACACCCAAGCTTCAATAAGCTTGTTTCTCAGTTCTAATAAGTTTATACAAGCTTCTAATAGCTTTTGATAAGCTTTAAATAAAGAATCTAGCAACTTTGGTCCATGGTCAATGAAAGTCAAACTGATCTAGAAAAGGGAAAAGGAAGATGCAGAGGTGGATTTGGGTTAAAATAGACTAGGTTAGGTAGTGGTTTGGGTCTGGTTTTAGCTTGCATAACAGCTGGACAGTGGTGAGTGATCTCTCATTTTCACTTTTCAAGCCATTTTTGCATTTCATGCTTATCTGTGTATATGTGGTCATCATTAGTATAAACTTGCTTAAATAGTTGTAATTAGGTCATTGTCACTTAGTTTGATCAGTAAAACTAGTAGGTTCAGTGTTTAGCTCATTTTACTTTGCACATCAGTTTCTAAAGTAGTGTTTGGATTAACCAGTGAATCTGTGTTTTAGGTTTAATCTGTGAAAGATACTTGTTAGTCTAGGTTTATTAAGTTCAAATGAACTCATTCTAGTTGTCATATTGCACTTACATTTGTCCAAAGTCAAAATCCCATATATCTGTTTTAACCTAGTTCACTGTTGGATTTTCAACAAGTCAAAAGCTAGTTTTGTGTTCCAAATTCTTAGTCATAGCTTGCATTAGGTTTCATTCATCCATTAACATCTTATTCAGTTGAGAAATCAGTTGCAAAGTTCCATTTAGTCAAACTTTTAATTCTGTCAAAAAAGTCAAAATTGCAAAATCTCAGTTTGGGCCAATCTAAGATGATTTTTCATGGGCTCATTTTTGAGTCAAATTCAATGAAACTTGATGTTTTAAAATCTCATGCAAGTCTATTTTCTTATGTCCATTTTTGTATAATTTTGTGAATTTTTTTTAAGCCCCAAATAAGCTTGTCAAAGTGGGGTCAAATGCCCTGTGAAGAGCACATTGAGCTGCACAGGACTTGGCCAGGTTTTACCAGGCTTGGTAAAAGCTCATTTGAGCTTGTCTAGGTCTGTTATTTAGTTTTTAAGCTCTCACCCAGGTCTAGTGTAAGTTCCAATTGTTGGTTTTCTGTTTCCAGCTTATTTGAGTGCTTATTTCTCTGCTTAAACATGGTACCCTCACAGCTGTTTTAGCATTTTAGCTCATATAGTCAAATCTTGGTATATTGCAATCCAGTGGTTAGGGCTTGTTGATTTCTGTTGCATTTAGGTTCTTTTAGCTTATCTAAGTTCCTGTTTTCAGTTGGTGGCTTGTTGTGTCCCTTTGGCTTACTCAAGTGCTTATTTCAATAAGCACTTGTACATCAATTCCTTAATCTTACACACAACCATCTGTTTTTCCATTTTTCCTAGCTTCCTAATATAATTTTATAGTTTTCCTGAAATTTTCAGATTTTTCCAAGTCAGTTTGCTATTTTTCTTGATTTTAATTAGTTTTTAAGCATTTTTAAATAGCATTTAATACAAAAAATTAAGAAAAGTTTCAAAAAAATAATTTTTCATTTTCCTTAAGTTAAGATAAATATAAAAAGACAAAAAAATATTTTTCTAGATTTTTCTTAGTTAAATTTGTATTTTTAATAATTTAATTACTTTTTAATAGTTTTTAATTCCTAGAAAATCCAAAAATAATCAGAAAAATACAAAAATAGTTTTGAAAATTCTATTTTGATATTTTAGATTTTTCTAAGTCTTAATTTTATTTTTCTAGCTTTATTTCATAATTTCTTGTATTTTAGGTAATTATTTAATAGTTAAAAATAGTTTTTAATTAATAATAATTAGATAATTAGTTATAAAAATACTTTTCTTTTTCTAAATATTTTCTTTTATCATTAGGTTTGTAAGAATATCATTTTCATATTTTTAGGATTAATATTGTGTAAGTTTCACATTTTCAGTTGTACGTTACGTAGATTTTAATTCAGTTTTATAAAAACTTAAAAACAAAAACATCATTTTGCAAATAGTGATAGCGTTTATTTAATATTTTTTATCTTTTTAACTTTCTTTAATTTGCATTTAAGCCGTTGTAATTTGTTGGCTTTTTCTGTAGTTATAATCAATTCAAATTCCTTTTTCTGTTCAAATTTCTCGATCACTTTACGTTTGGTAATCCATTGCATAGCTCGCTGGGACATAACGACCCGGGGAAACACTATACTCCCCAGATCTTCATTGAGTTCGTTCCTAAGCCGTTTTAAGTTTGTTACGGTCGGCCATTCACAAGTGGCCGGCTTGAGTGATAAAACTTGACTGTTTGGGAGCGGATCAAATTTTTGGCGCCGCTGCCGGGGAGCTGTGCTGATTATCTTACGTTTAGCAGATTAGTAATTTGGATATTCACTCTTTGTTCATACCATCCATCTATATATGTTTATATTTTCTTATCCAAAAATACAAAAATACTCTTATCATTCCTCTTATCCGTATGATTCTATTTCTCTTACCCCCTCGTACCGTTTGATTCTACTCTTCTTTAACCTCAAAACCGTTTAATTCTATTTCTTTAACCCTCTACATGTTTAATTCTCATGGCGACGATCGATTATCCTCGTTGTTTCCACTGCAAAAGCCGTATGGAAGAGGATCAGCTCCGTTGTCAGAATCCGGATTGTTTATGCAAGCAATGTGGAAGGATGGGTGCAAGCAAATATTGTTATTGGTGCGAATTATCTGATAACTCTCTCGATGATTCTCCAAGTTTTTCCGACCATCCGCCACAACCCGATGAACCCGTTCAAGAACCGGAGACCATAACGGAAGTGGTGGAAATTGCTAGCTCTCAGAGCACACCACTTGTCCCACCTCCTGATTTTTCTGAATGTTCTTCGAGACTTGATAGTCATTCGGATCACCACGTTGGTTTTGTTGATTCTTTGAATAAACCGATTCCTTATCATAACTCTCAAATGCAATCGTTTATTCCTTGTGTCGGTTGTGGTGAGCCTCTTTTTGGTTCACCCTGTCGTTGGTGTACTTGTGTACAATGTGGTAATGATATCCATAACGGGAGTTGTTTGTTTTGTGGTTCGAGGAATTCATTTGATTATGATCCTAATACGAACTCATTTAACGACCCCTCAAACTTTTCCAATTACCCACCATAGCCCGACCTATCTTCATATAATCAACATATCTGTTGTGAATTTTGTGGAGGTCCTCACCAAGGATTTGAGTGTCAATCCGGAAACACGTTTGTCTATGAACAGTTTTCCGGTGATGCTCAGAACTTTGGTTATAACCAAAATCCATATGATTCACCAGTCCAGACTCAACAGTTTTACTGTTGTGAGTACTGTGGAGGTCCCCATTTCAGCTCTGATTGTCAAATAGGGAACCCAATTCCTTGTAACAATCATGACTCTCACATGTTTGACAATTTCCAACCTCCACAGCACCATACGGTTCAAACTCCACCTGAGCCGTTATCTCAAGAAATCTCCCACGATTTTGAAACCACAATGAAAACACTTGATGATATGATTAGTAACTTTAAGAATCAAGTGAGTGGTGAAAAGACCATAGGAGAATTGCTGGCCGAAGAACGAGAAGAACGAGAGGCTCGCAAATCTAGGGAAGAATTATTAATCCTAGAGCAAGCCGCTCTAAGGCGTTCCCAATTTCTCAAGGCAGCTCTATATGATGATGATGAGGAGAGTTTTTATCCTTTTAAAGATAATATTTCTCAACTCCCTCAGTCAGTTGATATCCCAGCAGTTGAGATTCCATCTCAAACAACTGCTATCACACCCGAGGCTCCCACTCACTCTCTGAACATGGGGGATGAGCATCTTGACACTGTTCCTGAAAAGGAATCGGACGAATTCATAAAGTCTAGTGTTGAGAACCTTGTCCCAATCCCAAGAGAGTCACAGGGAATTCTTGATCATGTGTGTGATATCCCTCCTCCTCTTGTCTTCCAAAATGATCATGTTGAGATGTTCTCCGATTCTGATGATGATGATTCGTTATCTTGTGGAGACATCATTTATGTGGAAGATTCACCTTCTGAGCTTGTTAGCTTAGAAGAAGAGAATGATGAAATTACTGACACTGAAATCAAAGATGAAGCTCTTCGAGCAACATTATTGAATGTCAGTCTTCTCATTTCTAAAATCGAGGCTTTCAAAGAGAAACCTATTTCATCTCCTATCCCCATTAAGGGTAGTGACATTCTTTCCGATGATTCTAATCCGGAAATGAAAGCCTTCTGTTTTGATAATATGGGAGAGAAGATTAGTGGCAGTACCACTTCTCATTCTCATAATTCTCTTCTCGGTCATGAATCATTTACATTTGAGGAGTTCGCCAGTGAACCTACTCATATCAATTATGAATATGATTCATTCACCTTCATGGAGTTCTCAGATGAACTCACTCATATCATATCTCCGCCGGAGTATGATAACTTCTACTTTGATCTAGACACACCTGGGATATGTCTAGACCAATTGAGCTTAAATGATGAGATTCATGCTATTATGAATTCTCCTTCTGATGATGATGAGTTAGTCATGATGTTTATCATGATTTTCTATCTCTTCTTCACTTATCCCGTGGCTTCTCCTGTTCTTCACTCCTTCGGGAATGAAGACATTATCTTTGATCCCGGCATTTTCATTTATCATTTTTGAGCCGGTTCTGTGTATATCTCATCGGTGTGGAACTTTCACGTGCTTCAAATGTTTGTCCAAACATCTTGAATGAAAGTCCGATGGAGATTGTTTCTTCCACTTTGCTTCCCCATGAACAAATTAATTCGGGGTCGAGTCAAGCTAGCGACTCGGTAATCAAAAACAGTAGCTAAACATGGGTTTTCACCCGTGTGTATCACCCTAGTGTGGGGGGGTTGCCCCACATGTTGTGTATATATCTTTTCCATAAAAAAAAAAAAAAAAAAAAAAAAAAAAAAAAAAAAAAAAAAACTTTCTAAATAATGGCCGTAGTATTTCCCTTTTACGTTCTCAGTTTCGGCATAACCGCCGGTACTTTGAATATTGAGAGCAATATTCATTTCTAAGTGTGGGGGGGAATTCTCACGAATTTTATCATATAATTATACCAATTCCCCCGTTTTTTGCCAAAATATTTTTTGGAGTAAGTGTTTTGCACTTACTCATTTGGTTATCAGTCCGCCATGTCTAATAGACAAAAGGATTGGCTAATCCAGGAGCAAACGGCTCTTGGTAAAGATATCTCAAATCCGTTGACGGCTTGCAATTTGCCCAAAATTGTATGGTATTCAGCTCACCATATCCTAAAAAGTGAAGAGTTGGCTAGCCCGCAAGTTTATGGCTTGTGGTAAAGGCAGTGGAAAAACCATAATTGATAATCAGCTCACCAAAGATAATATTGATAATTTATCTAAGAGTTGGCTAGTCCAGAGCAAACGGCTTCTGGTAAAGACAAAATCAAATCCGTTGAAAGCTGGTGGTTTGCTCAAAATCACATGGTTATCGGTGTACCATGGTTCTTACTTGAACTGAAACATTTGGCTACTCCAGAAGTAATGGCTTTTGGTAAAGAGATTCAAATCCATTAAGTTTTTCTCAAAAGATTGCTAGGGACTAGCAATAGTTTAGTGTGGGGGATTGATGAGTGTGTAAATACTCATCATTTTTAGTCAAATCTGAACTGCAAAACGTCTAAAAATGCTCAGAAATGCATCAAAATACTGAAAATATTCCAAAATTGCATTTTATATGTTTCAGATGAAAAATGTTCAAAATCAGATGAAAAATGAGCAAAGTTTGCATAATTGGCAGTTTCAGTCCCCCAAGTTTCAAAAGTTGTCAGAAACAGTCCCTGAGCACATAATTTCAAAAGTAAAATCACCAAAGGTCCTTTTTAAATCATAACTTGTCAAAATTAGTCCTTTGGTGAAAAATATCAAAAGTTTGAGAAATTACAAAATTAGTCCTTCAAGTTTGAAATTTGGCAAAAATGGCCCCTGGAAATTGGAAAATGGCAAGTTTAGTCCTTGTACTTTTTGAGATTGTCACTTTTAGTCCTTGGAACAACTTGGCAGAATTGGCAGAAAAGGTCCTTGCAATTTTCAGAATTTACACTTATGGTCCTTGATAATCAAAACCATTATGACCCTTATCACAAACCAAGTGACCCTGCCAACCCTTTTGGACCCCTGTCATCTAACCATTTTGACCCCTTTGTATTATTAAACCACCGGTCAAACCACTTGGTCAAAACACTCCAGCGCGCCAAAAAGTCACCCCTCCCAACTGCTAACCTGCAACAATCCAACTCCCATCCCCCCAGCTCAAAACCCATTTTCCATGTCCCCCCACCTACAACTAACATCCAAGATGCATTTAATGCACCTCCCCCCCCCCTCACTCAACCTAACTATCAAATACGCCTTTTTGGCGCCAAAATCTGTTTCAAGGGCCAGGATTGCTTCAAACCATCCAATGGCTGAGAAACAAGTGGGAAACATTCAGAGTGGAAAGAGAAAGAGTTGGGATTATAAAAGAAGCAAGAAGGATGAGGAGAAGGAGTCTAGTAGTTTATTTTATTTTTACTTATGTCGTTTTTAATTCAAAGCTTTTAATTTAATGTAATATATGAAATATTTTGTTTCTAAGTATCAAAGTAAGGTTATTATATCAGTATAATCAACTTTTAAGCATCAATTCAAGTTATTGTTCACATTTCAAATTTTTACACCACTGTTGGTAGTTTCAGTTTTTATTTCTTACACCCAAGCTTCAATAAGCTTGTTTCTCAGTTCTAATAAGTTTATACAAGCTTCTAATAGCTTTTGATAAGCTTTAAATAAAGAATCTAGCAACTTTGGTCCATGGTCAATGAAAGTCAAACTGATCTTGGAAAGGGAAAATGATGATGCAGAGGTGGATTTGGGTTAAAATAGACTAGGTTAGGTAGTGGTTTGGGTCTGGTTTTAGCTTGCATAACAGCTGGACAGTGGTGAGTGATCTCTCATTTTCACTTTTCAAGCCATTTTTGCATTTCATGCTTATTTGTGTATCTGTGGTCATCATTAGTATAAACTTGATTAAATAGTTGTAATTAGGTCATTGTCACTTAGTTTGATCAGTAAAACTAGTAGGTTCAGTGTTTAGCTCATTTTACTTTGCACATCAGTTTCTAAAGTAGTGTTTGGATTAACCATTGAATCTGTGTTTTAGGTTTAATCTGTGAAAGATACTTGTTAGTCTAGGTTTATTAAGTTCAAATGAACTCATTCTAGTTGTCATATTGCACTTACATTTGTCCAAAGTCAAAATCCCATATATCTGTTTTAACCTAGTTCACTGTTGGATTTTCAACAAGTCAAAAGCTAGTTTTGTGTTCCAAATTCTTAGTCATAGCTTGCATTAAGTTTCATTCATCCATTAACATCTTATTCAGTTGAGAAATCAATTGCAAAGTTCCATTTAGTCAAACTTTTAATTCTGTCAAAAAAGTCAAAATTGCAAAATCTCAGTTTGGGCCAATCTAAGATGATTTTTCATGGGCTCATTTTTGAGTCAAATTCAATGAAACTTGATGTTTTAAAATCTCATGCTGGTCTATTTTCTTATGTCCATTTTTGTATAATTTTGTGAATTTTGTTTAAGCCCCAAATAAACTAGATTGCAGACCTCATATAATCATAAATTAGGACTAAATAAATATAAAATAACAATATTAGCAACATAAAACTTAGGTTTGAGAATTATGCTAATATGACTGTGAAAATGAGTTTCTTATTAACTATCAATTAAAAAGAACAAGCTACTGGTTTAAAGGTTTAAATACACTTAATTATAACTAATGAACATGAACATAAAGAAATTTAAACTAATGACTGTCTTACATAGTAAAAGCCAAAATGAAACAAAGTGGCTTACAAGTGGATTCCAAGCACAAACTGAGAACTAAGAACTTGTAAACACCTCCTAAAGCTTACCAATAAGCTCTATACCAAGGCCATCCACTATATACCCTGCTCCAGCCTTCTTGTACCTTTTACCATGGCTTTTTTATTTTTAAACTATTTATTTGGTATTTTTGTGAATTTCTGGTTTTGGCTACTAAACTGCTTTTTAGAGTATCTAATAGCTTTAATAAGCTATATAGGGAGCTTATGTGGGCTTATGAGTCCAGAATAACAACTGCTAACAACATTTCACCATATTGAGATTTTTGATCAAGAGTGAATTTTTGCATAAACAGAAATATTACTTGAAACTGAAATTGTTGCTTACAAAAGTTTTATTTCACCTTGAAAACATGAAATACAAAGCTTAAAGCTTAAACAAACACTGGAAATTGAAATTTAATTAAAAACGACATAAGCTAATTTTACAATTATTCTAGATATCTTCTCCATTCACTCTTCCTCTATCTTTATAGTCTTTTTGAACTCCCCACATGTCTCTGATCATATCCCATCAACAATCTCAGCCTTTGATTCAGTCAAACATATCCTAGCCATCAAATTGGATTTTGGCGCCAAAAGTGCTCATGGTTGCTTGAGATAATTTCAGAGCAATTAAAGAAGTTTGGGATGTTATGTGAGGTGGAGGGGACAATATGTGAAGTAGGTATGGGTTTAGGATGACTTGGAAAGCAAAAACAGGTTTATGTGAGTGCTACAGTAAAGGCTCATGGTGGGGAAGCATTAACGGCTTGTGGGCTAAGATGTGAGGAGGGGGAATGAGCTGGAAAGGTGGTAGGGATGAGGTGGAAAGGAGGTGGTGAGAAAACCACCTCTGGTTTTGGGTAAACAGCCATGGGGAAGGGGATGTACAGTGGCGCGGTTTTATTTCTTTTAAATTTTGGGCCGGGTTGTGTTTTGGGCCAGCAGCTGGGTTTGTTGGGTTTGGATTAATATATAAGGGATCCGTTTGGTTTTGTAGCTAGTCAACCCAAGGACCAAACTTGCAAATCTGCCAAAGTTAAGGGATTGAACCTGAAACTTTTCCAATCTTATCATAAGGACTAAACATGCCATAAATGAATAGTACAAGGACCTTGGTTGATTATTTCCCAATTTTGTAAATCCAGGGACCAAAACTGTCAAGTTTGAAACTTGAGGGACCAAACATGTAAATTCTCCAAAGTTTATCATAAGGACCATTCTTGTCATTTACAAATAGTACAAGGTTAATATTTGATAATTTTCACTTTTTAAATTAACCAAGGACTATATTTGACAATTTTCAAAGTTTAGGGACTAAAGTTGTCATTTTGTGATTTTTGAACTTTAAAAGGTTTATTTTGACAACTTTTGAATCTTATGGACCTTAAATGACATTTTGCTTTATTTTGATTTACCAGGGACTAATTTTGACAACTTTTGTAACTTGGGGGACTAAAACTGCCAATTATGCAAACTTGATACGTTTTTCATCAGATTTTGATGTTTTTGCATTTAAAACATATAAAACACTTGTTTGTGATATTTTTATCATTTTGATGTGTTTCTGAGTGTTTTCAGATGTTTTTGGCTTTCTAACAGTATAAAAATGATGAGTATTTAGACACTCATCACTTGTCAAAGTGGGGTCAAATGCCCTGTGCAGAGCACATTGAGCTGCACAGGACTTGGCCAGGTTTTACCAGGCTTGGGAAAAGCTCATTTGAGCTTGTCTAGGTCTGTAATTTAGTTTATAAGCTCTCACCCAGGTCTAGTGTAAGTTCCAATTGTTGGTTTTCTGTTTCCAGCTTATTTCTCTGCTTAAACATGGTACCCTCACAGCTGTTTTAGCATTTTAGCTCATATAGTCAAATCTTGGTATATTGCAATCCAGTGGTTAGGGCTTGTTGATTTCTGTTGCATTTAGGTTCTTTTAGCTTATCCAAGTTCCTGTTTTCAGTTGGTGGCTTGTTGTGTCCCTTTGGCTTATTCAAGTGCTTATTTCAATAAGCACTTGTACATCAGTTCCTTAATCTTACACACAACCATCTGTTTTTCCATTTTTCCTAGCTTCCTAATATAATTTTAGAGTTTTTCTGAAATTTTCAGATTTTTCCAAGTCAGTTTGCTATTTTTCTTGCTTTTAATTAGTTTTTAAGCATTTTTAAATAGCATTTAATACAAAAAATTAAGAAAAGTTTCAAAAAAATAATTTTTCATTTTCCTTAAGTTAAGATAAATATAAAAAGACAAAAAAATATTTTTCTAGATTTTTCTTAGTTAAATTTATATTTTTAATAATTTAATTACTTTTTAATAGTTTTTAATTCCTAGAAAATCCAAAAATAATCAGAAAAATACAAAAATAGTTTTGAAAATTCTATTTTGATATTTTAGATTTTTCTAAGTCTTAATTTTATTTTTCTAGCTTTATTTCATATTTTCTTGTATTTTAGGTAATTATTTAATAGTTAAAAATAGTTTTTAATTAATAATAATTAGATAATTAGTTATAAAAATACTTTTCTTTTTCTAAATATTTTCTTTTATCATTAGGTTTGTAAGAATATCATTTTCATATTTTTAGGATTAATATTGTGTAAGTTTCACATTTTCAGTTGTACGTTACGTAGATTTTAATTCAGTTTTATAAAAACTTAAAAACAAAAACATCATTTTGCAAATAGTGATAGCGTTTATTTAATATTTTTTATCTTTTTAACTTTCTTTAATTTGCATTTAAGCCGTTGTAATTTGTTGGCTTTTTCTGTAGTTATAATCAATTCAAATTCCTTTTTCTGTTCAAATTTCTCGATCACTTTACGTTTGGTAATCCATTGCATAGCTCGCTGGGACATAACGACCCGGGGAAACACTATACTCCCCAGATCTTCATTGAGTTCGTTCCTAAGCCGTTTTAAGTTTGTTACGGGCGGCCATTCACAAGTGGCCGGCTTGAGTGATAAAACTTGACTGTTTGGGAGCGGATCAGCCTTCTATTAATAACATGGCCCAAATGTTTTATATAGTAGTATAGATATGTATATACACATCAACATTTTTTATAAAATCGCGTGTACGTTAAAAGCATATCAATATGTAGTTATATTTTTTTTAAAGAAATCACAAAATATTTGTTAAATATATGATAAATAAAGTTTGTTATATAAAAAAATCATAAATAGTTGAAAGTTTCGAATAATTTTCATAACTCGTTATATAGGTTGGGAGGCTATTTTGTAAACTATTTTTAATATTAAAATAAACAAACAAAGCCGCAACGTTTACGCCAAAAAAACTTGGAGGCCTATCTTAATACCTTATAATGTATTTAGGACTATTCTATAATTAGAATGCTTAAAAATTCAGCCAATATCACTTACTTAATATGGAAATTAATAGTCAATAGCTTACATCATACACATACTTAAAAGTTATAGCAAAAAATTAAATGCCTTTAAATTATAGAGTTGTAACATCCCAATATTAATATAACCTATTTAAAAAACTTTTAAGAGCCCAATTAATTAATTTGTAACCGCCACATATTCATCATCCATCCCTTTTACTTTCAGAAAAACACACACAGAAAACACATTCATTTTAAAAACCAAAAAACACTCTCATTTCTTCCACTATCCCCACCACCGCCCAAAACACAACCACACCTGACGCAGCCACCAACCCGACGCCACCACCACAGAAACCGACGCATCACCACCACCACAAAAACCGACGGCACCACCGAAATCTACCCTACACCATGTTTTGCCGCTGCCGGAACCACCAAGACCCAAAGGGTCTTCAACTTTTGAGATACTTTTTTTAGTTTTTTTTAATAGATTTACTAACATTAATAAAGTTTTGAAGGTTTTTTTTAGATCTATAGATTTTAATTATAGATCTAAAGATTTTAATATAGATCTATACGTTTTTTTGGTCAATGTATATTATCACTTTTGTTATCTTTTTTTGTTAGTGCAGCTCCTTGCCGCTCGTATAGCCATTGTTAGCTCGCCGGAAAAGGTCTCATTTTTTGAGGTGTTAAAATAATAACGATTTTTTTTTATAGATCTTTGTTTTTCTAAATTGGAGTTTTTTTGTGCTAATATTTTTTGTAGAACCACGCCGCTGCTAACGGACTGCTCCTCTTGATGTTGCCGGAAAATATTGTACCTTTATGGTTATCTTTATTAAATTTCGTGGTGTAAGACTTTTGGTTATTGGTTAAATTTATTTGTTAGTTTTGTTGTGTAAATTGTTTATTAGTTATTATGTGTTGATATTTTTTTCATAATTTATTTGGTTTGCTATATTTTGTTAGCCAACAGACATCGGAATTCTTCGCTGCCACCCATGTCAACGATGCCACGCCGGAATCTGCTTCTTTTGTTGGAATGTATTGTTTGTTTGTAAATTTTTTCAGTAAATATTCTTGTAAGTTTGTTGTGCAAGTTTGCTTGTAATCTTGTATATTTATTTAATCTTTATTTTGTAAATTTGCTTGTGAATATTGTTGTGTAAATTTTGTAACAATTTAGTGGTATTTTTTTTATAACTTTATTCTTAGATTTGATGGGTAAATTGTTGTATATAATTTTGTTAGTATTAGTAGATATATTGGTATATATTGTTGGAAATATTTAATTTTGTATGTAAATTGTCAAAACGTAAAATTTTTGTTCAAATGTATAAATTGCTAATAAATTTGCTTTGTAATTTTTTCATAGTTTTTAAAATTGGATATTAAGTTTGAAACTTGAAAGTAAACAGTTGGGTTATTTGGAAAATTGAAATTTTTTGTTTAAAGTAATTTGACATCTAAAATGTTATGGCATGAAGCGACTTTTTGAGCTATAAATTTGTCTACTTTTAAGCAAAATGTATTCTTTCTTCAAAAATATCTGACAAAGTCAATCGTTTACGTAACCTACACCACCATCAAATATTAACTAAAATTTTGAAAACCATCACATGATGAGTCAAATCTATTAAATGAAAGAGATTACATACTTATTTAAAACGAGCAAATATTTGGTTTATCATTTCACATCCATTTTACAGATTCACTTACATTTCGTATTTGGGCACATATACCATCTATATGTTTTGGGTTGTACCTATATTACTTATAAAAGGTTTAAGACCTCTCTTTTATTAATTGTTTTAAAACCATCATAAATAATTTTTTTTAAAACAAATACAAGTCATTAAGGTATCTCGGTTCCGGTTCAGTTCTCGGGTCCCATTTAGGTATCTCGGTTCTATCCGATTGAAACCGCAAAAATAACTAAATATGTAATAGTGAACTTAAAAAAGCTAAACGTCCCATAAAATCTTATATATTTGAAAACTGTCACTCTCCGTGTAAAAGAACTGAAACTTATAATATTTAAGAACCGAGAACCGGATCGCGGTTCTAGAATGTGGTTCGGATTGGGTCGTTGCGGTTCGGTTCTCGGTCCATTTGCTCACCTCTACATTAATACACCCCTTCACCAATAAATACAATTCGATAAGTACAATGTATACAATCATGTAGCACAATTATCGCTCTAAAATCCAACAACCCAAAACAAAATAACATTTGTTTGTCGAAAAACTTATTCACAGGGTACCCGACGCCGCATCGCGCGGGTACCCTGTTAGTTTTCACTATTGGGCAGGGCTAATTTAAATCCTCACATGAAACGACAGCATTTGATGTAAGAAATGTAGTATATATACATATGCTACATCTAATGGAAAAATCTTCAAATCTTGAAGGTGAAAACCTAAAAGTATTTTAATAAATTCGTACATTATTTTTGAAAAGCATGTGCAAAGCTGGAAACTATTAACACATTATTAATACACATTGTTAGGCCACTAGTTTTACAACACAAGCTTATAAGAGAAGAGATAAGGCGATTGAACAAGTAAACAAGCACACACACACACAATATTATAACCGGTTACGCGTAGGAGGTGAGTGAAAGAATAACTTGAACAACCAACCTTCAAATGAAGGTTATTACAATGTATTTATAGGCAAGGAGCTAGGGCAACACTCCCTCTCCTTCCCTATTTCTTATTGGGCTTGGATCAAGCTTATGGGCCTTCTACATAAGCTTGACCTTAAACAAACATAAAGGCCATAACAAAGCTACCTATTACATATGAAATATAAATACTTGAAATACTGTTTAGGAGTGATTCCAACAATCTCCCCCTCAAGTATATATGAATGTAAACGGTGAAGGCGTTGATGTAATAGTAGCTGTGACGTCTTCTGGCATTCTTCTTTCTTGTGAGAGGAATTGCCTTGATTCAAACAATCTCCCCAGTGTAGAGAGATAGTTATCTTTGAACGGTTAAGCTTCGACGTCATCTTTAACTTTGTTCTTTGATCATTTGTTCTTTGTGGTGAAAGTGATAGTATGTTGTTGTCTGCATCAGTCTGTCTCAGGTCTGCTTCGCTGCTCCAATGTCTCCACGTCATTCTTCAACATGCTCACACGCTCTATGACGTTGGAATTCAATACTGATGAAGTTCTCTAAGTCTTTAACTTTGTAGATTCTTTGGTTAGACGAAGAATCATTCTGACGGTTGTGTTGCTTTTGAATAGAACTTCCATTAGTGATGATGTTGGCGTGAGCATGAGAAGAATCAGCACGATCATTCCGCTCCAGAGCTTCCATAAGAAGAAAACATTGCAAACGGTTAGAAATAAGCGGTTTCCGGCACTTACAAGTTTGAACTTTGAGAGTGTTAACAGCATAGTGTGAAAACACAACTCTAATTCTTACAAAGGCCGTTCCTGAACTGGAGTCCCACAAGTGAGATAACGCGATGTACCGAAGTACATCTACAGTTCAGATGAGTCGTTGAGGTACACCGAAGCATCACCTCATGACTGTAGACCGTTTGAGACACACTCCGCGTAATCCACGGGGAGTTACCGAAGTGACCTGCTGTCAGGGCTGTTTGATGTTGACCCTGGCAGGAGTTTCCATTCAATCACTGAGGATCACAGATGTGAACCTCCCATAAATGTTCTCGACAGATTGCTAAGATCTGTGAAGGACTCGATATGAACCACTGAATCACTGAAGATCTTATTTGTTGATCAACAAGTGATTAAATGTCAAGTGTTCCTAAGAGATCTTTTGATGAATCTCGTGGCTCTAGACTCAATAGTGCGTTTTGGTTTTCCTGAGCGGAGACTAGGGAGAGGGTCTCCTTCTTCAATACCAGCGATCTCTAAGAGAAAGCCAATAGATTATGTAGGGTTCCCTGTGAGAATGAAACAAATTTCTGTTGAGAGAAACTTGAGTGGCTAAGAAGGTTTAGTGCATGCGTCACTGGGTCCATGACGACTTTTAATTTTCAATACCAGTGTCACTAAGTGACAACCAGTAGCATATGAATTGAACCCGGTGTCTGCTCTAAGTTGAATAATCTAGAGGGCTATTTCTTTTCACCCTTTACTTTACATTTCTTTTTTGATTCTTCAACTCCTTCTTTCTCCGATTCTCATTTTCTCCTTTTTATAATCATTCCTAAGGACTTCTAACACTAACTAATGGTAGTGTCCTTGGGTAGATCCCTCCGGCTCTGGCGGATCATAGGACGGTTATTCCTAACCTTAGTCACCTTATAACTCCATGACTATCCTATGTTTGCCATTATAACCACTGTAAGTTAAAATATCTCTCAAAGGGTTTGTTAATGAAAAACATGTTTGAACCACTGTGAGAGATGATGCTTTGCATAAATACTCCCCCTCCACATGTGCTTAATAGTTTTAAAGGTTAAATGCACAGTGAGGAAAGAGCGCGCACTTTATGAATTGATCCACTAAAGATAGACAATCTCCCGCGAGACACGGTTACGTTGAATAGTTAAAGAGTTACATTGTCAGCTTTTAGGTGACAACTAGCTCTAATAACTACCTTGAAGGTGTAGACAAACCTCGAAAGGTTGTCATACCCGTCAGAGTTCATGTCTATCAAGAGCTTCTCGAATGGTACCTTCTACTAAGACGAGTCCTTTGCGAGACACGTTTACATCACTAGCGAACTAGCTTGAAATTATTACCCGTCCAGGACAAGTCTTTTCGAGTTATAGACAGTTTTGTACCGTCAATTCGTTGGTTAAGTCTGAGGTACACGGATTCATTTGCATTCAGCACAACATATTTCTTATCACACAAATTTTCTCCCCCTCAAAAATGGCATATAAGATGTTATTTTTGAAACATTTTGAGAATAAATATGACCATTTTGAGTGTTGCGGGAAGAGTGACCACTGTGAACAATTTGTGAACAAAGTTTTAATCAAATACTCCCCCTCAATTAGTGATATAAACGGTTGAGTTTTTAAAATCATATGGGGAAGTACTTGTCTTTTTGAGCAAAACCTTGAAAAATGAAAGGTTTGATAGGTTTTACTCAAAAATAAGAAGCTTTCGCTCCTTTTATAAGGATTGTGGCACTGAGGCGTACCACAGGGTCCTTTCTTGACACTTACGGGTTGTACACTGTTATGTGTGCACAAGCCATTCACATATATAATCATGCATCCAAAATCATATGAAGGAAACAATTCAAGGGGTACCCGGAAGTGCAGTGATGTTCCCAGGAGTGCGCACAGGCCGTTGAAAACCGGTGATGTTAATCCTGGGTCGACCACCAACATAGCTCTCCAAGCGTCTGAACTGATCCCTTCTGAACAACCGTTCATCAATCATGGTGATGATTCTTCTCACATCCCTTCTATCCTGAGAGTTCCAGCGCTTAGGATTCCCAACCTTCAAGCGTATATCCTTCAATCTGTACGCCAATCCATCCCTAACCATCTTCAAGGTATGATCCCCGAATTTATGGAGCTCACTACACGCCATTAAGCAGTTTCTGCGAAGTTCACTGCGGTAAACAATGCCGAAAGGTTTGCTGATGAGCGTAAGTTGTTTGAGCTGGTTGATGTCAGGAAGATCAAGCTGTGGTGGAGTGAAGTTTACACGTTTCTGATATGATTCAACAGCCATCTGGATATCTTCGACACGTTCTTTGATCACAATGCGTCTAATGAAGATGAGAACTGACTTGATGAATTCACGTTGAATTTCAGTCGAGAATTGTCTCATACGACCCTGTACTTTGGCAAGATACATGTCTTCGATGTCGTTGAGTGACAAGTTCTCAAAGTCAGCCTCTGAGAATTCATAGTCTTGTTCATCTTGTCGTTTGACTATGATATTCTTCAAGAATGTGTAGTCCCATTTAGACTTGAGATCAATGTGTTTGATGGCCACGATGTTCTTTGAGCAATACACTTCATGTTGAGACTTCTGAACCAGGAAGCTTCTGTAGTAGATTCTTCGGCGTTCAGGCCAATGATGAATCCCATACAATGCATCTTGGTCGTATGCTTGCACTTTGTCAGAAAACAAGTGATTTACACGTTCCTCGATAGCTATGCAGTTTGAGTAGGTAGCTGCTGGGAATGGAAGAGTTAATGATGTAGCGTATTTTCTTGAACCATCGCCACCATGGAGAAGAAATTCCAGGTCTGTGTTGAAGAAATATCTGAAGGGAATCCTTGGTTCATCTGGTTGGCCGATTGTTGGTAGAGGTTTGGTCCAGTCAGTGTAGTATGGAGGGTTGTTCCGTTTAGTGAAGTCGATGTTTGCTTCTGGGTTGAGCCAATCCATGTTGTTAGACATGGCTCGAGCAATGTTTTCAAGGTGATATTCAACCTCGATTGCACTTTCCGAGCTGTTTTTCAACAGAAGGAATGCGTCATTCTTGATGCGCTTCAACTCGGATTTCGTCATCTTCTTCACACGGAATCTTTCTTGCAAGATTTTTGCATGCTCCAAGGTACTACCGTCTACCAATTCTTGACCTTCTTCAGGGTAGGGAGTGTCGTTAACAAGAGTAGAAAACCATTCAAATTCTGCGGTTGTATCGTCATCTAGCCATGATACGACATCTGGCTGAGTCGTCTTTTTCTTGCTTTTAGAAGGCCTTGATGATGATTCGGGTTTCTTCACTTGTTTGGGAGAGGAGGGTTGTTGTTGGGGCTCAAGGACCTCTTCATCGTCACCACCCGTATACTCAAAGTGATCACCAGTTTTCTGAGTCAAGGGTGGTAACTCGGAATCGTCCCGAGGTTTATCAGTGGAAGACCGTGGTGGAGAAGACTTTTGTTGTGAAGAAGTTCGATGTGGAGGAGGTGGCATAGATGTAGATTGACCAGACTGCTTCTGACGTTTAGGTGCAGAGTCCTTATCCTTATCATCGTCATCTCTTGGTCTTTTGGGTTGAGTGGCTGACTCCTTGCATGATGATCTGAGTTGATAGTCAAGTAGTATTTCGAAGAATTTAGCTTCATCTGAAGTAAACGTTCCAGATCTCTTTGACATTTGCATCACAAGTTTAGCGATTAGCTCAGATTCAGAGAGATCAGCTTCTTTTGCCATTGTATGTTTGACCAATGCTACGATGTTAGGGGTGAGTTGTCTGGAAAATAACTCTTTTGTCACACTGGGGACAGTGTCGAGAAGAAACTTGTGGGTTTGTTCTCTTGCTGACTTTTCCAGTTCCTTTTGGACTTTTGGAACGATATCCTGAAGGTACTTTTGAGTGTAGCCTTCAATCATTTCATTTAGTTCCCCCTGACGATGACTTCTCATGAACTCCTGAATGGCTTTCCTATCTTTCCGCATCTCATCATTCTCATCATGTAAGTACTGCATTTGTTCAGCATACCAATTAAGTTTTCTTTGAAGCATGTCCTTCTTTCTAACTTGTTTGACAGCTTTCACAATTCTTGCATGTGTTTGAGAAATCCAAGACTTTGGTGGTTTCTTCACGGATTTGGATGATGATCTGGTTGACTTAGTTGATGGTGGTGGTGATGAATGAGATGAAGAGTCTGATGATGAGGAGACATGAGGAGACTTCATGTCCTTAGGAGTTTCTGAGGTTTTCTCCTTTGAGTGAGTTGGACTGTCTAGAAGAAACTTTGTATAATCATCCTCGTCATCCTTAGACTTTTCTTTCTCAGTTTCCTGCTTCTCAAAATCATACACAATGGTGTCTTCAACAGGCGGTTGTTGTTGCAGAAGAGTGGTGGCACCAGATCCCTTATCGGGTTGATTAACCGCATCAGGATCTGGAGAGGAGTGGGCAGCACCACTTGATCCTCCGGGGCCACCCATTTGATCTTTAGCAAAATCAGCGGCCTTTTGAATGTGTCGGACGTTGTGAAACTTTTTCCTGTATGATTTATCCAATTGCTCTTCTTCATCTTCAGAGCTCTCATCATAAGGTACAATAGCTGGAGTCTTCCCTTTTTCTTGGACAGCTGGAGGACTTGGAGGTTTTGTCACTGAGGCAGGTGTTTCAGTTGCAGTTGCAGAGTAATGAACCTCTTCATCTGTCTCAGTATCTTCAGAGCTCTCATCCCTAAGTTGTCTTTGAGGTTCAAGTGTGGGAATAGGTTCGGCTTCCTTTACGGGAACAATCCTTTTAGAAGGAACTTTCCTTTTAGGTACCTTCCTTTGACTCACAGAACTTGTTGTGCTTCCTGCACTTCCTCTTCTGGTTCTCCTGACAGGTGTTCCAGAAGATTTTTCGTCAAGATGACCAACTTTGCCTTGTCTAACTGCTTCCAGATACCTTTGGTACGATTCTAGCTTTCTGACATCTTCAGTTAGAAGGAAATCTGGGAGCACGGCACCTTGTTTCTTTGTAGACGTTTCCTTGATTCTTACAGATAGAATAGGCTCCGTCAACATGTCGTGATTGTCTGGGTCATTGAGCCTTTTGGGAATATCAGGATGAAGTCCAAGAGCTCTTTGTATCAACAGTTTAGTATATCTGATGTAGGGAATCTTTGAGCCAAGTTTGCTGAGAAATGACATCATGTCATCCCAAATCAGAGCTTCAATAGCGATGTGTTTCATGTTGACGAATGCCCAAAATATTTGCAGTTCTATGAGCTTAGGATGCTCATAGCCGCTATCACGACCGGAAATAGACTTGGTGATTATCATGTAGAGTGTTCTCCATGGTTGAGGAAGACTCTTAAGCTCTACATGAGAGTGCTTAGAGATTACTCCTGTAGCCTCGTCATAACCGATATTGATTAAGAATTGGAGAGTTAGCTCTTCAGCAGGTGTGGCATAAAGTTTGGTTGGATTGACTTCAGGAATAAGGAGAGCAGCCCTTAAGTCTGCAGGTGTAATGGTGACTTGTTTGTGGTTTAGAGTCACCGTCACAGCAGTCCTTCCTTTGACCCTTTCCATAGTATTCCAGAACTGTTGGATGTAGATCTCAGGAATGGTTGCAGAGTGAGTAAGCATGTTCTGATATGGATGAGTCCTCAGAATATCGATAGCAATGAGACATGAAGATTCAGAGCAAGTGAGGGTGTCAAAGTCAACACGGAGGTTATTCTTTCCTATCTTCATTGGATAGCCATGAGGATAGATATCAGCAATGGAGAGAACTTCAGGTGCATCCACATTCATTTGTTCAGCCATGTCGTGATCTGAAATAACATTAGCCAAAAGAACCAACATATCGAAAGACATAATGTTAGTCAACAGAAGGTCTTATTGTCTAGTTATTGAATGTACAGTGTAAATGATTGTTACGAGTCCTAAGTCACTTGTATGTTCAATAATTCAATGATGTCGTGAAATGTTTCGTGAGTTAGTTAACTTTAAGTTTTAAAGTTTATTTTATCACTTATTGTTCACAACATATTAAACGATTTAAGTTTATTAGTGACATTTTTGGATTCGTGATGATATGATTAGTTTATTTACAAGTTTGTACAAGTAACAATTCATCATGAAGGTCAATCCAGGGTTAAGCGTAGTTTTGGCAAAGTTATGCGTAGACAGGTATTATATATGCTTAGGCGTAGACTTACGCGTAGAATCCTATCTTACGCGTAAGAAATATTACGCGTAGGAAAAGGAGTCCTTATGCGTAGAGCTTATGCGTAGGCATATATTTACCTTACGCGTAAGGCTACTCGTAAGAGTTGACCTTAAGCATAGGGTTCACTGTTTACGCATATCCTTCACAGGATACGCGTAGTCCATTGTAGAACCTTAAGCGTAGAAGCTACGCGTAAGACAAGTCTTACGCATAACAATCTATGCGTAAGGTGATCCTTATGCGTAGATTAGTATCCACCTTGATTCTGAATGTTACGTGTAGCAAAGGCCTGAAATAAATCCATCAAATTATCAACATTAACACATACATTCATTTTATCAATAGATCATATGTTACACAGTTATGCGTAGAATTGCATACGCGTAGACTAAACCCTAGATCTACGCGTATGGATTCTAGCCATAGATTAAGCACCAAACTTTTTCTGGTATATCATAGACGTTGTGAGAACATGTAGACCAGGTTTTAACACTTATTATGCAGTGAATCAAAAACACCCAAAGTTTATGAACTTTAAACCCTAGTTTCGAATTGATGATCAATTCGTGTTTCTGGGTGGTTTTCAACAATGGAAATGATTAATTCAACAAGAAATAAACATAACCCAACAATCTTTTAGACCACAACACTTCTCATTTGAAAATACCCAATTCGACTCATAAACCCTAGTTTTTCAAATTCATATTTTTCGTGTTTCTGGGTGGAATTTGATGGTTAAAATGGAATCAATGATGTATTAAGAACGTTTTGACACTAACCATTTCACCACAAACACACTCACACTGATTGTGTGTTCATACGCATACGCGTAGAGCACATAATCATTCATATCTTTTGTTTTAACCGTTGGATTTACATGAAAATCAAAACCATTGCTTGTAATTACGTTTAGATTATGAAAACACTTACAATATGATGATCAAAAAACACGGATTTGAATCTTGAATGTTAGGCGTAGGATTTGAAATGAGTGTAATGAATGTGAAAAGTTAAAGTAAGGTGAAGGTGTTTTATCAAAAATGACTTTGTGCTTTTGGCAGTTTCGGTCCCTCCACCTTTTCCATTTTCATCCAAAGCTTTTTAACTTCCATTTTTGTTACCAAATGAAGATTTTTAGAAAAGAACCTTGACGACACTCCCCCTCGACTTGAGAAAAATAATGAAAGGTTGTTTATTAAAGTCCGAGGAGTGTCTTTGAGCCAGGAAATGTACCACCATTTGTAAAACGAAACAACCGAGATATGATAACATGCAAGTACACAGATGTTTTGAAGCAGTTAATGGATTATTTTCTCCCCCTCAACACTTGATCGGAAAAATACTGAATTTTGAAAGATAAAAGTGTTGACGGAAGAAATGTACTTGCCATGTTTAAAGAAAATAGATGAGGAGAATATTTTTGGTGTTTTATCATGTTTTATATTTTTGTATTTTGTTTTTGAAAGATTTTTATTTATTTACAAAAGATGTTTTGGTGTTTGACAGGTTTTTAAGACGGTTTTAAGAGGTCATCCAGTTCCTCTTGAGTCAAACACCTCATACCAATTCGGTGGACCAACTCATTAAACCTAGCGGGAGGCAAGGCTTTGGTGAGCAGATCTGCCAATTGGTATTCAGTACCCACAAAGTATAATTCAACGGTACCCTGTTCCACATGATCCTTGATGAAATGATAGCGTAGATCGATGTGCTTTGATTTCGAGTGCTGAACTGAGTTGCACGAGATTGCAATGGCACTCCGATTGTCGCAGTACATCGGGATTCTGTCAAATACATAACCATAGTCTTTGAGTTGTGTTCTCATCCAAATGACTTGAGCACAACACGCGGACATGGCTACATATTCTGCTTCAGTTGATGACAGTGATGTACAATCCTGCTTCTTTGATTGCCAAGACACCAGTTTATCACCGAGAAATTGTAGTGCTCCTGAAGTACTTTTCCTTGAGTCTAGGCATCCTGCGTGATCAGCGTCTGAAAAAGCGATTAGTTCAAAACCAGAATCCTTCGGATACCAGATCCCCAAATTAATGGTTCCCTTGATGTATCGGAGGATTCTTTTAGCCTCAGAGAGGTGGGTTTCAGTTGGTCGCGACTGATAACGGGAGCATAGATAAACGGCAAAGACAATGTCAGTTCTGCTAGCTGTTAGATACATGAGAGATCCAATAATACTTCGGTATTTGGTAGGGTCAACCAATTTCCCATGTAAATCAGCATCTAATTTCTTGGTATGAGCCATTGGTGTGGCATAAGTATCACAGGTATTCATTCCAAATTTGTTTAACAATTCAAGGGCATATTTGGACTGACTCAAGAAAATACCACGGGGTGATTGATGAACTTGCAGTCCTAGAAAGAACGTAAGTTCACCCATCATGGACATTTCAAAATTTTTCTTCATGAGTTTTGCAAAAGCGATTGAAAACTTTTTATGTGTTGACCCAAAAATGATGTCATCCACGTAAATTTGAACAATTAAGATGTGTGCCCCGTGATATTGTATAAAGAGAGTTGGGTCAACCGAGCCTTTGGTGAAATTATTGGCAATGAGGAAAGATGATAGCTTATCGTACCATGCCCGAGGGGCTTGTTTGAGACCATAAAGAGCTTTGTTCAGTTTGTAGACATGGTTCGGGAACTCAGGATCAACGAATCCATCTGGTTGGCTGACAAAGACCGTTTCTTTAAGTTGTCCATTTAGAAACGCCGTTTTGACATCCATCTGATAGACCGTCATGTTCATATGAGCCGCGAACGCGAGAAATATCCGAACAGCCTCAAGACGAGCAACTGGAGCAAAAGATTCTTCAAAGTCTATCCCTTCTTCCTGACGATAACCCTTAGCAACTAGCCGTGACTTGTTTCGGATTACATTCCCTTCAGCATCCAATTTGTTTTTCCAAATCCATTTTAGACCAATGACGTAGACCCCTGTTGGTCTTTCAACCAGTTCCCATACTTCAAGACGTTTGAATTGATTGAGTTCTTCTTGCATGGATTCAATCCAGTTGTCTTTTGTCATTGCATCCTTAATGTTTTTAGGTTCAGATTGGCAGACAGTGAGTGCATAAATGCAGTGTTCACCATCTGAGTGAAGACGTTGTCTCGTAACGACTGGTTGATTCGGGTTGCCAATAATGTTAGCCAGAGGATGGTCTTTTGTCCATCTATGTGTAGAAGGTTGATGTTGGTATACATTGTGCAGATTCTGAGGATTCAAATGGTTTGTTGAAGATTCTGCAACATCTGGTGCAGCAGTCTCATTTGCAAACGGGTTGAAGAACGCATTTGGATCAAAATCTGCAGGTGGGGGTACTTCATTCAGAATATCATCAGCTGGTTCATCATTGTTGGAAGCGGTGTGTTCAACTGTTGTGTTGGAGTCAATTGGTGTAGGTGCATCTTCAACAGTAGTTGTTGTAGCAGGTGTATCAGGTATAGGAATATTATCAGGTTGTGCAGCGGAAACAGCGGATACACCAGGAGCACGTTCATCAATATCGTCACAGAACAGAGGAGCAAATAACCTTTCCATTTGTTGACGAGTTAGCTGAGGGCTTTCTTCAGCTGATGATGGGGTTTGAGGGAAGTTTAAACGGTTGTGTCCGGGTTCTAAGCTGTTATACTCAGAAGCCATGTCCGTGAGTTCATCGAAATGAGCATGAATCGTTTCCATTACCTCCTTAGTTCGACGATTCCAGATTCGGAAACCTTTAGAATTGTCACAGTATCCAATAAAGACTCCAATATCAGCTTTTGCTTTGAGCTTTCCAAAATCATCACGATCATTATTTGGATAGCAAAGGGATCCAAATACATGAAAGTGTTTGAGGTTCGGTTTATGGTTGTGGACAAGCTCGAAAGGTGTTTTGTTGTGGCGTTTTGTGATCATAGAACGGTTTTGAGTATAGCATGCAGTAGATACAGCTTCTGCCCATAAGTAATCTGGAAGTTTAGCATTGATTAACATTGTTCTTGCAGCTTCCACTAACGTTCGGTTTCGTCTTTCAACAACTCCGTTTTGTTCAGGTGTCCGTGCAATAGATGTTTGATGCTGAATTCCCACTTTCTCATAAAATTCACGAAGGGTTTTGTTAACAAATTCAGTTCCTTTGTCTGTTCTGATGATTCTGACGGTGTTGCGGAGCTGAACCTGTATCTTTGTGAGAAAGGTGATGATCATTTGTGGAGCTTGGTCTTTGCTACGAAGAAAGTAGACCCAAGTCCATCGTGAGTAGTCATCAACAATTACTAAGATGTAGCGTTTGCCATTGATCGTTTGCACGCGCATCGGGCCACACAAATCCATGTGAAGAAGATGAAGCACATGCTGAGAGCTGTGTTCCACCTTTGAAGGAAAATGAGCACGAGTGCTTTTCCCTTGTTCACATGCTGAGCAAAGGTGATCTTTTGAATACCGGAATCGTGGGAGTCCTTCAACTAGTTTGTGTCGAGCAAGGTTGGTGATGGTTTGAAAGTTTAGATGTGAGAGACGACGGTGCCATAGCCAAGATTTTGTTGATGTTGCCTTGGAAAGTAAGCAGATGGGAGATGAAGCAACCATGTCTTTCATAGAGATAGTGTAGAGACTAGAATTACGCGAGCCAGACATAAGGTCGTTTCCTTGTAGATCACGAATGAAACAAGTTTTCTCCCTGAAAGCAACCTCCAAATCTCCATCACAAAATTGACCTACTGAAAACAGATTGTGACCGAGGCCTTCCACATAGTAAACCCTGCTGATTTCGATGTTCCCATTAACATAATCTCCGTAGCCCATGATGGCTGCGAAGTGATCGTTCCCGAATCTGACAGTGCCAATGAACTTTGCAATAAAGTTTGATAACAGTTTAAGGTTGCCTGTCATGTGTCGGGAACATCCGCTATCAACAATCCAGAGAATGATCTGTATCACCTGCATTACACACAGACGACACAGATGGAATAGAAGTAGATGTGGAACCCGAAATGTGAGAGGGTTCCGAAGCAGATATGTTAGACATACACACATTTATAATTTTAGGCATCCATTTAAATCCTAGTGTGTTATATATCCATTTCTGCCATCTATAACTGCTCTTTGCTTTAGTCTTAGTGAAAGCACTAGGTGGTACTACATTCTTAGGAGGTGAAGCGGGAGCTACTGTGATAGCAATGGTTGCCTTAGAATCTAAAGATGGTGGTTTACCAAGCACAGACTTAGAATGATTCGTGGGCCTAGAGGTATTCCGATTCTTAGGATTCCGTAATCTAGAGATTATAGCTTTAGCAACACATTTGTCATGACAATCAGAATTCATACTCTTTTGACAAATATCACAAGGTGCATCAGACTGAATATCAAAGGTACTTAACGGTTTAGCATTCGTTACATCACTATTGCTATTACATTTGCCAGACGCAACATCTATAGTGGAAGTAACATGAGTTTTATTCAGAGTCCTAGGGTGTTCTTCTACTTTAGCATTCCTTATTGATCTTTTCTTAGGTCGCAACTTCCTATTCTTCGATTGAGTGCTCCTAGGCTGTGAAGTGCGGACGTTTGGAAAAGATGCAACTATTCCTGTTTCAGTAGAGGGAAACACATTAGCAACTTGTGATTTGGCAGTGGGAATTCTAGGTTCACGATTACTAAGTGTGACTGGTGCTAATCTCTTAATCACAGTAGGCGGGAGTTGTTCATACTTTCCTAACATTTCCCGTAACTTAGAGATGGTGTGAATCAGATCTTGATTTTCAGAACGAATATTACCAGCAAAATTCATGACTTCTCTAGTGTGAGCAAGATAGTGATCAAGTTCATTAGATGCTTCATCTCGAGTCTTTTTGAGTAAATCAAATATGACACCATATTCCTGTTTAACTTTTAAAAGTTCTTGTTCATATTTTGAGATTTGACTTTTCAAAGACACGTTTTGGTCATCCAGTTGCTCAATTTTAGGATCAGAAGATTGTGCACTCAATTGAGCGATTTTCTTTTGAAAACTAAGTTGATGGTTGTGAATATCTTTTTCACACCATTGAAGACGACGTTTTGCATTGTGAATTTCCGTGTGTAATCGTTTATTTTCTGCTTTTAAAGACTCGATCTGAAGCACATTATCAGTGTTTTCAACAGTAACAACAGTGTCAACAATATCAGCAGAGATATGATCAGATGCATATGGCAACGAATAGAATAGCACAACATTATGGATATCAGCACAGATAACATCTTCCAAGAGTCGATCAACATCTTTTCTCAACAGTTTCTTTTTCCGTTTTGTGTTAGTAATAGATGTTTCTGTTTTCTCGAAAACGTTTTTCATTACCCCAAGTTCCTTATGAAAATCCTTTTCCCAGGCAATTGCACAACTTTTCAAGTTTTTAACATTAGGTAAAAGATTTTTCTGAAAAATGTCTCTTTGTTCTCGCGCCAGAGGCGATTGAAAATGTTCAACTTTGATTTCAGATCGATATTCTATCTCATGTTGTAAAATTTTTAGGTCAGCCATGAAAATGTCAAAATATCGAAGAATTTTTCGATTTTCAGGTTGTGAGTTTACTTCACTAATGGAAGGTAAAGGACCGTAAGTTTGTGCAAAGACTGTTTTGGGATTAACAATAGAAGACTCGAGTGTTTTGATGATAACCCTTGGTGTGTTAGAAGAATCCGTTGGTGTGACGAAAGTGACCGCGTTTTTATAATTAAAAGGTTTGTTGTAAACAACATTTTTTAATTTTGATCGACTCTCGTCTTCTGCATCTAATTCCTCTTGACGATGATATTCAACAACACTCATGACAGTATTATCAATTTTGTATTTTGCACTGGAAACTTCAGGAGTTGGTTTGAATGTTTTTAGTGAAAGCTTTGGTTTGTAATCAGCTAGATTTTTTCCATATCCATTTGGATTAGGTTTTAAGGTAAACTTTTCAATAGCTGTTACTGATTCACCATGTTTGTAAACAACAGTTTTAAACTCTTTAAGTTTGTTTTGCAAACCGAGAATTTCTGCAAGAAGGTCATCTACCCGATTCGTTGAATGCTTTTTGTATGCGGAGAACTGTTTTTGACAATTTAACAACTCAGCCTTAGCATTTTGATTTTCCAAGGTGAGAGCGTTAATTTGCTTTTTATGTTCATGTTTCAGTTGTTCTAATTCGGACAACAAAGCATTCTTCGAGGCGGCTAGATCACGCATTTGTCTCTCTAAATATTTTTCGTTTTGATGAGATTTTGCAAAAGCGGCTTCAAAACCTTTTCCACGGTTTTCTTGAGTTTTGAAAAAGTTGAGTTGCATTTGTAAACATTCAAAATCCTTGGTTAACAGTGCATTTTTACTTTTTAAGGATTGATTTAATGCATAACATTCCTCCATTTTGATTTTATGGTCTTGAATTAACCGAGCAAAATCCGGATGAGGCAACAGATCATCTTGTTCAACGTGAGTCTCAACATGATCATTCTTTAGATCCTCAAGTACGACCACGGAGTCAATTTGATTATCAAAGGAGACCATAAGGTCATCTTGATCGTCAAATGTAACTACAGGGTTAACTTGAAAATCATCAGAAGAAGATGTAGAGGACTCATTTTGAACAGTCTGATCCGTGCCAGATTCAGATATTGGCGGAGATATTAGTTCAGATATGATGATGGTTTGTTCGGGTACCTGAGACAAGCCATCAGTGTCATACACTGGGCCTGTATCACTCATGTGCAGCTCATGCATATTAGCCATTAACATAACAGCTGCATTCGCCTGCAAATCCTCCATATCATCATCTGAGTCTGCATCTGCCATAAAGCTCTGTTCTTTGGTTGTGAGAGATCCACCAGCTTCATCCTTAAGAGCCAAAAGTAAGGCCTCTTTGAAATAAGCACTGCCCCTAGTCCTTGGCTTTGGGCATGCATTAGCCAGGTGTCCCTTCTCATTGCAGTTGTAGCATCGAAGACCATTTAATCGATTTTGAGCATTTCCCGGTTCCACCACTTGAGCTCTGTTGTTATTCCTACCCACAGCATTAAACCCTTGACCACCGCTCATCTGACGACCATAATCACGATTCTGAACTTCAACACGTCCATTGTTCACAACAGCTTGAGTCCGTGTGTTAGATGAGGAACGAATACGATTGTTGGATTTGTTGGTGTAACGGCCAAAAGCATTAGCAATCATCACAAATCCTTGTTGCAATGCTTCGAATGGATCTGTTTCCTCAGTCGCTTCACTGACATATGCTTGAGCATTGTTGCTGTATGGGACCAATTGATTTTGTTGAGGTTGAGGTTGTTGCTGTGAAGGTGTGTTGGAAGCAGTTGGTTGAGTTGCTGGTTGAGAGGGATAATTCTGTTGAGCATACAAGGCAAGTTGTTGATTGTCCGGTTGTGACTGTTTAGCAATTTGAGCACGGAGAATCCTTTCCCGATCAACTTCCTTTTCATGAGGCTTCAAGTAATCGTACAACAATCCATAAGTAGAATGATGCATATTCTTCGCTTGACGGAGAAAAATGACATACTTCTCCCATTCTGGACCAAGACTACTCAGGAACTTAGTATTCACTGCAATTCTTGGCATGATGATGTTGTGTTTATCCAAATCATTGATGATATCTGAAAATCGATGATGATAGGACTCTAGTGTCTCTCCAGGTTCAATCATGAAGTGTTCATAAGCCAAGTAAATTTTGGATTCCAAATCCTCCTGATTAAGTACAGATCCTTCCATAAGAAGACGAATATGATCCCACATTTTTTGTGCAGTCTTTTGAGCATCAACACTACGAAGAATTGGGTTTGGTAATCCTAAAAGGATGTATTCCATTGCAAGTTCATCAGCTTCATAGTGTAGAAGTTCTGTAGGATTTAAATCTGCAACAGTAGCAATGTTGGTTTGTTCATCTCTTGGTGGAACTGCGTTTGGATCTCCGGGTACAATGACAGTAGGCATCTCAAATGGACCTTCCAAGATAACCTTCTTTAAGAACTTTCCATGTGGCTTCTTCAGATCACAGAACCTAAAGAACCTTATCACCCATTGATCGTAGTTTCCTGGAGTGAGCATTGGAGGTCTATCAAGTGATCCAGCTTCATGAATTGATTGTTGGCTGCTTAAAGCTTCACACATCTTAGCAAACCAAGTGGGTTCCTTCATAGTGCTTCGTGATGGATGTTGATTGAAATCGTTTGTGTAGGGTAGAGTTTGAAGACTTGGTGGTGGTTGAACCATTTGTGGTTGTGGAATTGCACCAAGTTGTGGAGTATGTTGCTGATTAAATTGTTGTTGATAAATGGCTTGTTGTTGATTCCATTGTTGATGTTGTGGAGTTAATTGTTGTTGTTGTTGATGATTATAAGTGTGAGGGAAGTAGTTAGAGTATGGTGGTTGAGACATGATGATAAACTTGTGTAGTAATAATGGATCTTTGTAGTCGAATGAACCTTTGTTGATGAAGTATCCTTAGGCGTAGAAATGACAAGAACCAAGTAGCACTTATGCGTAAAAACACCAAAAGTTACGCGTAACAAGAATAGTTACGCGTAGGATTTAGCTTACGCGTAAGCAGGAAAAAAGACTAATGTTATGCGTAAACAGTAAGTTAGGCGTAGAAAGTTAGGCGTAGGATTACCTTATGCGTAGGACTAAGTCTACGCGTAAGATGAATCTTAAGCGTAATATTTTCTACGCGTAAGCTTTATGCTTAAGCGTAAGATTAGGGTTTTTGCCCAAATGATCTTTTACACTTCACAGTGCAAAAGATATCCAAAGTCGACGTATTTTCAGACTTATCCAAGTAAGAAAACACGGAATAAACCAGAAAATTGAAGATCAAACCAAGGAAAGTCTTACGCGTAATTTTAGGGTTTTGTTACGCGTAAGATTACTCGTAACTTTGATTCTATCCAAATGTGTTTCTAAACCAGTTTTTGTGTGTTGAAATAGCTTCAATAACACCAAAATAACACAAAAGTGTGAAACTTGATGATCCAAAGCACTTAAAACAGTTACGCGTAGGATAACACTTGCGTACAAAAACAAGCTTAAAAACAAGGAAAAACACGTAAAGTTCCAAACTTTTTTCCAAAAACCAATAGTTTAACACCTAATAACGTTGAAAGTACAAGAATCTTGGATTCAAAAGTGTAAAAAATCAGTTTTTAAGCGAACCAAAGATTGTGTTATCTTTACGCGTAAGACCCAAACCAAAACTTCAAAAACAAACGAGTACACCCAACTATTTGGCGATTGATACCACTGTTAGGCCACTAGTTTTACAACACAAGCTTATAAGAGAAGAGATAAGGCGATTGAACAAGTAAACAAGCACACACACACACAATATTATAACCGGTTACGCGTAGGAGGTGAGTGAAAGAATAACTTGAACAACCAACCTTCAAATGAAGGTTATTACAATGTATTTATAGGCAAGGAGCTAGGGCAACACTCCCTGTCCTTCCCTATTTCTTATTGGGCTTGGATCAAGCTTATGGGCCTTCTACATAAGCTTGACCTTAAACAAACATAAAGGCCATAACAAAGCTACCTATTACATATGAAATATAAATACTTGAAATACTGTTTAGGAGTGATTCCAACACACATCGAAAATGGTTGAGCCGGGTCGCTTCAAACCCGGCGGGTTGACCCGGTTTAATTTGACATGTTTTTTCCACCGGAACTGTTCAATCGGTTGAACCGTCCGTGTCGAACCGGGTTTCAAGACATTATGTTTAATCCCCAAATCCCCAAACTTATATTATTTTTCGTTTATAACACATAATTTTTTTTATCACTAAAACTATCAGTCACTATAAAATACCGTTGTTATGCACGAGTACTCGTCTTGTAGATAGTAAAATCTGCTTATTCTGATAATGATACTTCATAGTTCTACTTACTTTTCTACTAGAATAAAAATATACGTGTTCTCGTTTGTCATTTTTTTTATCTAAACGGTCAATTGTGTCACATGTAAAAATTATTAAAGTAGGAGGATAAGTAAATATACGAAGTAATAGGAAATATCATAACTCAATCGACGATTCTTTTAATTTATACATGAGATTTTGCTATGATGGCACAAGTTTTAAGTCATTAAACAAAGTAAGATTATCATATTTACAAGTTAGTTAACACTTTTTGAAATTAACGAAGTTTATCACATTTATTAATATTTTATACAGATATAAATTTTAATAAAAAAAATTAATGTGCTTATTTAATGTTTTAATTGCATTAAACACTTCAAAATCATATTTTGACATACATTTTCATGATATACGATATATAATAATGGGAAGAGATCTAGTAAGAAGAATAAATAAAACGAGAAGAATAATAAGTAATTCTAGCCACACATTTTAAATGTGGAGAGAAAATTTGAAAGAAGATGCATCCATTTTTTAGGTGCATCTAAAATGTGTTGTTGTGATTTATTCTTATCATTCTCATTTTAATTAATCTTCTTATTTGATCCTAACTTTATATTAATATATAGATTTGCATAATTTTATTAAGGGTTTTGTTAACCACAACCCAATGGGTTGTGGATAAGCATCATCATCTATGTGAAATTAACATTTAATGAACTAATTATTTCTGTATTTATACATATTTAATGACGATAATTATAAAACTTGTTGTTAAACATAGAATGTTTGGTATTAATTAATTATTGATTTTTTAGTTATTGTAACTTTAATCACAACCCACTGGGTTGCTAAGCCTATTAAAAAAATGACAATATAATAAGATCTTAAGATCTCACTCTAATCTTATAATCACAATCTTATAAAAAAGAAAATAATCTTAAGTAATATCCAGATTTTAAAAACCTTGCTCCTTAAGTCCTAACCCATTACTTCTTAAACCACAATATGTCTACTAATCTTTCGTTACCTTATTCTTTTGTTCACAATTATACAATCTTGGCTTTCTATTTAGAAAAACCAACTAACCAAGCTCTTATATTTTAAAAGAGAAATGATACATAGGTGATAGGCCTAAAATTTGTCTTAAAAGTGGACCTAAAAACACTTGACAAGTGTTAGGACCGATTCTATGGTTTATCTGGTGAATCGGGAGGTCTAGGAAGATGAAAGAACATCATCTTCAAGTTAGTGAGAGAAACTAGAGAGAGAAGGGAAATACTATGTGTTTTATTATGATAAAAGATGAAGTTACACAAAGAGTCTCACCCCTCCATGGAAGTATGGAGAGGTATTTATAGCCTAACACATTACATCTATTACAATATGACATATCTAGTCCATGTGTTTTGGCTAACTAGGATAGATAATGTAATCCCGTAAATGTCGTTCTATTTATGTGTTAGGAGCGATTCCAACAATCTTCCCCCTATGGGACGACATAAGGGATTACTTACAACATTTCCTACAAGTAATAAAACAACTAAAGAAAAGTCTTCATAAGCTCTTCAAATGCTGAGGATGATGACAATTTACGCTCTTTGTCTTCTTCTTGTACCTCAACTTGAGAACTGTTTTCTTCACTTGTAGGCAAATGATGTAATATGCATAAATTGGATTAACTCCCCCCCCCCCCCAATTCACGCTGCATGTCTTTAGCAGGTTCTACGTACACTTCTTTTTGGCTAAGTTTCTGAATCAGCTTCCCCCAAACTGACAACCGTCTTTAGCAGATTCGAAACTTTGATGTAGTAGACATTTCTTCTAACTTTTGAAGTTTTCAGTACGCAGCGGAATTTGTAGATGAGCAGTAAACCACACAATGTAAATCTGTCTTATTGCGGAAAATTCGTTTGGGGGTAACATGCAAGAAATCAACAAGATCTTCTCACGTATGTAGATGCTTCACACTAAACAAACCACGAAAGACGAAATGAAACGACTTCCCCCTAAATGTTGCGGTCTATCGGAATAATAATTACTTGTGAGTATGCAATTACTCGATAAAATGACCGTGTGTGAGGCATCACAACATCCTATTTAGGTAACTTCACACACGATAACTCTGTGAAAGTGAGAAATTTGAACCACAGATCGTCTCATTTCTTCCCCCTAATTGAAGAAATTCATGAAGGGAAACGGGTTTTCGAAAAATATCGAAGAAGCAGAACACCGTACACTCTCTTCCCCTCGATGTTTTCAATGAATCAGAATCATACACCACGTATGTTGATGATGAATTGGAGACAGCGAAACCATGTATGTCCAATTAATTGAACAACTGTGAAGTACCATAAATATCTCGTGAGAATCAACTGCTGATAAGACTTCTCTGCTCGTTTATACTCTTCTCAGCTAACTCTTTTCTGACCCCATTATCATTCTGACGGTTTTTTGTAGTGACTACTGATGGAGAAAACTGAATATGACGAACTTGAGACTGAAGTAACATAACCCGAAGTTGTGACTTAAACTTGCACTATTGTCAGACGAAGAACCCTTTTCCTTACCGGCTTGATTAACCGGATCGAAAAGGGGTAAACTTAAAGTTTCTCGAATTATCCACAGCTTTTTGTGACACTTGAGCACAACAACGTAACTCCTTAAAAGTGATAGATATACGCTGTGAGCACAACAACGTAACTCCTTAAAAGTGATAGCTATACGCTGTGAGCACAACAACGTAACTCCTTACATCAGGTATAACTAGATAACTCAAGTCTTTGTCATTCGAAACGGTTAAAGCTCGAACAAGGATATCGAAGAATCATGCATCCAACCAACCCCGATATCTTCAGATACTAAGTACATGCACCCGTGATATCCCACTTCAACCTCAAATAAATAATAATGAATTCTCGTCGTAATCACATCTTGCGGTTTAAATACTCAAAAAATTAGCCTTCATTAACGGTTAAAATGAACTTTGATAATGGTTTCCCGATCTTGTCAAAATGTATCCCCGTGAAAAATTTGTATCAACCGAATACCACTCATATTATTTTTCGCCAAACGATATAAAAAAAATTATTCAATGTATAAAAATACATTTGATAATTGATAAATACTTCAGCCCCTTAATTTCTTTGATATATCCTTTGGATCCAAACATAACCATAAGCCCATGAAAACCAAGTCCATTGTAACATTTTTAGCTCATACAATCCGAGCCCAATAGTGACGTGCAGCCCATCCAAGCCCAGTCCAATCACAACTTAAATGCTCGATCCACCTATATTATTTGACAACCGGTTACTAACCCTAATATCTCTCTTCAATTTGTATTAACCCTAACCCTAACATAACTGACGCCTCCCACATATCTATTCCCACCTAAAATCTCACCACATCTCAGATCTATTCTCCCCTTGAGTTGAGATCAATATAGAACCCATATTTGCCATAGAACAAATGAACCAATCATAACCCTCCATCTTTTATTTAAATTAATAAAAAATCATTTTTCACCTTTTTTTTTAAAACAACATATCTTACAAACGGTAAATTTTCAAAATATAAAAAATACACCATCGCGACGAGAATTAAATTATCTTTCTATAGATATGCACTTTTATAAATTTTCGACAAACATTTTTTTTCAAAAATTCCGTCCGAAAAAATCATATATGATTTTTACGAATCATGTATGATTTTAAAAAATCATGTATGATTCGATTTTTATGAATCATATATGATTTTTACGAATCATATATGATTCTCAAAAATCATATATGATTCGTAAAAATCGAATCATATATGATTTTCATAAATCATATATGATTTTTGTTAACCGAAATTTTGAAAAAAAAATGGTTAAAAATATATAGTAGTGCATATCTATAGAAAGATAATTTAATTCTCGTCGCGATGGTATAATTTTTATCGCGTAACGATTAACGGTTTGCGAGATATTTAATTTTTTTAAAAAGGGTGAAAGTTTATCATAATAAAAAAATGAATGGCTATTATTGGTTCATTGGATCTATGGTAAATTTTGGATCTATATTGAACTTTTGCCTTCTCCCCTTAATGTTCCAAAAAAAACGCAGCATCAAATCCCATTTCTCTCTTCAAACACAATCAACTCATCAATCTCATATCAACAATCATCTATCAAAACAGCCTAACCGTGACCTTTGTTGCAATATTCAGCTCAAGATGAATCAAGAAAGCCCTTTAAATGCTTCAAGATCCTTTGGAGGGTCTCGGGTAGGTTTGTCGTTTGTTTTTCATTGTTGTTTCAGTTAATGAATCAAAGAAGGTATATAACAATATTGTTATAATACTCTCTTTATATTCGAATATCAATCGAAAGAAGTCAAGCTTCTTCATAGATCTATGATGTTTTTTTTTTTTTTTTTTTTTTTTTTTTTTTATCTCTTTGGTTTAAGAGTCTTTGGACGAATTTGAGTACCAAAAGAGATAGTACTGAGATCTTAAGATGACTTGTCATTTTTGTTTGAGGTCTTTTGAGTGAACCAGGAAAACGATATAACCCATTCGTTATATTTTCTTCTCCATTGTTCGGACATAACTTGAAGCCATGTCTTTAATAGGGTCGGTGAAGATATTGCTTTATCGTATTTTTTGATCTTTCGAGGTCAAAAACGATTGTTGTACCACTCTTAAAGCAAATATGAGATCATGGTTGATTATAATTAATTTTCGTTTCAGTTAATAGATGAGTGATTGTTGATTGTAGTTGTAGATGGGATGTCGTCGTTTGTGGTTTGGAGATGTTGGCTAAAACAGTTAGGTTAGATTGGATTTGTTGATGCTTGATTGGTTTTGGTCGTATCTGTTCTTCACCACAACTCGTATGGTCTTTAGCTTTTGGACCAATGATGTTTGTAACAAACTGAGGTCAATATAATGAGTATGGTATATTGGTTTTGAAGTGGTGGTCGAGTCTGTTTGATTCTTCTTCTTCATTTCTTCTGGTCTTACGCGTAATAAAAACCTTATGAGTTAAACAAATCTTACTCGTTAGCCAAGATTTTAGGCGTTAACAAAGTTACGCGTAATACTTACGCGTAAACAAAGTTATGCGTAAACGATTTTTACTCGTAAGGTTAAACCTTACGCGTAAGCTTACACGTAAGCATGGTTCTTACGAGTAACTTTCCAAGTTACTCGTAAATAGACTGTAGATGACCCTTAGGCGTAAAAAGAAGGGTTTGACCCTGTTGACTTTTTCCGGCGATGTTTTCCGACCAAAGATTCCGTCCAGCATCATAAACCCAGAAAAAATGACTTAAAAAATTCATCTTTTTTACCCATATTGACCCCAAGAATATGACCATATGACCAGAAATGATTTTCACATGATTTGGTACAAAAAAATCATAAGAAAGTGATGTTACAATAATCTGTTTGGACAAATGACCCAAGACCAGATATTGCAAACATTGTATACAAACATATGAGTTTTTTTGACCAAAAAGATACATAAAACTTGTAAACATCTGATAAACACAAAAAATATGTGAAAAGTTGACAACTTTGTTAAAAAACAGATTTCCAAAACAAGATTTTGACAAGAAAAACATCATAAAAAATCAACCAATGATAACAAACCGACCTTGCTCTTGATACCAATGTTAGGACCGATTATATGGTTGATTTGGTGAATCGAGAGGTATAGGAAGATGAAAGAACATCATCTTCAAGTTAGTGAGAGAAACTAGAAAGAGAAGGGAAATACTATGTGTTTTATTATGATAAAAGATGAAGTTACACAAAGAGTCTCACCTCTTCATGAAAGTATGGAGGGGTATTTATAGCCTAACACATTATATCTATTACAATATGACATATCTAGTCCATGTGTTTTGGCTAACTAGCAGGCCCGAATATGAGGGTGTGCAGAGTGCACAACCGCATAGGGCCTCCGGATTTTTGGGGCCTCCGGTGTTACAACATGCAGGGTTGATTAATACAGAGTTTAACGAAATTTGATGATATAATGTATTTTTAGTTTTAAATGAGGTTATATCATTGTAACAAAGAATTAGTACAAGCGATTTAAAAAAACACAACAAAACAGAGTTAAATATCTCATTCGGTTGAGGAAGATGATAATCTTAAGTAATATTCATTCTGAACCCTATGGTTTATAGACTTTCACATTTTTATTCAGGTTTTTAGTTTTAATCCTAGATAAGAACAAATAGGTTTACAATATTTATACTTTTAGCCCAAGTTTAAGAAATTTGTGAAAATTAGTTCAGTCAGTTTTCTATAAGAACTTTCTTACACATTCTCTATAAATAAAATAATGTGGCCCAATAATATTTAGTGTAATCAATATAGATATGTTGTTATACACGATTATTATGTTTATGTTTTAAGATACTTACCTTATACTATGCTCATATATCCCGCTTTGACGAGATCGTAAATATTGTAATTGTTGTATGTTAATTTTTTTTAATATAACTTTTCGTGTTGTTTAAGAGGCTCATATTTTCGAAATCGTACAAGGTCTTCAAAATTTATGGGACGACCTAGCTAACTAGGATAGATAATGTAATCCTGTAAATGTCGTTCCATTTACGTGTTAGGAGCAATTTCAACAGCAAGATTCTGAAATGTTGTAAAATAAGCGAGTCCCTGTTTGCAGCCATCAAGATCTTGTCAAATATTTTTAGGTTCACTTTTAAGTCCAAATTTTAGGCTTATGTATCACATTTCATTAATTAAAAATTTGGGAGATCTTTCATCAAACTAATGATACGAATAGATAGCTAAAAGCATATAAACATACTTATATGAAACAATTAACCGCTTTACAAACAAGAATACATTCTTTACAAATAAAAATGTATAGACTTAACCAAATCCAATAATACCACACCAGAAATTACGAACAAATTACATCAAAACCACTTATTGAAAAGACGAAAAGAAAGAAGAAAAGCAACAAAACATCATTGCAAACCAAAGCAAGCCAACCCACAAACAATATTTGCTTTTGCTTTTTGCTTTTGGATAATATCATGCTTAATCACATTCTTTCACTTTCTCTTTTTCTTTCTCTTCTTCACTCTTTGAATGATACCCGGGGATTTTCTCTTTAATCTTCTCGAAAATACCTTTTTTCTCCTTAGGTTCACCTTCAGCATCATGCGTCACAACTGGTGGTGCTGCCTCGACTGGTGGCGCTGGTGGAGTAGCACCGTGCTCCTCCTCGGTCTTCTTGTGACCACCAGGGAGTTTCTCCTTGATCTTTTCCATGAACCCCTTTTTCTCCTCGGGCTCGGGAGTTGGGACTGGGGTGACACAGTCGCCTATTGGTGGTGCGACCGGTGCGTCCTCGTATTTCTCAACTGGGACATGTGTGTCTTCAATCTTTTGCTCCTCTTTCTTTTCCTTGTGCTCTTCGATTTTTTCCTTTATCGTCTCTTTCAATGGCTTCTTTTTCTTCTTCTTCTCGCCATCCTCGCACTCCTCCTCATCACTAGACTGTAATGAAAAAGGAAACACTTGATTTAGTTTGATGATACTACTTAATTAAGAAAACCAATATACCAACAAAACTTGCCCTTTCTAAATGGGAGATGATATTTACACATAGTAAATTTGATTCATACACATAAGATTATGTTGCAATGACTATTATGTCCTTGTGTAATTTTTACCACCCTTTATCACATGTTAGTATGCAATCGACTTATTTATTATTTCTTTCAAATGAATTAATCACTGTAATATAATCAATCGAACATATAGGCATAGAGTTGGTTTTCACGTTTGCCATGAGATCACAATAAGATCTTTTTTATTGTTTAATTTAATTAAGATTGTCTATGTTTTCGTGTTTGCCATGCAATTTAACATGTATATCATATTGAACTTACTAATCATACGTGAACAACATGAAAGAATATATACGCTAAAGCTAAATTTCATATGACTTTATCGACATTAGAATAAACTCGTGCATAACAAAATTAGCTTCCTCTTATCATCCAACATATACAGTGTAAAGCTAAATTACATATGACTTTATTGACATTAGATCAAACTGTTGCATTTTATTTACTGTGTTAAGAATTTCTTCGTTGTGACCCTTAAAGTTATGATCACAAACAGGAACCTATTGAATGCGTTTTGAGTTTGCTACTTTTGTCGTGTTTGACTACGGTTGCCAGATCTTTATATGCTTCAAGTTTAGTTTTGTATTGTTTCCATTGGTTTTTTGCTTTGTTAAGGGAAATAATATTTACATTGGATCACAACAAAATGTCAGTACTCCTTATTCCTCTAGGATTAGCAAGTGCCAAAACAAAAAGATGGAACTAAATAAAATTATTGAAAAGAAAAAAAGCAATTTTGCGTAAAAAAAGCTAGATAAAATTATTGTGATAAATGTATACGACGTGGATATGCATACGAGCATGTTATATACATTATTCAAGTCTTTTAATTTATTACGGGCACCTTATGTATTGTAGAACGTAAAAAATGACGCCGGGAGTTTTCAAACTAAAATGAGGGGTTTGCTATAAGTTTTGAGAAGAATAGTTGTTAAATATAATTTGAAACACTGAAAGATGGTGAAATCGGCAAAAAAGTGACGAGAATTAAAAATAAAAGGGAGGGTTGCTGCAATTTTTGAGACTAAAAGTCAAATGATAGACTAAATATAAGGAGGGCATAACTGTCAATTCACAAAAAAAATATGTGTATTAATCAATAAGTTATGTGTAAATATCAATTCCCTTTCTAAATATATACGTATATAATCATATAAAAATACCACACCAATTGAAAAGATCATATGTTACACAAGTGCTCCTAATTTATACATCATGTCATTATTAAACCATAACCAACCCTGATCACGTAGATCATCAAGCATATAAATTTAGAGTAACACGTCGCACAAGCTAGCATGCATAAATACAAGTAAATTAACGTTAGCTAAAAACTTACACTGCTAGAACTGCTATCGGATCGATGTAGTTTCGATAGCAAACTTTCCTTCTTCTCTTCAGATTTGGGTTCGGGTTCAGAAACATGAGCTTTCTTTTCGAATTCTGACGAGATCGCTGTCTCCTCTTCACACTTTTTCTCCTCGTCCTTCTTTTTCATGAAATCGAACAATCCACGATCAGATTGTTCCACGGTGTCGGTTTTTGTCTCGTTATCGGATTTTGGGGCGTGGTGGTAAACTGCTTCGTCAGACATTTTTTAAAAAGGAGTTGAGCCCGAACTTGACAATAAAGATAGAGTAATAAAATGTGTTAATGAAATGTTTAGCTTGTATGAATGAATTTAGAGTGAGTTTATGAAGTTGTGAAGGGTTGTATTTATAGGAGTATGAGACACGCACTTGACGCGATCGATTACGTTTTTAAAATCTGTCGGTATTAATCCGTTAATTAGTGGAAAAGTGTATCTAATTATGGGATATGATGGATATTATTATTTATTTAAGCTAATTATCGATTTATCATTTTAAGAAAATGATTAGTTATGACGTCATTTATGGGATTATATTAGGATTGTCTAATAAATTCATTGAAAGCACTGGTTTTACAATTATTAACTACGGACTTTTCTTTTATATTACATATTGCATTTAATACATATTAATTAAATTTATACAAAAATCTGATTTATAATTAAATAGACAGTTTTATTAATCACAACTTTATAGATTGTGATTAAGCTTATTTTAATTCAAAAATCAACAATTAATAAACATCAAATATTTTATATTTAACGACACTTGTTATATTATTATCACTAAATATGTATATATATGAAAATAATAAGCTAATTAAGGGGTTGTTTGTTTGACGGTTTTAGAATGAAGAAATGAAATCATACCACAATTTAATTGTTTAGTTGATTGTGACTCCCACTATTAAGTACTCCCTCTGTCCCATAATAATTGTCCAGTTTTACTTTTTTAAGTCTTTCTTGTTCAACTTTGACCACTAATATTTTTATTTGTGTTATATAATATTTAATGAAAATTATACCAAATGAAAATACATTTAAAACTCAATCTATTCATATATTTTTCATCAAGTATTATATTATACAAATAAAAATATTTATGGTCAAAGTTTAATAAAAAAGAATTTGAAAAGTTAAAGTGGACAATTATTATGGGACGGAGGTAGTATCAAATAATTAAATGAAACCTTTAGATTGATCGTAGACAAAATTGTGTGATATCATTTGATACAACTTATTATATATATATTTTTATTTTATTTTTATTTTTCATCATTTAATTTAAACTTATCCTAAGGGGCCGTTTGGTTTGTTGCTAGGAAACAAAATGGGTATCAAATTTGGTATGAGGTAGAATGATAATAAATATGAAAAAATGTATCATTACGATTTTTTATGTTTGGTTGATAAAATATGATATGAAAAAATGTATAGATATTTATGAATTTTGTAATGAAAAAGAGAGACTCGCGGAAATAGATTTTATAGACACAAAATGGATGTGTAATTAATCTATGACTATAATACACCCATTTTATTACTAGACTTATAAAACAAACACATTTAATCACTTTTACAGTAATAGTCTCATTCCCATAATAAAATACTAAACACACCTTAAATCTAAATTTAAATCCAAATTCAAATATTAAACCAACCTCCAAACCAAACGGGCATTTCCAAATCAACTATTAATGGCTTTGTTTATCATCTGCTCGAATATTTAATGTAAGTTAGTAATCATACGTTATGAGGTGTTTTCTAGATGCAAAACTTTTACCTTTCATTTTTCTTTTTCAATGAGGAATAATTATAATATCAATTCTAAACTAAATAGGCCCTTTCGTTAACACAAAATGTCTCACGACTCTTATTACGCAGATTAATTATAAAAATATAAATTGTCAATCATTTCTTTTATTTAACCAAAAATTCTAAGTTTAGTCGATAAAGTAATATACTAATGTTCATTCTTTGGCTTTGTTTGAATATGTCGACAGCTTAACTTGCGTAAATACGTGCTACAACAAGGATGAAACCAATTTCAAAATTTACCAGGGGGCATTTAAACAAATTAAATAAGACTAACATTTTCTTTTATCAGTGCGTTTAATAATTTGAGTTTTTACAAAACCTAACATTACATTGCAAAAATATAAAGGTGTCACGTCTAGACCATCCCGGTTCCATCATGTACACTGATGTTCTATAATTTGTCAATATGCTTAATTGCATACGTATCTGTTGTCACTTATAGTCTATTAATCAAATAATTTATGACTTTATTGCCTGTTGATAATTTGTCCAACAATGTCGATCATATTTCCTTTTGAACAAATAAATATCATGTCGATCGATTAAGATGTCATATAAGTATATAAAAATTACTGAACATAGGTTTAACCGTAGTATTACTTAATTTTTTATTTTATTTTTTAGGTGATTGCTAACAAGTTTCTTTGCAACATCTTTTGACGTTAAGTATTCATGAATTAATTATTTTAAAAAGATAAGTTTTCAAAAAATAAGTTTTTAAAAACAGCTTTTAAAAGATTAAGGAGATGATTTTTCATAATTGAACTGATTTTAATTTTTTTTTTCAGCAACATCACCAACACCACAGCAAAAATAAAAAATATAATTTTAATCTTTTTCAGCATCAGCATTAACAATAATGCTAGCCGCACAACATTTATTTTAACCACATGTACCCTACATACTTATAACTTATTGCATCTAAAATTTTGGTAGCTTATTCTTTTTATTTATTTCCGTCACAGAAATGATTCATCAGGACCTAACCAAAAGAAGACAATAAAAATTCATGCCAACTTCATTATTCTTATCTTATCACCTATGCTTAACCTAAACAAGATAAGGTATAATAAAATCTTAAAACCCTTTAAATTTTTAGTCAGATACATCTTGATAACATTATTGAGTAATTCTACAAAGAAAGAACCAAAAAAGATAAAGTGGCGCTATGCTTAATCATGAAGAGATGCCGTAACGAAGGTGTCGACTGAGGCAAGGCATAAAACAAGGAGGTCGACACGCTGTCATGCTCTAAAGTACTTGATCACTCACATTACGCCACGTCATCCAAGAACGTGGATGGTTGTACCGTAAGTGGGTCCCATGTTATGTCGATATTGGTGATGGTCGGTTGTCACGCCAAACAAGCAAACTGGCTACCGATTGTTTTTTAATGTGAAACCTACACGTGGCATTAAATGAGAGGTGTTAGTAAGTTGCTCACTGTTTGGTATAATAATAAATCGGGCGTTTTTTTTAGAGCGGGAGTTATCGTGGATACTAATAACACGAACACGTTATTGGTATGTCATTTTAGCGCTATTTCAGCGGTACTTTAATAACACACCAATAACTAAAAATCATCACTCAAAACACACACTAATATGTTATTGGGTTACATAAAATACCTCATTAAAAATACCCACTCACTTACAATAAAAAAAACCCATAAACCATGACAAATGACATGAGCCATTCAAATTGCTGAGACACATTTGGCTCATGATTGGCACTTTCCATGGTACGAGAAATGGCATGCCAAAAGTCTAAGCAAGATGTATTTAGCGTGTTAATGGTTAGCATACCTTATGCTCTTATTGTTTTTTAGCGGACATGGGGTTTAAAATTAGAAAACTTTTGTTTGGTTAACTTTTTGCAATTTGGATATGGGTTTTTAACACTGAAGAGGAGGGTTTTGTAAAAGGGAAGTAATTGACACACTTGCAAAATTTATTGATACACTCTATTATATATAGTAGACAGTTGTATTTTAAGTATAATCTACTTTAACTGTTTGTATAGTGAGTGTCCTAATATATTTTTAAGGTGTGTCAATCACTGTCCTTCGTAAAATGATGGAAGTGTGCCTGAAAGACCCACTAAATTTAGGGTGCGTTTAGTTTATAAGAGGCCTGCGTATCCAGTGTTTTCCTGGAAAATGCAACCCGACGGCGCGAGGACGGTACCCGTTCCTCGCGTTTTTGAGTCCCGATCTATTACGACCAGCCGAGATGGTCTCAGAAAACGTAACCGGGCGGCGCAAGATGGGTACAATGGCTTGCGTTTTCTCGTATTTCTTTGCATTTCCCCGTATTTTTTAAAAGTGGAACATTTAGTTTAGTTTTGATGTTATATTTTTGTGGTTTATGGAGGAATAAGGTAGGATTTGGGAGTAAGAAGCTACGTTTTTTTGTCTGAATGAAATGAGATGAATTAAAAAGGAGGTTGAGTGCGTTTTTTATGTTTGAATGAAATGATACGAAAGTAATTTTTTTAATGTGCTGTGTTAATTTTTAAGTCTTTTTTTTATTTAATGAAATTTTTTTAATGTTTTTATATTAATGAAATTTATTTTTGGTTAAGTGTGTTTGTTTGTTAAAATAAATGAAAAAAATTAAATAATGTGGGGTCTAGAGGTGTATGTTGGCACCAGATTTTTGTGTGATAGGATTTGAGGTGTTTTGGTGTTATGGTGGATTCTGGTTTTATAGGAAAAAATGCTGATGTGGCAGCACTTTTTCTTACGGCACCAGTGGGATGGCATCACGATACTTAATGCTCTAAAGGTGTTTGGATTTGGATTTGTGATTGGTTCAAGATTTAGATTTAAATTTGATTTTGAAAAAAAAAATATATTTATTTAATAGATTTTATAATAAAACTAAAAGTAAAAATATTATTTAAAAATAAAAGTATGTGTATGTGTGTGTATGTGTGAGAGAAAGAGAGAAATATTAATTACTGTGTGTAAAAGAGTAACCCACCATGCTTTTTATCTTTTATTTAGGTTTTCATGAGTCTCCTACACTATTTGAATCCCAAACCTCTCAAACAAACTATAAATTTTAAAAACTTAAGCCAAAACCTGATCAAAACCCGCATAACAAACGACACTTACTCTCTTTCTTCTTTTATATGTAAAATAATGATTTATATTTAAAAACATAATACTTTAACAATAATTTTATTATACAATTTATTAAATAAATATATTTTTTCTCTATTAAACCTACATCAAATCCAAATTCTAGTCATAAACCCGTCTACAAACCAAACGTAAGGGTCCATTTTGTATGTAAATGGTATTCGAAGGATATAGGCTTGATTGTAAAAGTGGAGAGAGAAAATATATTATTACTATAATCATATGAAAATTTTACATTAAGACAAGAGTTTGACAATGTAGAGTTTATATAAATAATAGTAATAAATATAAAAGGTAGTGGAGAATATACAAAACCTATGGTGGAAAATAAATTGTCAAGTATTTTGACTTTTTTCAAAAAAAAACCCGCCTATCTTGAGTTGTATGGGTTTTGTGCTATGAATCCATTACTTAAATACAATCTAGGTCAAGCAAGCAATAACTTATGCCTATGAATCCTTTTCATATCTTAAAACAAACGCCTCCTAAGACTAATGTTAATGGTGACCGCTAAATCAGCTTTCTCTCTCAAATATTACACTTCAATCATATTTTGGTAATGGTAACCGCAATGGCGAACATAACTATTTTTTTAAATTAAAATTTCATTCATAATTAAATAAAATGATAATTAAAATAATATAAAAAATATTACGATAAAACTTAAAGTGCTTCTTGATTTGTTCGACTCCAAACGTTTTCCACTAAATCAAATTTAAAATGAAGATGAGTTTGCTTGTTGTGTATTACTCGAATAAGTTCTAACATACTTTCTTCCGATCGCATGATATCATCATTATGATGTACTAACCACATGGGGTGACCTAGTGGTTTGGATTTGGTCTCCTAAATGGGTAACTCCCTGGAGGTCCAACCTTGGGGAGAAAATTAATCCCCACGTGGCCACGGAGGTTCACTTGCGATAACTTCGGGCTATCAAAAAAGGTAGTCGCCCTGGGATTAGTCGGCTCGCAATAAACTTAATAAGAACAACCCATTCTGGATATATCTTGTTAGTAAGATAATATCCCAATCTATGATTCACGTTGTTAGCCACAAAGGGAACCTCTGGTGCTTTCCAATACTTCAGATCATTTAAAAGAATCGATTGATTTATAACGTTGATGTCGTTGTTCGAACCAGTAACACCAAATAACGCATGTCAAATCCATAAATCTTGTAAGGAAACAACTTCTAATAAAATGAATGGGTCTGACCCAGAATCACCCCTACAGAATTGACCACGATGTGCAACTGGGCATTTAGCCTAAGGCTATTTAGTACAGTCGATGCTTCATAAGATCCCAGGAAACCCATGTTGCTGCTCGTGAAAAGCATAGAACTTTTCGACATCGGTTTATGTAGGCATTGGCTAAAACTCCTCTCCATATACTTGCATAACCCCATCACAGAAATTGTCGAGACAAACACTAAAAGTTTTACGACTAGTTTGAAGATATTCGTCTAGTTAATCAGGGTCGGCGTCGTATGCTAGTTGACGAATTGCTGAAGTACACTTAAATAACGGGAAAATGCCAAGTTTTCCGATACAATCAGCACGGTGATGAAAAGACAGCATAATATCACTCAATTCTCAAAAATTTCTTATGAATAGTCTTCGGCTCATTCGGAACCGCGTACGGAATGTTGCTTCATTGTACATTGGGTTTTCAACGAAGTAAGCCACCACTGAACGATCATAAGCACCGTAACGATCTCTTTCTACCGACGCTTGTGGGTTTTTTGGGATTCTAGAAAGGGAAAGTATTGGGAAATACTCATGTCATAATAAATAATATACGGCTAGAAATATGTGAGCCTATGGGGTCACACACGTATACACCGAGGGATTACTTTTATAATGTAAGTCATATATTTATGGTAATTATACTACTTATAGCAGTATATAATTCAAGAAATTATTAACTGGCCTTAGTTAAACAATTAAACGCTTTAATTAACTTATTGCTGGAATCACTTATTGTTGGAATCACTTGTAACCAGTATGTGGAAAACTAGAAAGGGGGTTGAATAGTTTTGCCGATTTTAAGTTAAGTTTCAAAAACTTTAGATTCTATCTTATGTGAATTCGTATGGATGGATAGAAAGTATAAAGCAATAAGTAAAGTAAATAATAAAAGCAAGTAAAGTAAAGGAGACACAAGTGATTTATAGTGGTTTGGCTACAAGGACACCTTCCTTGCCCTACTCCACTCCCCGAGTTCCCCACTCGAGAGTTCAAGCACTATGTTAACAAGCTCCTTCAACATGGCGGAGAAGCCTCATCGTCGCTTACAATTTATCCGGTACAAAGCTAAATACCGAGTCCTTAACACGGCGGACCAAACCAACACAACTATTACACAAAAACTATGTGAAATATGAAATACAAAATCTTGCTACAGAAATCTTGTGGAAGAACAAATCAATTAAGGACCCCTTGCTTGGATTACTTGTAGTATCTCGTGATCTCGCCTTTGAGAAGGACCTATTTGAGAATCACAACAAAAGAAAAAAGAGCTATTAGATATATCAAGAGATCTGATATTAGAAGAGAGAGATAATATATGAGAGAGTTTGTAAGAAGAGGGGTGAGTAACAATGAAGAAATGGCTCACTATTTATAGGAAAAAATCTCTATTGTAGCCCGGTTCCGGCGGATCCCTCACTTGGGGGATCCGTCCAGTGCAATCCAAGGGATCCGACAAACTGGGTTGAACTAGTCCGGGTTTTGGGTTGCAAACCGGGTCATGGGTCATGGGTATGAGCCTTGGGTACCTAACAAGATACAATGTATCTAGAAATTGGGTCATGGGTCTTGGGTCATGGGTTATGAATTAGCTCCATGGGTATGGGTCTTGGGTCTTGGATATTACCCATCCTATTAAACTATTACAACAAATGAATTATTACAACATTTTATGTAAATGACCATATGTATATACTTTACAAAAATAACATGTATTCTTATAATTTTACTTATGATAACTTTATATTTGTTTATCAACAAAACACAAAGAGATCGCTAATTATGAATAAATGTTTTTACGGTTTATTTGTATTAACAATCTCCCCTTTTTGTTGATGACAAAACATAATGTTATGATGAGTAAAACTTAAGATTAGATGTATGTTTTGAAAGCATATGTAAGTTTTACTTCTTCTCCCCCTTTTTGTCGAAACAAAAAGCGAACCTAACGAAGAAATAGATTGTGGAATAAAAAAAATATGATCCACAAAGCACTAGCTCCCCCTTGACGGTAGCTCCCCCTAAAATTGGGCGTCAAGTGAGAAAATATAATACCTACAAAGAAAATGTTAGTAATAACATGTAATATAATCTTATATGGGACGAGAAATGTTGATCCCAGTTGAGCAAACGATCCTTTATAGAAACTGACTTAACAAAGATTTATTAAGTATCACGCAAAATTTAATACTTAATCTTAAGAAGAAGAACAATAAACATTCAACACCTCAATATTATTATTAATACGAATACTCTAACCAGTATTAGGGTTTTACAACCTTAAAGTGTATCGACCTTAGATATAGCAAAACATACGTATATCTAATCTAACCTAGGACCTCCTTTTATAGGCTAAGGAGTCCTTTACATAATACAATACGTAACCTACAAGATAAATATGTTTTCCATATTTATCTAATACAAAATATTAAACTGACTATACAAAACTAGCAGTGCTTACAATACATTAGCAGTGGTTCTATATTACTACTAGCCGCGGTTTCACATCAGCAATGGATTCATTCTTCTGTCCGTGGTTTCATTAACTATGTCCGAGGTTCCAACACTTAGAATAATTCATGATCTGAGGAACCTAAAACCCAACAATCCTCCCCTAAACTTGATACATTCAAATAGAATTCTCAAGTTTCCTTTAAGCTCAAAACACCTGAATTGGAGGATGTATCCAAACACTTACCAGTTTTAAGAATTTGCTCATACTTCAGCAACAAACTGTATGCTTGATCATCATAGGGCTTCAGCATCTTTAAACCACCAGGCTTCACCATCTGAGTAATAACTCCTGGATAATTATTCAATCTAGGATAATCACCTTCTACAAGCATATGAATAACTTCTCCAGACACAGTTAGCACATGAACTCCACAAGATTGATATAAAAACCATCTTGTAACATGACCATTGTAGAGTCCTTTCCATTCAGGTTCATCATGAGTAGGTTCAAACAAGATCTTCAAGTTATGATAAACCATTCTCTCATGATAGTCATCTGGACGTACATCACCAAATTTATTCTTGTAAAGCTTCCAAAGATTCATCAAATCATCTCTATCCAGATATTGAAGCATCTGTGAAAATTTCTCAAACTCAGAAACTTCATTACTGACTCTTTGAATTTTCCAACATCCTTCACTTCCATTAAGCTCAAACGTATAAGAAATAATTTGATTACCATCTTCATTCACTTCTTTCATTCTTTTAGAACCAGATGTCTCCTGTATCTCAGATTTTCTGTTTTGTCTACTTTTGATCCACTCTTCTTCTCTTTCAGAATTCATTGGAATAAAATCATCATTATTAGTCCTCATACACATCAGATAAAGCTCATGAATTCTTTCAAATGAATATTTACTAAGATTTTCAGAAATATGTATGCCTGAATTCTTAATAATCTTCATCAGTACATTCCTCATCTCACCTTTTGTAGGAGGTTTCTTCCTTTTAACTTGCTTCTTTTTCTTACTGATCCTCCTTGCCCATTCACCCAAGATTCTAGCTCTTTCATCAACAGATAACAATGCCCATTCTCTAGTAGTATACTCATCATGTATGTTATTAGAAGCTTGAAGATAGTTTTGTGTTTCGTTCCATTTAGCTAACCATTTCTGAGTAGCCTCCTCTTCTTCTTGCTTTTCTTTCTCTGCAGCTGCTTCCTCTTCAGCTTGTATGCCTCTTGTATACTCTTCATCATAAGCAATCTGTTCTTCTCTACTTTTAAACTTCAAAACTGGTGCTGCAATACCTTTACCCTTTCCAATGTCTGATTGAGCCACCTTCTTCTTCAAAGGCTCATTAATAACTAAACTTTTACCTTTGGGTTTGGTTGCAGTAGATTTAAGAGATAATGGAACAGGTGCAATGGGTGCAGAGTTAGTTGAGGTTTTGCTTAGATTGATCAATGTACTTGCAACTTCCTTCTCAACTTCTTTAGACTTAGGTGGTGATACAGAGGCTGTTGTAACAATTGTATAAGTGGTTATGATAGCAGTGGGTAAGTTTAAAGTGGGAGTGGTTATAATTACCTTATCTGAAACTGCAACAGTGGTTTCAAGAATACTAGCCGTGGTTGCAGACACACTATCAGTGGTTGTGTCCTGCATCATCTCATCTTCTACCACAGTCTTCAAACTTTCAAGAACAGCTTCATTCCCATCTTTATCAGATACTAAAAATTGTTCTGCTTGATCTCCACTATCCACATCCTCATCCATATGCACATCTACAGCCTCCCCTGAAGTCATGCGTTCACTCCTCCCCTGTTTGGGTATGTTCTCCACATTCACAGTTGGAGAGGAGTCCACCTTCTTTTACAACTTTCTCATATGCCTTAAAACAGCAACCCCAGGTCTCCTCACTTTCTTCAAAACAAACATCCTGTGCTTTAGCCTCCTAATCTCTTGACCCTGAAACACAGCCAACTCTTGAAGACTTGAGATTGTATCCTCCATTTTGATACATTTAGCCGTCAATTCATTTAAGCGTTCAAGAATATCGTCCCCACTTCGACCTGTGTTAACTGGTCCGAGAGGTGGTTCATTGGAAAAGTCATCATGTACCAGTTTAGGATCCGTCAATTCATTTTCATGTTCCAAACTAGCCTCATCACTTCGAGATGTGTTAACTGCTCTGAGAGGTGAATCCTTGGATAAAGTAAACATAGCACCAGACCTTTCCTGATCATCTATGCACCCTAAGTGAGCCAGTTGGCTAGGGTTTCCTCCACTTGTGGTAAGTTCCAAGGAACTCTCCACATTAGGAGTTGCCAAAGGTTGGGTCTTAATGATGTTTCCACTATCCTGACCAGCATCTAAGCATGAATCAGTAGTGGAAGCCCTTCCAATCATGTCACCTCCACAAATTGTGACAGCCTCATGAACAACACCACTAACACCAGCCTGAGGTAGCTTGGTGCCCTTCCTCCTCCTAGTCCACAAAATTGGTTTAACAGTGGTTTGGGGTTGACTAGCAGTGGGTTGAGATTCACTAACAGTGGGTTCAAGTGTACTATCAGTGGGTTGAGGTGTACTAGCAGTGGGTTTAGGTTCTATGGGTTGAGATTCAAGACCTTCATCAAACTCAGGAATAGCAGGCAAATTAATCATATGTGGGAATAAGGGAACATCTTTTATTTGAAAATTAGGATTCTGATTCCTCATATGTGCAAAGACCTTAGGAAGCCTAAAATGCACTTCATACTCCCTAGAATGCTCAACAGGTTCTTCTATTTGACTTTCCACAATCAGTTGCACAAACCTAGGATATAAGTAATATTTACCCCTCTTCCTAATATTCTGCACAAACCCTTCATAAATCATCCTATACCAATTAAACTTCCTTCCCTCAGATAGACATATAACAACAGTAGCAATTTTGGAGGGAACGTCATCAAATCCAGTGGTCTTATTACTTATACACATCAACAAGGTATGTATCAAAAACTTCCATTGTTGTGAAAACATGCCCTTAAAAATTTTACCTTGTCTCCCCTGTGAGTATATCCTAGCCTCTCTAAACCTTCAAAAATCTCAGCATCAGAAAGATTAACTACACCATCAACATCATCTAACGTCAAAACCCCTCGAATAATCTCCTCATCAACTAAAATCTCATTCTCATCCACCACAGTACTAAAAACTTCCACCCCATTGACCTCCTCAAGCTTAGCATTACCCCAGAATTGATGTATATAGGCTTTAAGGATGGTTGGTGCTACAGTTAATGCAAAGTGAATAGGAATGTGAATAAGGAAATCAATCATTTGATGAAAACCTCCGGATCGATTGTTTTTTATCAAATTAGCAACTAGGTTATGGGTGTTGGAGTATTGGTTCGGCATGATGATTGATGATGTGAGTGATGTGGGATTTGTGAATTGAACAGATGGAAGTGGTTTGGGTTTATGTAAAGTGCCAATTGGAAGTGATCTATCAGTGATTTGGGGATATAAATGTGTTTTCTCCAAAGTTACCAAACAGCCCCGCAAGTATCCAAAAATCAGCAACATGCTAGCAGTGGTTTGAAAACCTCTATCAGTGGTTGGAAAGACACTAGCAGTGGATACAAAATTACACTCCAACCAGTTGACCAAGAGATACAACAAGCAAATCTTTGTCAAAAATAGTGATATCACACAAAAATATGAAGGAATTTTTTTTAACAAATCAGCCAAAAGCTCCAAAAGCTCCAAAGTACACAATAATCCTTCATACCTGCATATCACAAACATAAACCAAACAATGAAAAGATGGTTAAGGTTAGCAGTGGTTAGAGAAAACAAAAAGTGGATCCATATACTTAGCAGTGGATAGCCAAGTGTGCTAAATTCTAAGTCAATATGGTCAACTTCTGTCATTAATTCCTCCCAAAGTCAAGCAACTTCATTAACTCCTCAACCACTTATACCTTCCCCTTATTTACTTAATGAGTCCATATTAACCTTTGCCCAGTGATAATCCCAAGGCACAATAAACACATACCAATTACCCCTAATGTACTTCAAAACCCTAATTTCTCAATACTTCCACTATCAGCAATAACAACCATGTCTATCAAACTAAAAATCATCAATCTAACCTCCTCCTCCTCCTCCTCCTCCTCATCATCATCATCATCCAGTGATGATTCACACCAATTGTTTCGATACCCTCATCAAGATGAACCTCGACCTTCAAAGTCCCCCTTTCTCCCTTCATCTGAAGATGATAGTGTAGTGGATCCAAGTGATTCATCTAGGGGTTCTGATGACTCCACAGAGCGTCTAGAGCCAATCTTCAATAGATTGGTGAGAGAGGAAGCGGAGAGGACAACAGCAGGTGGAGAGAAGCCACAACCTTCACAACCCCAACCACAACCAAGGCCGCGTGCCAAAAATCCACCACTCCCAAAGACAAGAGAGGTGGTGATTCGTCTTCCTGCTCCAGGATCTGGTGCTTCAAATCATGGAAGGAAGGGAAAGGGCAAGGGGCAGAGGTGAAGGGAAAGGGAAAAGGGAAGGTGAAGTAGAAGGTGATGTGATGCTTTATGTTGGAATGAGTAGATGGAACAACTGAAGATTTCTCATATCACAAATGCATCCACCATCGTTTTCATCAATCCATCCTTCCATTTTCATCTTCAGCTTCTTCATCGTACTGGTCATGTATATCCACCAGCTTTTGTAATAGATGATAGGGATGGTCTTTTATTTCATTTGAAGTTGATTGTAAGCTGTAAATGTTTCTTGACTTAATGAACAACATCTCAATGATTATCACTTGATCTTAAATCCAGTACTTCTCTTGCATCATACAACCAGTGATTAACTTTCATAGTTCTGCAAAATAGTTAGTGGGAACATAAAGAAACAAACAGTGGTTGAAACATAACTAACAGTGGTTAGAACAAAAATAGCAATACTAAGATCAACGAATAACAGTACAATACTTATACAAACTGATAAGGTTTTAAAATGTACCTTTTTGAGGGGTCGTTTAAGCCCTTATTTGATCACTTTTGTATCCGTTATTGCTTAATATCGTTCCTTTTCACCTTCTAGGTCTCTTGAAGGCAAATTGCTGTAATGACACTTATTTGGACGAAAAAGCGCGGATATATGAAGAAAATGGCCAAAGTCAAGAATCGAGACACTCAAGCTGCTGAAATACAAGGGGACGGCGTCAGGTGTTTTTTGCGACGCCGTCGGAGCACTTTTGTGACGGCTCAGTAGCCAAATTGCTTATTTACAAGTGACGGCTTAAGGTTTTAAAAGATTGAAGGGGACAGCGTCACAGGCATAAGGTGACGCCGTCACAAGCTACAAGATGCACGCGAAGTAGCTGATACTGTTTTGGCCATAACTTTTGCATACGAACTCGGATTTAAGTGGTTCAAAAGCCCACGCGACCGGAACGAGAAAATCTACAATTTGGTGAAAAAATGGTCGTAAGGCCGTCACTCTTTAGGTGTGACGCCGTCGCTCTTTGCCGACAGAAAATCTGCCTATAAATATAACATTATAACTTCACTTTTTGTAGGCTCTAAACCCTAACTCCGATTCCAAGGATTAGATAGGTGTTTTTCCAGCAACTTTGAAGGTTTCAATCACTCCAAAAACATCTTGTAATGGTTTGTTGATTATATCTTAATCCATATATTCAATTTATCATTATGTCTATCCTATGTTTGATTGATTGTGTGTATGCTTGCATGTTTACCATGTCCGGCTAAATTACTTGTGTGTTTGCTTATATATATGAAACCTAGTTGTTAATTATTGTTAGGTTGTCTCTTATCTTAATTGTAATTGGCTTAGGAGTGCGACTAGGCTATCGTTGTGTTTAATACTTGATAAATCTTTGATAGTTTATGAATGACTTAATGGATTTCGTTTACTAAACCCAAAGATAACCTATAAGTTAGTTTATGAATGACCTAGTGGATTTTGTTTACTACACTTAAAGGTGACTTCAAAGAGTTAGGGAATGCACACCTTACGACCTTAGAAAACACAACGCGTTAAGAATAATGACGTGACAATTCAACCATCAATAGGAGATAACTAGGGAGTAGTAGCATCTAGGTAAACACATCTTTAACTATCATACGAGCACACAAAAATAGACATAGACTATCCTCACCTTAGCTTAGTTAATTAGATTAGATAATAGTAGAAGTAATCGGTAGAAATACCAACCCCCAAATCCAAACCCCGAGATTCGTACCTTTCCATTTCCTAAAAAACTATAAAAAGATAAAAAAAATAATCTTCCTCAACCCCAACCTTAGCGTAGTAACTTCTCACTAGCATTCCTATTCCCCTAGAGAACGATATCAATACCCGTGGCTTACCCTAATACTACACTACAACGATTAGGTTCACTGCCTAGGGTGTTATAAAACTTGCTCGAAGAAAAGGAAGTTCCTTTGACCCCGAACGCGCTGTGTAAGCGTTTCAAGTTTTTGGCGCCGCTGCCGGGGAATAGAATAGCTAGTTAGTAGTCCACCTCGTTTAGGTTTCTTTACTTGATTCCTATCAAGTAATTTTTTCTCATTTTTAGCTTTCTCTTAGTCTATCCCCCTTCTTCGTGACCTTTGTTTGTAATCCCATCACTTTTCATCATGGAAGGTGATAACCAACCACCACTCATCAACCCACCACCAAATGACCCGCCAAGAGCCCGTACTCTTGGTGAATACTCTAGACCAAGCCACTTAGGCTATAGGAACACCATTGAGCTTCCCGACCAAGCCCAAACTACGGCCCTGCGATCCGACACCATCCGGTTGGTGCAAAACGGATGTGCATTCCATGGACTTCGTTCCGAAGATCCAAATCAGCATCTTAGGGATTTCCTTAAAATTGTCGATTCCATCGACCTTGATGCTACTACTAGGGAGACCACGCGCCTGCGTCTCTTCCAATTCTCTCTACAGGATCAAGCTAGTAATTGGCTTGATCGACTTCCCGCCAGATCCATCTCAAGTTGGGATGATCTCACCACTCGTTTCCTCGCCCAATTTTTTTCACCGGAGAGAACTACCAAACTTAGGAATGACATCTTGATGTTCCAACAACATTAAGGCGAAAATCTGTACGAGGCGTGGAATCGATTTAAGGACTTGCTCCACAAAGTCCCTCATCACGACATCGATCTTTGGCTTCAAGTCCAAATCTTTTACGATCGTGTCAACTTCTCAACTAAGAAATCCATCGACCAAGCGGCCGGTGGTAAACTTAGTAAACTCACCGTGGAAGAATCGTGGGGTACAATAGAGGACCTTGCCCTCTATGAAAACGAATGTTGGAATGACCCTCGTGAGTTGTCCAAAAATGATAAGGCAGTCTCTTTGCCTCCCATTGACTCACAACCTTCCAATCGTAGGATGCTCGAACTTGAAGATCAAGTCAAATTCCTAATGAGCTCCTACGAGACTCCTAAGCTCGAGCCAAATAAATTAGGAAAACCCTACAACAACTCTCCAAACACCGGAACTTCTACTAGTCTTGAGGGAATGGTGTCCAAATTCATGTCATCTCAAGAAGCTCGATTGACGCAACTTGAAGCCGATTTCAAGCAACGACAAAGCGAGATGACAAACAAGCTCGACACCCTCTTAAAAGCCTTTAATGGACAAAGGGATGAAATACAAGAAAAAATGGCGGAGATGATGGACTTAGTGAAAGATAACACTAAGACGAAGATTCCCGAGAAGGTGCTAGTGAGGAACGATGAGCACGCCACCCCCACTTTGTATGTTAACGCCATTTCCATTGCTTCCGATGAGGATGGAGCAGTTGAGAAGAAGGAGCCTGAGAGCAGCAAGGATAGTAAGGATAAGAATGAGGCTCAGACTGATGATGAACCCAAATTCATCAAGCATTACCTTAAGCATGTGATCAATAAGAAAACAATCGTTAACCAAGTGAAAAAATTTAGGTGCAATGATGTTCTTAGGAAAGCCCTCTTAGGTGAAATAGGAGAGGAAGAGTATGACACCATGCCTATTGGACCTATGTACGAGTCGATTCTGAGAAAGCCAGTAACTAAGAAGCAAGAGATCTCTGGGAACTTTGTAATTCCATGTAGCATAGGTGACTTAGAGAACCTAAATGCCTTGGCCGACCAGGGATCCGATGTAAACATAATGCCGCTGTCAGTCTATAATAAGTTGACTAAGGAGGAACCGACCAAGACCAATCTTAGACTTTCCTTAGCAAATCATTCATATGTTTACCCCATAGGAATAGCGGATGATGTCTTAATTGAGGTTGCCAATATTGTCTATCCTGTGGACTTCGCAATTGTAGACATTGAGGAAGATAAAAACCTACCATTAATCCTGGGAACACCTTTCCTGACCACCGCCAAGGCAACCATCAAATGCGGTGAAGGGATTATGATACTCAAAAGTAGAAAAGGACAAGTTAGGATACCTATTGTTCCGAGATATCCTTTGAAGATTATGGAGAATGTTAAAGATAAGAATTCGCAGGTCTCCAATAATGCCGTTAAGAAGAAAATGGTTGAATGGGAAAAAGGGCTTAGAGAATTCATGGTTCAAAGGTTAAATGCGACATTGTGGAAACGTGATAAAAAGTTAGGAAATAACTATACCACAATACCACAAACTCAAAAGAAACCTAAGGAATTTTTGAATGGGGAAAAGGTGCTTTTGTATAAATCAAGAATAAAAGCATTATGGGGAAGGAATAAGCCAAGATGGTTTGGACCTTATACGGTGAAAGAAACTAATCTAAAAAATAAAACCGTTATCATAGTAGATGATGTTGGAAGAGAATTCACGGTGAGCATACAACGTCTACAACCTTATGATGAAGGCTTAGTAGAATGAAAGAAGGACGGCAATGAAGTCACGTAGGGGCACGACTTCGAGTCTAGCTACAAGACTCATAAATAAAGAAAAGCGCTTCGTGGGAGGCAACCCATGCTTAATTGTTTGCTTGTTTGTGTGTCATATATCTTTTCATTGATTGTTTATTCTCATGTTTGAATTTGTGAAAATGCTTTATTTTGTCTTTAACCTTGTCTTAATTACATATAAAGGTATTTTACAAAAGGGATAAGTGTAGGGAGGATTACACACGTTTTAAAAAGAACGTGAACATGATAATTACAAATCTTGAAAAAGATATATATGTGTGTTTGTTAGAGTCAAATGCTTGTATCGAGTCATAATGGATGTTTTGCAGGAATTCTTTCCAGATTCTAAAATTATAAATTTTCCAGAATTTTTCCAGAAAATCGCAGACCAGTTTCTGTCAGGATAACCTGACGACGTCAGGATCGCAACCTGACGGCGTCAGGAGGAGCAAAAACAACATATATTACTTTCTCTCATTTTCTGTGCTACTTATAAATTTTTGGAATTTTCCTGGTCTTAATTTTCCAGAAAATCTGCAAACATCCATTCCACAAGCATTATATCTTATTTAAGTCTGGAACTACATCTTGCTGTGATTTTTCCTTGTTCGGTTTGATGCTTTGGTTGTTTTTTTTCTTCAAGTGTGCAGGTTTAATTTATTAAGAAGAAGATACAAAAGATTGGAAGGAGCTTTTCACGCATACGTTCTTCTTGAAAAGGATTTAACCACCACTTTACACGGATCCTACCGAGCTGATCAGGAGAGTATTAGTTTCTTTCGTTTTTAATTACCTTCTTTTATCATAACTTTGATACTTTCGGGGAACATTGGGGACAATGTTCAGTTTAAGTGTAGGGAGGGAAAATAAAACGGGAACTTTGAAACTATGCTTATCCTTGATTATTTGCTTTGTCCAATTGCATTTGCGTAATAAACCATGAGAAAATGTCGGTTAGGGTAATTTTGGCACCAAATTTAAAATTTTTCATAATATATAGGAATGGGCCATTAGTCTTAACAAAAGCGTCTCACGGATAGGAAGTTATATGACTAGCACAAAACCCTTTACCACTTAAATTCCACCAAAAATGTGAGGATCGCCCTTAGATTAGTAGGAATTGAAGCATTCATCTTCAATGCTTAGAGTGTGAACCGGTAGTATATTAGATTCTAGAACTTGTTTTGTGATGCATTTCGAGATCGCTAGTGAGACTACACTTGTGTAGTTAGGAATAACTAAATGATAAGAGGCATTAGGATAACCCTTGTCTGATACCCGTAATATAATTACTTCTTCCACATCGGTTGAGTAATTCCCCCACACCTTTGCGTTGTACTCATCTTTAGTACACGATACCCCTAGTTAACCCCTCAGAGCCTATCCTTTTCGCGGTTCTCGTGATGTTTCGGTTTTCCGGAATATCAATGAAGAGCATTGTTTACACCCACCCCCAAATGTACACCCAAATCGCCTTAGCCTACCTTGTATGCACTCACTTTTAGTGCATTATTGTTATCACCCTAAACCCTTAGTTCAATTATCTAGTTGCTTGCATGAGTTGCTAAGTTGAGTCATATCTTTTGTACACAGTTTTGGGACGATTGGGACTCATGGGAAAAAGTTAAAGTTTATAAAATGTTTGAAAGGGAACGTTAATTTCCCTAATTTGCGTAATAACATACCCCAAGTATTTTGATCTTTTCAATTCGGGTCATATTAGTGTTAGAGTAATAAAAAATCAAGTGTAGGGATGTGCTATAAATCCCTATTATTTTGATGTTATCGTAGAGGATGGTAGAGTAAAAGTGTATGAAAAAAAAAAAAAATCGAAAAAAAAAAAGAAAAAGAGAAAAAAGAAAAAAAAAATATAGAGTATTCAATTAAAAAAAAAAAAAAAAAAACATACGGGCTACCATCCTACATCTATCTTTAAATTTATGTTTGTTTATTTCAGTTATCTAGAGTTTAGAGTGTCGAGTCTTGGCTTAGCAACGCCATTCTTCGTATGCATGTAACATTGAGATTTTTGACTTGCCACCACTAAATAGCCTATCCCACCAAACCCTTTGTTTCCCTACCGTAAGCCTAAAGTTACAACCCTTTAAAGACCTCTTTGATAGTCTTTCCTAGGTGCTTACGCCAAAGCGATGGAGGTTTGATCTATTCTCAAGCCTATGGTAATCTATGTACTAGGGCCGGTTAATGAGTGTTTATCTTCCATTTCCAATTTGTTATATTTCATATACACCCGAGAGATGTGAGAATCCAAACACCCCATGTGAGGTGCTAGTATGTAATTTCCGTGCTTGTTATGACTTTTGCGGGGCTTATATGTGTTGTGGACTGTTTTAAACCAATGCTTCATGACCCCTAACTTATAAATTAATTGGCTAAAAGCACATTTGCTTGAGGACAAGCAAATACCAAGTGTAGGGATATTTGATAAGGTTTTAAAATGTACCTTTTTTAGGGGTCGTTTAAGCCCTTATTTGATCACTTTTGTATCCGTTATTGCTTAATATCGTTCCTTTTCACCTTTTAGGTCTTTTGAAGGCAAATTGCTGTAATGACACTTATTTGGACGAAAAAGCGCGGATATATGAAGAAAATGGCCAAAGTCAAGAATCGAGACACTCAAGCTGCTAAAATACAAGGGGACGGCGTCAGGTGTTATTTGCGACGCCGTCGGAGCACTTTTGTGACGGCTCAGTAGCCAAATTGCTTATTTACAAGTGACGGCTTCAGGTTTTAAAAGATTGAAGGGGACGGCGTCACAGGCATAAGGTGACGCCGTCACAAGCTACAAGATGCACGCGAAGTAGCTGATACTGTTTTGGCCATAACTTTTGCATACGAAATCGGATTTAAGTGGTTCAAAAGCCCACGCGACCGGAACGAGAAAATCTACAATTTGGTGAAAAAATGGTTGTGACGCCGTCATTCTTTAGGTGTGACGCCGTCGCTCTTTGCCGACAGAAAATCTGCCTATAAATATAACATTATAACTTCACTTTTTGTAGGCTCTAAACCCTAACTCCGATTCCAGGGATTAGATAGGTGTTTTTACAGCAACTTTGAAGGTTTCAATCACTCCAAAAACATCTTGTAATGGTTTGTTGATTATATCTTAATCCATATATTCAATTTATCATTATGTCTATCCTATGTTTGATTGATTGTGTGTATGCTTGCATGTTTACCATGTCCGGCTAAATTACTTGTGTGTTTGCTTAGATATATGAAACCTAGTTGTTAATTATTGTTAGGTTGTCTCTTATCGTAATTGTAATTGGCTTAGGAGTGCGACTAGGCTATCGTTGTGTTTAATACTTGATAAATCTTTGATAGTTTATGAATGACTTAATGGATTTCGTTTACTAAACCCAAAGATAACCTCAAAGTTAGTTTATGAATGACCTAGTGGGTTTTGTTTACTACACTTAAAGGTGACTTCAAAGAGTTAGGGAATGCACACCTTACGACCTTAGAAAACACAACGCGTTAAGAATAAGGACATGACAATTCAACCATCAATAGGAGATAACTAGGGAGTAGTAGCATCTAGGTAAACACATCTTTAACTATCATACGAGCACACAACAATAGACATAGACTATCCTCACCTTAGCTTAGTTAATTAGATTAGATAATAGTAGAAGTAATCGGTTGAAATACCAACCCCCAAATCCAAACCCCGAGATTCGTACCTTTCCATTTCCTAAAAAACTATAAAAAGATAAAAAAATAATCTTCCTCAACCCCAACCTTAGCGTAGTAACTTCTCACTAGCATTCCTATTCCCCTAGAGAACGATATCAATACCCGTGGCTTACCCTAATACTACACTACAACGATTAGGTTCACTGCCTAGGGTGTTATAAAACTTGCTCGAAGAAAAGGAAGTTCCTTTGACCCCGAACGCGCTGTGTAAGCGTTTCAAGTTTTTGGCGCCGCTGCCGGGGAATAGAATAGCTAGTTAGTAGTCCACCTCGTTTAGGTTTCTTTACTTGATTCCTATCAAGTAAATTTTTCTCATTTTTAGCTTTCTCTTAGTCTATCCCCCTTCTTCGTGACCTTTGTTTGTAATCCCATCACTTTTCATCATGGAAGGTGATAACCAACCACCACTCATCAACCCACCACCAAATGACCCGCCAAGAGCCCGTACTCTTGGTGAATACTCTAGACCAAGCCACTTAGGCTATAGGAACACCATTGAGCTTCCCGACCAAGCCCAAACTACGGCCCTGCGATCCGACACCATCCGGTTGGTGCAAAACGGATGTGCATTCCATGGACTTCGTTCCGAAGATCCAAATCAGCATCTTAGGGATTTCCTTAAAATTGTCGATTCCATCGACCTTGATGCTACTACTCGGGAGACCACGCGCCTGCGTCTCTTCCAATTCTCTCTACAGGATCAAGCTAGTAATTGGCTTGATCGACTTCCCGCCGGATCCATCTCAAGTTGGGATGATCTCACCACTCGTTTCCTCGCCCAATTTTTCCCACCGGAGAGAACTACCAAACTTAGGAATGACATCTTGATGTTCCAACAACATCAAGGCGAAAATCTGTACGAGGCGTGGACTCGATTTAAGGACTTGCTCCACAAAGTCCCTCATCACGGCATCGATCTTTGGCTTCAAGTCCAAATCTTTTACGATCGTGTCAACTTCTCAACTAAGAAATCCATCGACCAAGCGGCCGGTGGTAAACTTAGTAAACTCACCGTGGAAGAATCGTGGGGTACAATAGAGGACCTTGCCCTCTATGAAAACGAATGTTGGAATGACCCTCGTGAGTTGTCCAAAACTGATAAGGCAGTCTCTTTGCCTCCCATTGACTCACAACCTTCCAATCGTAGGATGCTCGAACTTGAAGATCAAGTCAAATTCCTAATGAGCTCCTACGAGACTCCTAAGCTCGAGCCAAATAAATTAGGAAAACCCTACAACAACTCTCCAAACACCGGAACTTCTACTAGTCTTGAGGGAATGGTGTCCAAATTCATGTCATCTCAAGAAGCTCGATTGACACAACTTGAAGCCGATTTCAAGCAACGACAAAGCGAGATGACAAACAAGCTCGACACCCTCTTAAAAGCCTTTAATGGACAAAGGGATGAAATACAAGAAAAAATGGCGGAGATGATGGACTTAGTGAAAGATAACACTAAGACGAAGATTCCCGAGAAGGTGCTAGTGAGGAACGATGAGCACGCCACCCCCACTTTGTCTGTTAACGCCATTTCCATTGCTTCCGATGAGGATGGAGTAGTTGAGAAGAAGGAGCCTGAGAGCAGCAAGGATAGTAAGGATAAGAATGAGGCTCAGACTGATGATGAACCCAAATTCATCAAGCATTACCTTAAGCATGAGATCAATAAGAAAACAATCGTTAACCAAGTGAAAAAATTTAGGTGCAATGATGTTCTTAGGAAAGCCCTCTTAGGTGAAATAGGAGAGGAAGAGTATGACACCATGCCTATTGGACCTATGTACGAGTCGATTCTGAGAAAGCCAGTAACTAAGAAGCAAGAGATCTCTGGGAACTTTGTAATTCCATGTAGCATAGGTGACTTAGAGAACCTAAATGCCTTGGCCGACCAGGGATCCGATGTAAACATAATGCCGCTGTCAGTCTATAATAAGTTGACTAAGGAGGAACCGACCAAGACCAATCTTAGACTTTCCTTAGCAAATCATTCATATGTTTACCCCATAGGAATAGCGGATGATGTCTTAATTGAGGTTGCCAATATTGTCTATCCTGTGGACTTCGCAATTGTAGACATTGAGGAAGATAAAAACCTACCATTAATCCTGGGAACACCTTTCCTGACCACCGCCAAGGCAACCATCTTATGATACTCAAAAGTGGAAAAGGACAAGTTAGGATACCTATTGTTCCGAGATATCCTTTGAAGATTATGGAGAAGGTTAAAGATAAGAATTCGCAGGTCTCCAATAATGCCGTTAAGAAGAAAATGGTTGAATGGGAAAAAGGGCTTAGAGAATTCATGGTTCAAGGGTTAAATGCGACATTGTGGAAACGTGATAAAAAGTTAGGAAATAACTATACCACAATACCACAAACTCAAAAGAACCCTAAGGAATTTTTGAATGGGGAAAAGGTGCTTTTGTATAAATCAAGAATAAAAGCATTATGGGGAAGGAATAAGCCAAGATGGTTTGGACCTTATACGGTGAAAGAAACTAATCTAAAAAATAAAACCGTTATCATAGTAGACGATGTTGGAAGAGAATTCACGGTGAGCATACAACGTCTACAACCTTATGATGAAGGCTTAGTGGAATAAAAGAAGGACGGCAATGAAGTCACGTAGGGGCACGACTTCGAGTCTAGCTACAAGACTCATAAATAAAGAAAAGCGCTTCGTGGGAGGCAACCCATGCTTAATTGTTTGCTTGTTTGTGTGTCATATATCTTTTCATTGATTGTTTATTCTCATGTTTGAATTTGTGAAAATGCTTTATTTTGTCTTTAACCTTGTCTTAATTACATATAAAGGTATTTTACAAAAGGGATAAGTGTAGGGAGGATTACACAAGTTTTAAAAAGAACGTGAACATGATAATTACAATTCTTGAAAAAGATATATATGTGTGTTTGTTAGAGTCAAATGCTTGTATCGAGTCATAATGGATGTTTTGCAAGAATTCTTTCCAGATTCTAAAGATATAAATTTTCCAGAATTTTTCCAGAAAATCGCAGACCAGTTTCTGTCAGGATAACCTGACGACGTCAGGATCGCAACCTGATGGCGTCAGGAGGAGCAAAAACAACATATATTACTTTCTCTCATTTTCTGTGCTACTTATAAATTTTTGGAATTTTCCTGGTCTTAATTTTCCAGAAAATCTGCAAACATCCATTCCACAAGCATTATATCTTATTTAAGTCTGGAACTACATCTTGCTGTGATTTTTCCTTGTTCGGTTTGATGCTTTGGTTGTTTTTTTTCTTCAAGTGTGCAGGTTTAATTTATTAAGAAGAAGATACAAAAGATTGGAAGGAGCTTTTCACGCATACGTTCTTCTTGAAAAGGATTTAACCACCACTTTACACGGATCCTACCGAGCTGATCAGGGGAGTATTAATTTCTTTCGTTTTTAATTACCTTCTTTTATCATAACTTTGATACTTTCGGGGAACATTGGGGACAATGTTCAGTTTAAGTGTAGGGAGGGAAAATAAAACGGGAACTTTGAAACTATGCTTATCCTTGATTATTTGCTTTGTCCAATTGCATTTGCGTAATAAACCATGAGAAAATGTCGGTTAGGGTAATTTTGGCACCAAATTTAAATTTTTTCATAATATATAGGAGTGGGCCACTAGTCTTAACAAAAGCGTCTCACGGATAGGAAGTTATATGACTAGCACAAAACCCTTTACCACTTAAATTCCACCAAAAATGTGAGGATCGCCCTTAGATTAGTAGGAATTGAAGCATTCATCTTCAATGCTTAGAGTGTGAACCGGTAGTATATTAGATTCTAGAACTTGTTTTGTGATGCATTTCGAGATCACTAGTGAGACTACACTTGTGTAGTTAGGAATAACTAAATGATAAGAGGCATTAGGATAACCCTTGTTTGATACCCGTAATATAATTACTTCTTCCACATCGGTTGAGTAATTCCCCCACACCTTTGCGTTGTACTCATCTTTAGTACACGATACCCCTAGTTAACCCCTCAGAGCCTATCCTTTTCGCGGTTCTCGTGATGTTTCGGTTTTCCAGAATATCAATGAAGAGCATTGTTTACACCCCACCCCCAAATGTACACCCAAATCGCCTTAGCCTACCTTGTATGCACTCACTTTTAGTGCATTATTGTTATCACCCTAAACCCTTAGTTCAATTATCTAGTTGCTTGCATGAGTTGCTAAGTTGAGTCATATCTTTTGTACACAGTTTTGGGACGATTGGGACTCATGGGAAAAAGTTAAAGTTTATAAAATGTTTGAAAGGGAACGTTAATTTCCCTAATTTGCGTAATAACATACCCCAAGTATTTTGATCTTTTCAATTCGGGTCATATTAGTGTTAGAGTAATAAAAACTCAAGTGTAGGGATGTGCTATAAATCCCTATTATTTTGATGTTATCGTAGAGGATGGTAGAGTAAAAGTGTATGAAAAAAAAAAAAAAAATCGAAAAAAAAATAGAAAAAGAGAAAAAAGAAAAAAAAAATATAGAGTATTCAATTAAAAAAAAAAAAAAAAAAAAAAAAACATACGGGCTACCATCCTACATCTATCTTTAAATTTATGTTTGTTTATTTCAGTTATCTAGAGTTTAGAGTGTCGAGTCTTGGCTTAGCAACGCCATTCTTCGTATGCATGTAACATTGAGATTTTTGACTTGCCACCACTAAATAGCCTATCCCACCAAACCCTTTGTTTCCCTACCGTAAGGCTAAAGTTACAACCCTTTAAAGACCTCTTTGATAGTCTTTCCTAGGTGCTTACGCCAAAGCGATGGAGGTTTGATCTATTCTCAAGCCTATGGTAATCTATGTACTAGGGCCGGTTAATGAGTGTTTATCTTCCATTTCCAATTTGTTATATTTCATATACACCCGAGAGATGTGAGAATCCAAACACCCCATGTGAGGTGCTAGTATGTAATTTTCGTGCTTGTTATGACTTTTGCGGGGCTTATATGTGTGATGAGTGTCTAAATACTCATCATTTTTGTACCATTTAAACTGCAAAAACATCTGAAAACACTCAGAAATGCATCAAAATGATAAAAATATCACAAATAAGTGTTTTATGTGTTTTAAATGCAAAAATATCAAAATCTGGTGAAAAACGTATCAAATTTGCATAATTGGCAGTTTTAGTCCCCCAAGTTTCAAAAGTTGTCAAAAACAGTCCCTGGTAAATCTAAATAAAGAGAAATGTTATTCAAGGTCCCTGAAATATTCTAATTTGTCAAAAATGGTCCTTGAATAAATCTTTTGTAAAATGGCAGAAAAGGTCCCTGAACTTTTGAAATTGTCAAGTTTGGTCCCTGGAAAATTTGAAAATGTCAAAACAAGTCCTTGTACTTTTGAAGGTTCTCAATTTTAGTCCTTATGACAACTTTGGTATATTGGGAAAGATGGTCCCTCAAGTTTGGAAAAGTTACAAACAAGTCCTTATCAATTACTAAACATAGACTTGTCAAAATACATTTTGACCCTGCCATGTAACCTGTTTTGACCCCCTTTTGGACCCCCTTCCCTGTTTTGACCCCTTGGTCAAACAAGCAGTCAAACTGCCTTTTTCCCTCCCTACAGGTTTTCTTCCCCACCACTTGCCTGATTCTTCTGCAAACACCCATCCTATCCAACCTTTTCCCCTTATCTCTTCCACACTCAACCCACCTCATCATTACACCTCTTAACCCCCCCTAGTTGCAGTCAGAAGCCCCAGAAGTCAAATAACACCATTTCCCGCCAAAACCATCAAATGGTCAAAATGCTCCACACTCTCCCATTGGCTCAACTGGGTGGTGGGAAACACTCTTATGGACACGTGGAAGCTTCTTGGAGCATAAAAAGGAGGAGAGAAGAAGCAAAATGTAGTAGTTAGTTTTTATGTTTTTTCTTTATGTCGTTTTTTCAATAAAATGTTGTAGATTAGATTAAAAGTTGTAATTTCATGCTCATGTGTATCAAACTCAGTTATTTAACAAGTGCAATCCAGTTTTAAGGTTTAAATCAAGGTCTCACTTATATTTCACATTTTGATGTTCACTGTTGAAGATTGCAAACTCATATCTTATATCAAAGCTTCCAAAAGCTTATTTAATCATTCAACTCAGCTTATTTAAGCTTATTAAAGTCTTTGGTATGCCTGCTAATCAATTTCAAGCAAAATGTGTCCATGGTCAACGAAAGTCAACTGTACAAGCAAGATAAGTTTTGGAAATGGACAATGATGGAGCAGAGCTGATTTTGGAGTAATGTTGGTTTAGAGCTTCTTGGGAAGCCATAGGGTTGGATCTCAGGCCTTGGTTCCTTGTTTACATTTGAATTCCAAATTGTAAGTTAATTCTTGGAAATTTGCATGTTCTAGTTAAAGTGCTTAAAATCTGTTAATGTTAGCTTAATCCTACTTAAAATCAGTTAATATAAAGTTTTTAATCATTTGTATGGTCTTATTCAATGGAAACCTTTGAAAAGCTTCTTAACAGTTGTTAAAAGGAGTGTTTGGATTTGCTGAATTAACTGTCACAGGGGTTTGGTCAGTGGGTGAATGTTGATGTTTTATGTTTGTATAGCTCATATGTACTCATCTCTGTCTCATTTTGTGCCTGCAACTGAGTGAAAGTCAAAATCCATGTCATGGGTCCTTAGCAGCTCCACTGTTTGAGTTTTTAACAAATCAAATTCCTATTTTGTGTATAAATGTCTTAGATATAGCTAGCTTTAGTCTTATTTCATCCATTAAGTTCATAATCAATCCATAAAATCAGATCAAAGTTGGAATAAGTCAACCTTCCATGTTCTTATAAAAAGTCAAATTGTGCAAAGTGGTTTTTAGCCAATCTAAGAGGAATTTTCTAGGACTCATTACTGGGCCAAATTTAGTGAGGATTGTTGTTCTAAATACTTCTCCTGATCTACTTTCTTTGCACCATTTTTATAAAATTTTGTGATTTTTCTTAAGGCTTCAAATATGCCTGTCAAGTTAGGCCAAACTGCCCTGTACACACTCAGTATTAACTGAGTGTGCACAGGCAGTTTGTGCAGTCCTTTGATTAGCTCAAAACCAGTTATCTTGGTCTGATTTTTGGTTCACAAACTCTTAGCCAGGTCTAGTGTTAGTTCCAACTTTTGTTTTTCCTTTCTAGCTTATTGTGTTGATTGTGCTTGTGTCCAAAGTTGGTCCCCTCTAACTGATTTTAAGCAAAACACTCAATAACATCAAATCTTTGCAAAGTGCAGTCCAGAGGTTAAAAACAGTTGATACTTGTTGTATTTCACTTCTTCAAGCTTATTTAAGCCTCTGTGATCAGTGGGTGGTGTTAGGCTTTCATTTGCTTATTAGAAGTGCTTATTTCATAAGCACTTACAAGAGCAGTTGCTATTTCTTACACACAAGCCCATGTTTTTATATTTTTCCTAGATTCACAATATCATTTTAGAGTTTTCCTGAAATTTTCAGATTGTTCCAAGTTGTTTTGCTATTTTTCTTTATTTAAATTAGTTTTTAAGCATTTTTAAATAGCTTTTAATATAAAAAATTAAGAAAAGGTTCAAAAAAATAATTTTTCATTTTTATTAAGTTAAGATAAATATAAAAAGCCAAAAAAGTATTTTTCCATATTTTTCTTAGTTAAAATTGTATTTTTAAATAATTTAAGTAGTTTTTAATAGTTTAAAATTCATAGAAAATAGAAAAATAATCAGAAAAATACAAAAATAGTTTTGAAAATTCTAGTTTGATATTTTAGACTTTTCCATTTCTTAATTTTATTTTTCTAGCTTTGTTTCCTATTTTCTTGTATTTTAGGTCATTATTAATTAGTTAAAAATAGTTTTTAATTAATAATAATTAATTAAATAGTTGTAAAAATAATTTTCTTTTTCTATAAAGTTTATTTTATCATTAGGATTGTAAAAATGTGTTTTTCATATTTTTAGGATTTATATTGTGTAAGTTTCACTTTTTATTTTGTACGTTTACGTAATTTTTATTTTTAACGTAGGTTTTAAGTTTTAAACGTTCATCGATTTTAAAAATAGTGATAGCGTTTATTTAATAGATTTTATCTTTTTAATCTCCTTTAATTTGCATTTAAGCCCCTGTAGTTTATGGGCTTTTTCCTTAGTTATAATCATCTTCAAATATCTTTTCCCGTTCAAATCTCTCGATCACTACACGTCTGACTATTCTCGCACGGCTCGTTGGGACTTAACGACCTGGGGAAACACTATACTCTCCTGATCTTCATTGCATTCGTGTTTGAGCAGTTTTAAGCTGATTACGGTCTGCCATTCACAAGTGGCAGGCTTGAGTGATTTAGCTTGACTGTTTTGCACGGATCAAATTTTGGCGCCGCTGCCGGGGAGCAGTGCTAATAGTCCTACGTATAGCAGATTAGTGATTTGACATCACTCCTTGTTTATACCATCTATAAAATCAAAAACCCAAAAAGATTTTCATTCTTAGTTTTTACATCATGTTTTTCAAAAATACCAAAAATATTCCTCTTTACCCTCTTACCCTTTTGATTCTTCATTTCTTACCCTCTGTAAACCTTTGATTCTTTCTATGTCTTATCCTCACCCTCTTGGATGTCAATGGTGTGGTGGTCCTTATAATGGTGGCAATTGCCCCAGTTGTAGCATGGTAGAATCAGGAAACGGGTCTGTCTATAACCAGGATCCCTATTCCTACCATAACACAACTGATTCATTCCATCAGCTACCACACTGTGAGACTCAGCAGTTTTACTGTTGTGAGTACTGTGGTGGTTCACACTACAGTTCTGATTGTCAATCGGGAAACACGCTTGTCTATGAGCAGGTTCCTGATAACAATTATGACTACAACACATATGACTCACAGCCACATCAGTTTTACTGTTGTGAGTATTGTGGAGGTCCTCACTCTAGCTCTGATTGTCAAACAAGGATTCCATTTCCTTGTAACAATTATGACTCTTCGTATCATGACCAACCTCCACAATACCAAGTAAATCAGGCACCACCTCAGCCTGAACCACTTCCTCAAAATCTTCTACTTGATCTTTTGGATTTAGTGAAAGATTTGAAGGAATGTAAACATCCCCAAAATAATCCAAATGAAAAATCCATGGAAGTTTTGTTAGCTGAAGAACGGACTGCTAAATTAGATTCCCAGATTGCCTTTGAAAAATCTGTTAGGGAATCAATTGCAAAAGAAAAAGCAGCCAAATCTAGCTCTCGATTCCGTTTCATTCCTGATGACGATGATGATGAAGTTACCCTTGATATTAGTCAACTTTGTACAGATTCATCAAGTTCATCAGTTGAAATTCCTTCCATGAAAAGTCAGGGAGAAAAGACTATGATGGAATTACTAGCAGAAGAACAAATGGAAAGTATAAAACATATGTATGCTAGTCCTTCTAAACTCCCTCAGTCAGTTGATATCCCAGCAGTTGAGATTCCATCTCAAACAACTGCTATCACACCTGATATTCCCACTCACTCTCTGAACATGGGGGATGAGCATCTTGACACTGTTCCTGAAAAGGAATCGGACGAATTCATAAAGTCTAGTGTTGAGAACTTTGTCCCAATCCCGAGAGAGTCACAGGGAACTTCTGATCATATGTGTGATTCTATTTCCCCTCTTGAGTGTTCAAAAGATCATTTTGATACTTTCTCCGATCTTAGCGACGATTGTGCTTCTTATGAAGACATTGAGTATGTCGAGGCATCACTCCCACAGTCTGATCCTCTTCTTGAGGAGTTCACCGATGAACTCACTCACATCAGTCCACTTTCATCAGAAAGTGACGATGATCTCTTTGATTTCGAGGCCGATCTTGGAGAAACTAGAAATCTCCTATATAATGATCATTCACTCATTTCTTGTCCCATTTCCGACTCTTCCATTCCTTCTCTCACTCCGGATGAGGAAGATGACAACTTTTGGAAGGAGGTCGATGATTTTCTTAGTGATGAGTCAATTCCAACAGGGATTGACAACACTTGCTATGATTCGGAGGGAGACATCCTCTTTCTTGAAAATCTGTTGATTGAAGAACCGTTTCCAGCTCTCCCTCCCGGAAATTTTGTTGCCAATCACCATACAAGCTTCAAGTTTAAGCTTAAAAATGTCAAAAATGGTGATCTGCTTCTTTCTGATGAGGAATGGACTTGCATTGTCATGCATATCTTTGTTCCATTCTTCACAGATGGTGTGGTTGCTCTTTCCCTTTTCTCTTTCGGGAATGAGGACACCATCTTTGACCCCGGTATCATCCCTTATAGTTTCTACTATTAACAATACCGCGGTTGTATCTCGTCGGTGTGGAACTTTCTGATGTTCGTATGTTTATTAACATTGTGAACGAAAGTCCGATGGAGATTGTTTCTTCCACTTACTTCCCCATGAACAAATTAATTCGGGGTCGAGTCAAGCTAGCGACTCGGTAATCAAAAACAGTAGCTTAACATGGGTTTTCACCCGTCTGTGTACCACCCTAGTGTGGGGGAGATGCCCCACATGTTGTATATAGATCTAAAAAATGAAAATTGTAAATATTAAAAAAGAGAATAATTGTTGTGTTTCTACACTTAGCTAATAAATGTTATCTTTTTACGTTCTAAGTTTCGGCATAACAGCCGGCACTTTGAATATTGAGGACAATATTCATTTCTAAGTGTGGGGGGAAATTCTGGCGAATTTTGATCATAAATGTACCCTTTTAGTCCCTTTTTCCCCCAAAATGGCCAAATTTTAAAATTTTTTTTTAGTGGAAGTACTATGTACTAAACACAACAAATGGTAATCAGTCCACCATGTCTAACCCACATAAGGATTGGCTAATCCAGAAGCAAACGGCTCTTGGTAAAGATATCTCAAATCCGTTGACGGCTTGCAATTTGCCCAAAATTGTATGGTATTCAGCTCACCATATCCTTAAAAGTGAAGAGTTGGCTAGCCCGCAAGTTTATGGCTTGTGGTAAAGGCAGTGGAAAAACCATAATTGGTAATCAGCTCACCAAAGATAATATTGATAAATTATCTAAGAGTTGGCTAGTCCAGAGCAAACGGCTCCTGGTAAAGACAAATCAAATCCGTTGAAAGCTGATGATTTGCTCAAAATCATTTGGTTATCGGTGTACCAAGGTTCTTACTTGAACTGAAACATTTGGCTACTCCAGAAGTAATGGCTTTTGGTAAAGAGATAAAATCCATTAATTTTTCTCAAAACATTGCTAGGGACTAGCAATATCTTAGTGTGGGGGATTGATGAGTGTCTAAATACTCATCATTTTTGTACCATTTAAACTGCAAAAACATCTGAAAACACTCAGAAATGCATCAAAATGATAAAAATATCACAAATAAGTGTTTTATGTGTTTTAAATGCAAAAATATCAAAATCTGGTGAAAAACGTATCAAATTTGCATAATTGGCAGTTTTAGTCCCCCAAGTTTCAAAAGTTGTCAAAAACAGTCCCTGGTAAATCTAAATAAAGAGAAATGTTATTCAAGGTCCCTGAAATATTCTAATTTGTCAAAAATGGTCCTTGAATAAATCTTTTGTAAAATGGCAGAAAAGGTCCCTGAACTTTTGAAATTGTCAAGTTTGGTCCCTGCAAAAATTTGAAAATGTCAAAACAAGTCCTTGTACTTTTGAAGGTTTTCAATTTTAGTCCTTATGACAACTTTGGTATATTGGCAAAGATGGTCCCTCAAGTTTGGAAAAGTTACAAACAAGTCCTTATCAATTACTAAACATAGACTTGTCAAAATACATTTTGACCCTGCCATGTAACCTGTTTTGACCCCCTTTTGGACCCCCTTCCCTGTTTTGACCCCTTGGTCAAACAAGCAGTCAAACTGCCTTTTTCCCTCCCTACAGGTTTTCTTCCCCACCACTTGCCTGATTCTTCTGCAAACACCCATCCTATCCAACCTTTTCCCCTTATCTCTTCCACACTCAACCCACCTCATCATTACACCTCTTAACCCCCCCTAGTTGCAGTCAGAAGCCCCAGAAGTCAAATAACACCATTTCCCGCCAAAACCATCAAATGGTCAAAATGCTCCACACTCTCCCATTGGCTCAACTGGGTGGTGGGAAACACTCTTATGGACACGTGGAAGCTTCTTGGAGCATAAAAAGGAGGAGAGAAGAAGCAAAATGTAGTAGTTAGTTTTTATGTTTTTTCTTTATGTCGTTTTTTTCAATAAAATGTTGTAGATTAGATTAAAAGTTGTAATTTCATGCTCATGTGTATCAAACTCAGTTATTTAACAAGTGCAATCCAGTTTTAAGGTTTAAATCAAGGTCTCACTTATATTTCACATTTTGATGTTCACTGTTGAAGATTGCAAACTCATATCTTATATCAAAGCTTCCAAAAGCTTATTTAATCATTCAACTCAGCTTATTTAAGCTTATTAAAGTCTTTGGTATGCCTGCTAATCAATTTCAAGCAAAATGTGTCCATGGTCAACGAAAGTCAACTGTACAAGCAAGATAAGTTTTGGAAATGGACAATGATGGAGCAGAGCTGATTTTGGAGTAATGTTGGTTTAGAGCTTCTTGGGAAGCCATAGGGTTGGATCTCAGGCCTTGGTTCCTTGTTTACATTTGAATTCCAAATTGTAAGTTAATTCTTGGAAATTTGCATGTTCTAGTTAAAGTGCTTAAAATCTGTTAATGTTAGCTTAATCCTACTTAAAATCAGTTAATATAAAGTTTTTAATCATTTGTATGGTCTTATTCAATGGAAACCTTTGAAAAGCTTCTTAACAGTTGTTAAAAGGAGTGTTTGGATTTGCTGAATTAACTGTCACAGGGGTTTGGTCAGTGGGTGAATGTTGATGTTTTATGTTTGTATAGCTCATATGTACTCATCTCTGTCTCATTTTGTGCCTGCAACTGAGTGAAAGTCAAAATCCATGTCATGGGTCCTTAGCAGCTCCACTGTTTGAGTTTTTAACAAATCAAATTCCTATTTTGTGTATAAATGTCTTAGATATAGCTAGCTTTAGTCTTATTTCATCCATTAAGTTCATAATCAATCCATAAAATCAGATCAAAGTTGGAATAAGTCAACCTTCCATGTTCTTATAAAAAGTCAAATTGTGCAAAGTGGTTTTTAGCCAATCTAAGAGGAATTTTCTAGGACTCATTACTGGGCCAAATTTAGTGAGGATTGTTGTTCTAAATACTTCTCCTGATCTACTTTCTTTGCACCATTTTTATAAAATTTTGTGATTTTTCTTAAGGCTTCAAATATGCCTGTCAAGTTAGGCCAAACTGCCCTGTACACACTCAGTATTAACTGAGTGTGCACAGGCAGTTTGTGCAGTCCTTTGATTAGCTCAAAACCAGTTATCTTGGTCTGATTTTTGGTTCACAAACTCTTAGCCAGGTCTAGTGTTAGTTCCAACTTTTGTTTTTCCTTTCTAGCTTATTGTGTTGATTGTGCTTGTGTCCAAAGTTGGTCCCCTCTAACTGATTTTAAGCAAAACACTCAATAACATCAAATCTTTGCAAAGTGCAGTCCAGAGGTTAAAAACAGTTGATACTTGTTGTATTTCACTTCTTCAAGCTTATTTAAGCCTCTGTGATCAGTGGGTGGTGTTAGGCTTTCATTTGCTTATTAGAAGTGCTTATTTCATAAGCACTTACAAGAGCAGTTGCTATTTCTTACACACAAGCCCATGTTTTTATATTTTTCCTAGATTCACAATATCATTTTAGAGTTTTCCTGAAATTTTCAGATTTTTCCAAGTTGTTTTGCTATTTTTCTTTATTTAAATTAGTTTTTAAGCATTTTTAAATAGCTTTTAATATAAAAAATTAAGAAAAGGTTCAAAAAAATAATTTTTCATTTTTATTAAGTTAAGATAAATATAAAAAGCCAAAAAAGTATTTTTCCATATTTTTCTTAGTTAAAATTGTATTTTTAAATAATTTAAGTAGTTTTTAATAGTTTAAAATTCATAGAAAATAGAAAAATAATCAGAAAAATACAAAAATAGTTTTGAAAATTCTAGTTTGATATTTTAGACTTTTCCATTTCTTAATTTTATTTTTCTAGCTTTGTTTCCTATTTTCTTGTATTTTAGGTCATTATTAATTAGTTAAAAATAGTTTTTAATTAATAATAATTAATTAAATAGTTGTAAAAATAATTTTCTTTTTCTATAAAGTTTATTTTATCATTAGGATTGTAAAAATGTGTTTTTCATATTTTTAGGATTTATATTGTGTAAGTTTCACTTTTTATTTTGTACGTTTACGTAATTTTTATTTTTAACGTAGGTTTTAAGTTTTAAACGTTCATCGATTTTAAAAATAGTGATAGCGTTTATTTAATAGATTTTATCTTTTTAATCTCCTTTAATTTGCATTTAAGCCCCTGTAGTTTATGGGCTTTTTCCTTAGTTATAATCATCTTCAAATATCTTTTCCCGTTCAAATCTCTCGATCACTACACGTCTGACTATTCTCGCACGGCTCGTTGGGACTTAACGACCTGGGGAAACACTATACTCTCCTGATCTTCATTGCATTCGTGTTTGAGCAGTTTTAAGCTGATTACGGTCTGCCATTCACAAGTGGCAGGCTTGAGTGATTTAGCTTGACTGTTTTGCACGGATCAAATTTTGGCGCCGCTGCCGGGGAGCAGTGCTAATAGTCCTACGTATAGCAGATTAGTGATTTGACATCACTCCTTGTTTATACCATCTATAAAATCAAAAACCCAAAAAGATTTTCATTCTTAGTTTTTACATCATGTTTTTCAAAAATACCAAAAATATTCCTCTTTACCCTCTTACCCTTTTGATTCTTCATTTCTTACCCTCTGTAAACCTTTGATTCTTTCTATGTCTTATCCTCACCCTCTTGGATGTCAATGGTGTGGTGGTCCTTATAATGGTGGCAATTGCCCCAGTTGTAGCATGGTAGAATCAGGAAACGGGTCTGTCTATAACCAGGATCCCTATTCCTACCATAACACAACTGATTCATTCCATCAGCTACCACACTGTGAGACTCAGCAGTTTTACTGTTGTGAGTACTGTGGTGGTTCACACTACAGTTCTGATTGTCAATCGGGAAACACGCTTGTCTATGAGCAGGTTCCTGATAACAATTATGACTACAACACATATGACTCACAGCCACATCAGTTTTACTGTTGTGAGTATTGTGGAGGTCCTCACTCTAGCTCTGATTGTCAAACAAGGATTCCATTTCCTTGTAACAATTATGACTCTTCGTATCATGACCAACCTCCACAATACCAAGTAAATCAGGCACCACCTCAGCCTGAACCACTTCCTCAAAATCTTCTACTTGATCTTTTGGATTTAGTGAAAGATTTGAAGGAATGTAAACATCCCCAAAATAATCCAAATGAAAAATCCATGGAAGTTTTGTTAGCTGAAGAACGGACTGCTAAATTAGATTCCCAGATTGCCTTTGAAAAATCTGTTAGGGAATCAATTGCAAAAGAAAAAGCAGCCAAATCTAGCTCTCGATTCCGTTTCATTCCTGATGACGATGATGATGAAGTTACCCTTGATATTAGTCAACTTTGTACAGATTCATCAAGTTCATCAGTTGAAATTCCTTCCATGAAAAGTCAGGGAGAAAAGACTATGATGGAATTACTAGCAGAAGAACAAATGGAAAGTATAAAACATATGTATGCTAGTCCTTCTAAACTCCCTCAGTCAGTTGATATCCCAGCAGTTGAGATTCCATCTCAAACAACTGCTATCACACCTGATATTCCCACTCACTCTCTGAACATGGGGGATAAGCATCTTGACACTGTTCCTGAAAAGGAATCGGACGAATTCATAAAGTCTAGTGTTGAGAACTTTGTCCCAATCCCGAGAGAGTCACAGGGAACTTCTGATCATATGTGTGATTCTATTTCCCCTCTTGAGTGTTCAAAAGATCATTTTGATACTTTCTCCGATCTTAGCGACGATTGTGCTTCTTATGAAGACATTGAGTATGTCGAGGCATCACTCCCACAGTCTGATCCTCTTCTTGAGGAGTTCACCGATGAACTCACTCACATCAGTCCACTTTCATCAGAAAGTGACGATGATCTCTTTGATTTCGAGGCCGATCTTGGAGAAACTAGAAATCTCCTATATAATGATCATTCACTCATTTCTTGTCCCATTTCCGACTCTTCCATTCCTTCTCTCACTCCGGATGAGGAAGATGACAACTTTTGGAAGGAGGTCGATGATTTTCTTAGTGATGAGTCAATTCCAACAGGGATTGACAACACTTGCTATGATTCGGAGGGAGACATCCTCTTTCTTGAAAATCTGTTGATTGAAGAACCGTTTCCAGCTCTCCCTCCCGGAAATTTTGTTGCCAATCACCATACAAGCTTCAAGTTTAAGCTTAAAAATGTCAAAAATGGTGATTTGCTTCTTTCTGATGAGGAATGGACTTGCATTGTCATGCATATCTTTGTTCCATTCTTCACAGATGGTGTGGTTGCTCTTTCCCTTTTCTCTTTCGGGAATGAGGACACCATCTTTGACCCCGGTATCATCCCTTATAGTTTCTACTATTAACAATACCGCGGTTGTATCTCGTCGGTGTGGAACTTTCTGATGTTCGTATGTTTATTAACATTGTGAACGAAAGTCCGATGGAGATTGTTTCTTCCACTTACTTCCCCATGAACAAATTAATTCGGGGTCGAGTCAAGCTAGCGACTCGGTAATCAAAAACAGTAGCTTAACATGGGTTTTCACCCGTCTGTGTACCACCCTAGTGTGGCGGAGATGCCCCACATGTTGTATATAGATCTAAAAAATGAAAATTGTAAATATTAAAAAAGAGAATAATTGTTGTGTTTCTACACTTAGCTAATAAATGTTATCTTTTTACGTTCTAAGTTTCGGCATAACAGCCGGCACTTTGAATATTGAGGACAATATTCATTTCTAAGTGTGGGGGGGAAATTCTGGCGAATTTTGATCATAAATGTACCCTTTTAGTCCCTTTTTCCCCCAAAATGGCCAAATTTTAAAAATTTTTTTTAGTGGAAGTACTATGTACTAAACACAACAAATGGTAATCATGACCCCTAACTTATAAATTAATTGGCTAAAAGCACATTTGCTTGAGGACAAGCAAATACCAAGTGTAGGGATATTTGATAAGGTTTTAAAATGTACCTTTTTGAGGGGTCGTTTAAGCCCTTATTTGATCACTTTTGTATCCGTTATTGCTTAATATAGTTCCTTTTCACCTTTTAGGTCTCTTGAAGGCAAATTGCTGTAATGACACTTATTTGGACGAAAAAGCGCGGATATATGAAGAAAATGGCCAAAGTCAAGAATCGAGACACTCAAGCTGCTAAAATACAAGGGGACGGCGTCAGGTGTTATTTGCGACGCCGTCGGAGCACTTTTGTGACGGCTCAGTAGCCAAATTGCTTATTTACAAGTGACGGCTTCAGGTTTTAAAAGATTGAAGGGGACGGCGTCACAGGCATAAGGTGACGCCGTCACAAGCTACAAGATGCACGCGAAGTAGCTGATACTCTTTTGGCCATAACTTTTGCATACGAAATCGGATTTAAGTGGTTCAAAAGCCCACGCGACCGGAACGAGAAAATATACAATTTGGTGAAAAAATGGTCATGACGCCGTCACTCTTTAGGTGTGACGCCGTCGCTCTTTGCCGACAGAAAATCTGCCTATAAATATAACATTATAACTTCAATTTTTGTAGGCTCTAAACCCTAACTCCGATTCCAGGGATTAGATAAGTGTTTTTACAGCAACTTTGAAGGTTTCAATCACTCCAAAAACATCTTGTAATGGTTTGTTGATTATATCTTAATCCATATATTCAATTTATCATTATGTCTATCCTATGTTTGATTGATTGTGTGTATGCTTGCATGTTTACCATGTCCGGCTAAATTACTTGTGTGTTTGCTTAGATATATGAAACCTAGTTGTTAATTATTGTTAGGTTGTCTCTTATCTTAATTGTAATTGGCTTAGGAGTGCGACTAGGCTATCGTTGTGTTTAATACTTGATAAATCTTTGATAGTTTATGAATGACTTAATGGATTTCGTTTACTAAACCCAAAGATAACCTCAAAGTTAGTTTATGAATGACCTAGTGGATTTTGTTTACTACACTTAAAGGTGACTTCAAAGAGTTAGGGAATGCACACCTTACGACCTTAGAAAACACAACGCGTTAAGAATAAGGACGTGACAATTCAACCATCAATAGGAGATAACTAGGGAGTAGTAGCATCTAGGTAAACACATCTTTAACTATCATACGAGCACACAACAATAGACATAGACTATCCTCACCTTAGCTTAGTTAATTAGATTAGATAATAGTAGAAGTAATCGGTAGAAATACCAACCCCCAAATCCAAACCCCGAGATTCGTACCTTTCCATTTCCTAAAAAACTATAAAAAGATAAAAAAATAATCTTCCTCAACCCCAACCTTAGCGTAGTAACTTCTCACTAGCATTCCTATTCCCCTAGAGAACGATATCAATACCCATGGCTTACCCTAATACTACACTACAACGATTAGGTTCACTGCCTAGGGTGTTATAAAACTTGCTCGAAGAAAAGGAAGTTCCTTTGACCCCGAACGCGCTGTGTAAGCGTATCACAAACCTTTTACAAAACAAGTTGAGATTTAGAGATTAACCATTCCAATACTAACTACAAGGTACTGAAACCTCCCCACATCAAAAGCTTTAGTGAGAAGATCAGCAACATTGAAATCAATATGGATTTTTACCATTTGAATCAACCTTTTCTCATTACAATCTCTAATAAAATGATGCCTTATCTCAATATGTTTAGTTCTAGAATGTAAAACAGGATTTTTAATGATGCAAATTGATGAGTGTGTGAATACTCATCATTTTTAGTCAAAACTGAACTGCAAAACGGTTAAAAATGCTCAGATATGCATCAAAACACTGAAAATATTCCAAAATTGCATTTTATATGTTTCAGATGCAAAATGTTCAAAATCAGATGAAAAACGAGCAAAGTTTGCATAATTGGCAGTTTCAGTCCCCCGACTTTCAGAAAATGGCAAAATCAGTCCCTAGGCATTTATTTTAAAAAGAAAAGTCACCAAAGGTCCTTTTGGAAACATAAATTGTCATATTTAGTCCTTTGGTGGAAAATCCAAAAGTTTTGAGAAAATTACAATTTAGTCCCTGAAAATCCAAAAATGGTCAAAATTAATCCTTGGAATTTCACAATTGGCAATAATGGTCCTTGGAATATTGGAGGTTGGCAAAAACAACCCTTTGACTACTTTTCATAATTTACAGAATTGGTCCTTTGGTTTTATGAAATTGCAAAAGAGGTCCTTGTGTTATTAACTTCACAAACCAAACGGATCCTAATTATTATCCAAGCCCAAACCAAAAACCCACAGCCCAAATCCTTTACCCGGTCCAAACCCTTGACCCGACCAACCCAAACCCACGTTTCAAAATAAAACAACCCGCCCCCCTACACACCCTGTCTTCCCCGACATTTGTGTCTGCAAACCCACACCACCAGCCACCCATATCCACCCTACCTCACATATTGTCTCCCCCCTCCTTACCTACCTACCAAGTGCATTTAATGCACCCCCTTTCCCTGTCTCTGATATCAAAACAAACTTTCCCGCCAATTCCATCAAACGGCCAAAATGGCTCTAAGCTATCCAAGGGCTCAAATGTAAAGTGGGATTTTGTCAGAAAGTAGAGAGAAAGAGATTGAGCTATAAAAAGAGAAGAAAGAAGCAAGTTTAAGGGAGTTAGCTAGTTTTAATTTTTTTCTTTAAATGTCGTTTTTTTTAATTAAGTGTTTTAGTTCTAGTTTAAATGATGTAATTTCAGCTTATTGGCATCACATTTATGATAAATCACCTTTGTAATATGATTTTGAGTTTTCAATCCAAGTTTAGATAAATTTCATGTTTCAGGTCACTGTTGCAAATCTCAGTCTCAAATCCTTACATTTAAGCTTTCAATAGCTTGTATTTCACCTCAAACAATCTTGTATAAGCTTATGATAGCTTTGTACAAGCTTGCATTCAAGATTTAAGTCATTTTGTTACATGGTCAACGAAAGTCAACTGGGACTCAATTTGGAATGGAAACAGGTTATGGTTGATGCAGAGGATTCTTTGGGTTGGATTTAGTTAGGTTAGAGTAGTGTTAGTTTTGGTTTTGGCCTGCACACAAGTTGGACACATGTGAGTGTCCTTCTCAATTCAATTTTCTTATTCAAATTTGCATATTATGCTTGTCTATGTATCTATGGTCATCAGTAGTGTAAACTCAGTCATATAGTTGTATTTAGCTCATGTAAGCTCAGTTTAATCAACATTTCAAGCTGGATCACTAGTTTGCTTATTAAGTTTTCATGTCAGATCAATATAAAGGGTGTTTGGTTGAATGCTTGAATCTGTGTTAGAGGTTAGTAGCATGGATTAGACTAGTTGCTGTAGGTTGGAGATGGTCATTTAATCTCACACCTGTCTTTGTTTTGCAGCCTATTACATTATTAGTCAACTTTAGCTTAAAACTGGTCTTGCGCTCTCAACTGATGAAATCAGTTTCTGAATCCAGTTCACATAGGTCTAGAATCAGTAAAACCAGCTTGTTATAGTTTTATTTCATCCATTTTCACCTTAATCAGTCCATCATTTGATCTTAAAACTCACTTTGGTCAAATCTCTTAACTGTTACAGAAAGTCAAAACTGTCATTCAAATCAGTTTTATTCATAACTTGCAGCAGGTGCACTGTGTTTATTTTAGCTAGTTAAGGTCTCAGATTTGGTACAATTGCAGTTGGCTAGGTGGTCTTTAAGACCACATTCTTGGTTTTTGTTGTAGATTATTGATTAAGTAGTTAGAGTAGCTTAAAGTTGGTCCCTGTTTACTATTTCTGTCTCAGCAGCCACTGTTCCATTTTAGCTTGTTTTTCTTTGATATCTAATTGCTTCACTACTTCTCCTTATTAGCTGAAAATTTGGTTACATGATCTCTGGTTGGTGGGCTTTAGAACCACATTTCTAGTTTTCTCTTAAGCTCATTGTTTAATCAGTTACGAGTGCTTAAACAGTAGGGGTAAACCATGTTTAGCTTATAGAGGCAGTTGACTCAAATCACTGGTTATATGCTCATTAGGTGTTAGGAATAGATGTAATTGGTTGCTTTAGAGTAGTTTTAGCATATAGTAGCTTCTGTAGCAGTTTGGTGTAGTGTAGAGCTTATTAGCTTATTTTCATAATGCTTATTTAGATCAGTTACTTAGCAGCTCTGGTTTCTTCCACTTTAGCCCTAGTTTTTATATTTTTCTCTGCTTTAGAATAATATTTTAGATTTTCCCTGAAGTTTTCATAATTTTTGGTCACTATTTGCTATTTTTCTAGATTAAATTCAGTTATTAAATAGGTTTAATTGCAATTAATTGAGAAAAAGTTCCAAAAAATAATTTTTCAATTTTCCCAGTTTAAGATAAATATTAAAAGCATAAAAAATATTTTTCCTTATTTTTTTCCTTTTATTTGGTATTTTTCATAATTTTAATTAGATTAAATTAGTATTAAATTCATAGAAAATAGGAAATTAATCAGAAAATTACAAAAATAGTTTTGAAAAGTCTATTTTGATATTTTAGATTTTTCTAAGTCTTAATTTTATTTTTTTTAGCTTTATTTCATATTTTCTTGCATTTTAGGTAATTATTTAATAGTTAAAAATAGTTTTTAATTAATAATAATTAGATAATTAGTTATAAAAATAATTTTCTTTTTCCAAAAATTTTCTTTTATCATTAGGTTTGTAAAAATGAATTTTTCATATTTTTAGGATTTGTATTGTATAAGTTTCACTTTTTATTTTGTACGTTTACGTAATTTTTATTTAAACGTAAGTTTTTAGTTTTAAGTTTTAAACGTTCGTCATTTTAAAAATAGTGATAGCGTTTATTTAATAGATTTTATCTTTTTAAATTTCCTTTAATTTGCATTTTAGCCCTTGTAGTTTATGTCCTTTTTCCTTAGTTGTAATCATATTCACAAATCTCTTTTCCATTCAAATTTCTCGATCACTATTCGTAGGGTGATCCATTGCACAGCTCGCTGGGACATAACGACCCGGGGAATCACTATACTCCCCAGATCTTCATTGAGTTCGTTCCTGAGCCGTTTTAAGCTTGTTACGGTCTGCCATTCACAAGTGGCAGGCTTGTGTGATAAAGCTTGACTGTTCGGGAGCGCATCAAATTTTTGGCGCCGCTGCCGGGGAGCTGTGCTGATAATCTTACGTCTAGCAGATTAGTGATTTGGATATTCACTCTTTGTCTATACCATCTGTATATGTTTATATTTTCTTATCCAAAAATACCAAAAATATTCTTCTCAATCCTCTTATTCGTTGATTCTATTTCTCTTACCCTCTTTTGCCGTTTAATTCTATTCTTCGTATCCTCTCAACCATTTGATTCTCTTCTTAATCCTCTATATGTTTAATTCTTATGTCGACATTCGTCAACTTCATCGTCAGAAATGTGTGTGAGCGGTGTGGAGGGCCTAGTTCAAGCGAATTTTGCAATTCGTGCGAATTATCCATCAAAAATTCTTTTCAAAGTTATTTCGACCACCCGCCACAACCTGAAATACATTCTAATCTTGAAAAACCAGTTCAAACGTCGGAGCTACCCCAAGCACCCACCGAGGATTACGAGGACACTTTCTTTGAAGATAGAGCCCGTAATCTAATCGAACAAATTCAAGCCGACGAAAACAGGTCGAGAATTAGAATTGAGTACGATGAACCCGTTCACACACCGGTGACTAGCAAGAATGACTTGCCTAATCTTCACGTTTCTCAAGAACCAAAATCGGAGACCATAACGGAAGTGGTGGAAATTGCTAGCTCTCAGAGCACACCACTTGTCCCACCTCCGGATCTTTCTGAATGTTCTTCGAGACTTGATAGTCATTCTGATCACCATGTTGGTTTTGTTGATTCTTTGGATAAACTGATTCCTCTTCATAACTATCAAATGCAATCGTTTATTCCTTGTGTCGGTTGTGGTGAGCCTCTCTTTGGTTCACCCTGTCGTTGGTGTACGTGTGTACAATGTGGTAATGATATTCATAACGGGAGTTGTTTGTTTTGTGGTTCGAGGAATTCATTTGATTATGATCCTAATCCGAACTCATTTAACGACTCCTCAAACTTTTCCAATTACCCACCACAGCCCGACCTACCTTCATATAATCAACATATCTGTTGTGAATTTTGTGGAGGTCGTCACCAAGGATTTGAGTGTCAATCCGGAAACACGTTTGTCTATGAACAGTTTTCCAGTGATGCTCAGAGTTTTGGTTATGACCAAAATCCATATGATTCACCATTCCAGACTCAACAGTTTTACTGTTGTGAGTACTGTGGAGGTCCCCATTTCAGCTCTGATTGTCAAATAGGGAACCCAGTTCCTTGTAACAATCATGACTTTCACATGTTTGACAATTTTCAACCTCCACAGCACCATACGGCTCAAACTCCACCTGAGCCGTTGTCTCATGAAATCTCCCAGGATCTTGAAACCGCAATGAAAACACTTGAGGATATGATGAGTAACTTTAAGAATCAAGTGAGTGGTGAAAAGACCATAGGAGAATTGCTTGCCGAAGAGCGAGAGGCCCGCAAATCTAGGGAAGAATTATTAGCCCTAGAGCATGCAGCTCTAAGGCGTTCCCAATTTCTTAAGGCATCTCTATATGATGATGACGAGGAGGGTTTTTATCCTTTTAAAAGTAATACTTCTCAACTCCCTCAGTCAGTTGATATTCCAGCAGTTGAGATTCCATCTCAAACAACTGCTATCACACCCGAAGCTCCCACTCACTCTCTAAACATGGGGGACGAGCATCTTGACACTGTTCCTGAAAAGGAATCGGACGAATTCATAAAGTCTAGTGTTGAGAACCTTATCCCGATCCCTAGTGAGTCTGAGGGAATTCTTGACAAAGAGTGTGATGTGTTTTCTCCTCTTACAAATGATCTTGTTGAGACTTTCTCCGATTTTGACAGTGATTATAGTGATGCCGATTCTTTATATTCTAAAGACATAGAATTTATTGATGCATTACTTCCACATTCCGAGATCGTCAACTTAGAAGAGGATGTTGACCATGTTGTTTCCACAACAATTAATACGACTATCACTAATCCCTTATTCGAATTCGATTCTGAATTTACTCTAAATTCAGTTAATCCAATCTTTGATCGTGATGAGTCTGACACGGAGACTATAATGGACGAGGTGCATATTTATAGCCCACGAAGTACCGCACATGTCCCACCTCCGTATATTCTTCATGAGGAGTTCGCCGGTGAACTCACTCATATCATATCTCCGCTGGAGTATGATTGCGTGGATGGCAAAAATCATGATCGGGGGGAGAGAATCTCAATTTGCATAGTTATGACAAATCTTCCCACCCTCCCTCCCGAGATGCCTTCCAACCCTAAGAGCTCAACCAATAAAATCCAAATAAGTGCAACTGCACTTAATCCCGAGGAAGAAGATCTAGTCATGATTGTTATCATGATTTTCTTTCTTTTCTTCACCTACTCGGTGACTTCCTCTCTTCTTCCCTCCTTCGGGAGTGAGGACACTATCTTTGATCCCGGAATTTTCAATTATCATTTTTGAGCAGGTTCTATGTATATCTCATCGGTGTGGAACTTTCACGTGCTTCAATGTTTATCCAAACATCTTGAATGAAAGTCCGATGGAGATTGTTTCTTCCACTTTGCTTCCCCATGAACCAATGAATTCGGGGTCGAGTCAAGCTAGCGACTCGGTAATCTAAAACAGTAGCTTAACATGGGTTTTCACCCGTGTGTATCACACTAGTGTGGGGGAGTGCCCCACATGTTGTATATAAGTTTTCTCAAAAAAAAAAAAAAAAAAAAAAAAAAAAAAAAAAAAAAAAAATCTTCTTTCTAAATAATGGCCGTAGTATTTCCCTTTTACGTTCTTTGTTTCGGCATAACCGCCGGTACTTTGAATATTGAGGGCAATATTCATTTCTAAGTGTGGGGGGGAATTCTCACGAATTTCATATAATTATACCGCCCAATTCCCCCGTTTTTGGCCAAATTTTTTTTTGGAGTAAGTGTTTTACACTTTCTCATTTGGTTATCAGTCCGCCATGTCTGTAAGACCAAAGGATTGGCTAATCCAGGAGCAAACGGCTCTTGGTAAAGATTTCTCAAATCCGTTTATATGGCTTGCAATTTGCCCAAAATTGTATGGTTCTCAACTCACCATATCCTAAAAAGTGAAGAGTTGGCTAGCCCGCAAGGTTATGGCTTGTGGTAAAGGCAGTGGAAAATCCATAATTGGTAATCAGCTCACCAAAGATAATATTGATAATTTATCTAAGAGTTGGCTAGTCCAGAAGGGTACGGCTTCTGGTAAAGACAAAATCAAATCCGTTGAAAGCTGGTGGTTTGCTCAAAATCACATGGTTATCGGTGTACCATGGTTCTTACTTGAACTAAAACATTTGGCTACTCCAGAAGTAATGGCTTTTGGTAAAGAGATTGAAATCCATTAGTTTTTCTCAAAAGATTGCTAGGGACTAGCAATAGTTTAGTGTGGGGGATTGATGAGTGTGTGAATACTCATAATTTGTAGTCAAAACTGAACTGCAAAACGGTTAAAAATGCTCAGATATGCATCAAAACACTGAAAATATTCCAAAATTGCATTTTATATGTTTCAGATGCAAAATGTTCAAAATCAGATGAAAAACGAGCAAAGTTTGCATAATTGGCAGTTTCAGTCCCCCGACTTTCAGAAAATGGCAAAATCAGTCCCTAGGCATTTATTTTAAAAAGAAAAGTCACCAAAGGTCCTTTTGGAAACATAAATTTTCATATTTAGTCCTTTGGTGGAAAATCCAAAAGTTTTGAGAAAATTACAGTTTAGTCCCTGAAAATCCAAAAATGGTCAAAATTAATCCTTGGAATTTCACAATTGGCAATAATGGTCCTTGGAATATTGGAGGTTGGAAAAAACAACCCTTTGACTACTTTTCATAATTTACAGAATTGGTCCTTTGGTTTTATGAAATTGCAAAAGAGGTCCTTGTGTTATTAACTTCACAAACCAAACGGATCCTAATTATTATCCAAGCCCAAACCAAAAACCCACAGCCCAAATCCTTTACCCGGTCCAAACCCTTGACCCGACCAACCCAAACCCACGTTTCAAAATAAAACAACCCGCCCCCTACACACCCTGTCTTCCCCGACATTTGTGTCTGCAAACCCACACCACCAGCCACCCATATCCACCCTACCTCACATATTGTCTCCCCCCTCCTTACCTACCTACCAAGTGCATTTAATGCACCCCCTTTCCCTGTCTCTGATATCAAAACAAACTTTCCCGCCAATTCCATCAAACGGCCAAAATGGCTCTAAGCTATCCAAGGGCTCAAATGTAAAGTGGGATTTTGTCAGAAAGTAGAGAGAAAGAGATTGAGCTATAAAAAGAGAAGAAAGAAGCAAGTTTAAGGGAGTTAGCTAGTTTTAATTTTTTTCTTTAAATGTCGTTTTTTTTAATTAAGTGTTTTAGTTCTAGTTTAAATGATGTAATTTCAGCTTATTGGCATTACATTTATGATAAATCACCTTTGTAATATGATTTTGAGTTTTCAATCCAAGTTTAGATAAATTTCATGTTTCAGGTCACTGTTGCAAATCTCAGTCTCAAATCCTTACATTTAAGCTTTCAATAGCTTGTATTTCACCTCAAACAATCTTGTATAAGCTTATGATAGCTTTGTACAAGCTTGCATTCAAGATTTAAGTCATTTTGTTACATGGTCAACGAAAGTCAACTGGGACTCAATTTGGAATGGAAACAGGTTATGGTTGATGCAGAGGATTCTTTGGGTTGGATTTAGTTAGGTTAGAGTAGTGTTAGTTTTGGTTTTGGCCTGCACACAAGTTGGACACATGTGAGTGTCCTTCTCAATTCAATTTTCTTATTCAAATTTGCATATTATGCTTGTCTATGTATCTATGGTCATCAGTAGTGTAAACTCAGTCATATAGTTGTATTTAGCTCATGTAAGCTCAGTTTAATCAACATTTCAAGCTGGATCACTAGTTTGCTTATTAAGTTTTCATGTCAGATCAATATAAAGGGTGTTTGGTTGAATGCTTGAATCTGTGTTAGAGGTTAGTAACATGGATTAGACTAGTTGCTGTAGGTTGGAGATGGTCATTTAATCTCACACCTGTCTTTGTTTTGCAGCCTATTACATTATTAGTCAACTTTAGCTTAAAACTGGTCTTGCGCTCTCAACTGATGAAATCAGTTTCTGAATCCAGTTCACATAGGTCTAGAATCAGTAAAACCAGCTTGTTATAGTTTTATTTCATCCATTTTCACCTTAATCAGTCCATCATTTGATCTTAAAACTCACTTTGGTCAAATCTCTTAACTGTTACAGAAAGTCAAAACTGTCATTCAAATCAGTTTTATTCATAACTTGCAGCAGGTGCACTGTGTTTATTTTAGCTAGTTAAGGTCTCAGATTTGGTACAATTGCAGTTGGCTAGGTGGTCTTTAAGACCACATTCTTGGTTTTTGTTGTAGATTATTGATTAAGTAGTTAGAGTAGCTTAAAGTTGGTCCCTGTTTACTATTTCTGTCTCAGCAGCCACTGTTCCATTTTAGCTTGTTTTTCTTTGATATCTAATTGCTTCACTACTTCTCCTTATTAGCTGAAAATTTGGTTACATGATCTCTGGTTGGTGGGCTTTAGAACCACATTTCTAGTTTTCTCTTAAGCTCATTGTTTAATCAGTTACGAGTGCTTAAACAGTAGGGGTAAACCATGTTTAGCTTATAGAGGCAGTTGACTCAAATCACTGGTTATATGCTCATTAGGTGTTAGGAATAGATGTAATTGGTTGCTTTAGAGTAGTTTTAGCATATAGTAGCTTCTGTAGCAGTTTGGTGTAGTGTAGAGCTTATTAGCTTATTTTCATAGTGCTTATTTAGATCAGTTACTTAGCAGCTCTGGTTTCTTCCACTTTAGCCCTAGTTTTTATATTTTTCTCTGCTTTATAATAATATTTTAGATTTTCCCTGAAGTTTTCATAATTTTTGGTCACTATTTGCTATTTTTCTAGATTAAATTCAGTTATTAAATAGGTTTAATTGCAATTAATTGAGAAAAAGTTCCAAAAAATAATTTTTCAATTTTCCCAGTTTAAGATAAATATTAAAAGCATAAAAAATATTTTTCCTTATTTTTTTCCTTTTATTTGGTATTTTTCATAATTTTAATTAGATTAAATTAGTATTAAATTCATAGAAAATAGGAAATTAATCAGAAAATTACAAAAATAGTTTTGAAAAGTCTATTTTGATATTTTAGATTTTTCTAAGTCTTAATTTTATTTTTTTTAGCTTTATTTCATATTTTCTTGCATTTTAGGTAATTATTTAATAGTTAAAAATAGTTTTTAATTAATAATAATTAGATAATTAGTTATAAAAATAATTTTCTTTTTCCAAAAATTTTCTTTTATCATTAGGTTTGTAAAAATGTATTTTTCATATTTTTAGGATTTGTATTGTATAAGTTTCACTTTTTATTTTGTACGTTTACGTAATTTTTATTTAAACGTAAGTTTTTAGTTTTAAGTTTTAAACGTTCGTCATTTTAAAAATAGTGATAGCGTTTATTTAATAGATTTTATCTTTTTAAATTTCCTTTAATTTGCATTTTAGCCCTTGTAGTTTATGTCCTTTTTCCTTAGTTGTAATCATATTCACAAATCTCTTTTCCATTCAAATTTCTCGATCACTATTCGTAGGGTGATCCATTGCACAACTCGCTGGGACATAACGACCCGGGGAATCACTATACTCCCCAGATCTTCATTGAGTTCGTTCCTGAGCCGTTTTAAGCTTGTTACGGTCTGCCATTCACAAGTGGCAGGCTTGTGTGATAAAGCTTGACTGTTCGGGAGCGCATCACAAATTGTACTGTTATTATCAATGTAAATCTTAGTATGCATAAAATTGTACCCAAAATCCAGCAATTGATTCTGAATCCAAAGAACCTGACCACAACAACTAGCAGCAGCCACATATTCAGCTTCAGTTGTAGAATTTGCCACTATTGTTTGCTTTTTACACTACCATGAAATTAGTCTGCTTCCCAAAAACTGACATCCTCCAGTTGTAGATTTCCTATCCAAACTAGCACCAGCATAATCACTATCTGTATAGGCCACCAAATCAAAATGTGAATCCTTAGAATACCAAAGGCCCAATTTAGGATGACCTTTAAGGTATCTAAAGATTCTCTTAACAGCATTCATGTGTGATGTATTGGGTGTGACTTGAAATCTTGCACACACACATACTGAGAACATTATATCTGGCCTAGATGCAGTGAGATACATCAAAGATCCAATCATGGACCTATACAACTTCAAATCAACTTTGGGACTTCCATCATCTGGTAGCAGTGGTTTCTGAGTCTCCATAGGTGTACTAGCACTCTTCACATCCTGAAACCCAAACTTCTTCAAAATATCTGCTACATACTTGTATTGACTAATGAAAATACCATCAGTCATTTGTTGAACCTGTAGCCCCAAAAAGAAAGTGAGTTCTCCCATAGAACTCATCTGAAACTTATCATGCATAAGTTTCTCAAAATCCTTGCATAGCTCCTTATTTGTTGAGCCAAAGATGATGTCATCTACATAGACCTGAACCAGTAAACTATCATCCTTGTGCTTCCTAATGAACAAAGTCTTATTAATCAACCCTATTCTAAATCCATTGTCCATCAAATAAGTAGACATGCACTCATACTAGCCCTAGGAGCTTGATGCAACCTATACATAGCCTTCTTCACCCTGTAAACCTTGTCAGGATGATCAGGATCTTCAAAACCAGGAGGTTGACAGACATAAACCTCCTCATCAATTGTGCCATACAGAAAGGCACTTTTAACATCCATCTGATACACCACAAAATTCTTGAATGAAGCATATGCTAAAAATAATCTAATAGCCTCAATTCTTGCAACTGGAGCAAATACTACATCATAATCCAAGCCTTCAGTTTTTGTGTATCCTTGAGCAACCAGCCTTGATTTGTTCCTTACCACTATCCCTCTTTCATCCCTCTTATTTCTGAACACCCATTTTGTCCCAATTGCCCTCTTTCTATTAGGAAGATCAACCAATGTCCAAACCTCTTGAAGCTTAAACTGTAGAAGCTCCTCTTGCATTGATTCTACCCATCCTTCTTCAGACAAAGCTTCTTCCACTCTCTTGGGCTCTTTTTGAGACAGAAAACAAGCAAACAAGCAATTTTGCAGATCTTTATGACCATTTCTTTTGTGAAGTGATCTTGCAAAGAAACCTTGCTCAGGAAAGGTTTTAGTGTTCTTAACCTTGCTTCTTGTTTGAACTAGAGTATTCAAATTTCCAAGAATTTGTTCCTTAGGATGAATCTTGTGAATCCTTGTGGTAGTGATAGGACTTTCATGAATGACAGTTTCCAAATTAGTAAAATCAGCATTGAAGAAATCATCCATGTCTTCATCATTAGTAGGAGTATCAATCTCTTCCAAAGCAGGCATGTCAGGATCATGTGTATACTCCTCTTCACCAAATAATGGCTTTGCTGTTGGTCCAAAGAAAGTACTATCATCAGTACTTGCAGCCGGGGTTTCACTTGTACTGGCAGTGGTAGAAGTTGGCTTAGCAGTGCTTTCATTATACCTAGCCGTGCTTTCGTTTGGCTTAGCAGTGCTTTCAGAATGCCTTTTCTTTCTTTCAATTTCTTCTACCGACACTGAGTTATCTTGCAACAACTCATCCTTATCTTGATGATGATCAACTTTACTTCCAGAATTCAAGGCATCATCATCAGTGGGCCTTGCTTATCAATGATGGGTGAGACAGAACCAACTTTCCACTTTTCAACCAAATAGAACTCCTTTGGAGAATCAGCTTCCTTAGAATTTGTTTCTGCATCAGAATCCTTTTGTATACCTGCATTAACATTAGTGGAAGTTCCTGCAATGATAGGCTCATAATTCATAGATTTGGTTAACATATCGATGTTAAACAGCCAGTCTGGTCCTTTGGTCTCAACACTAGGAGTCTCTTCACTAAACTGAACATGTAAGTTCTCTTCAATAATCCTAGTCCTCCTATTGTATACTCTAAAGGCTTTACTATTTGAAGAATAGCCTAAAAAGTATCCATCATCATCTTTTTCTTAAAACTTTCCTAGGTGGTCTATGGTATTCAAGATAGTAACAGGACACCCAAAAGGTTTTATGAATGCAATCATTGGCTTCCTATTATGTAACAGCTCATAGGGGGTCTTGTTATGAGGCTTCACTACCTTACTTCTATTCTGCACATAACATGCAGTGCCTACAGCTTCAGCCCAAAAGGTAGTTGATAGTTTAGATTTTGACAACATTGTCCTAGCAGCCTCAATTAGTGTCCTATTTTTCCTTTCAGCTACACCATTCTGTTGTGGTGTTCTAGCAACACTAAACTGTCTTTCTATACCCTTAGCTACACAGAACTGATTCATCACATCATTCTTAAACTCAGTTCCATTATCACATCGGATTACCTTGACTTTATGGTTTACTAGATTTTCTATCTTAGTAATGAAACTCTTGAGAATCTCACTAGTCTCACTCTTAGCAGCCAAAAAGTATACCCAAGAAAATCTACTATAATCATCAGTGATAACTAGGCAGTACTGCTTATGGTTCAAACTTTTAACAAAGGTAGGTCCAAATAAGTCCATATGAAGCATAAACAGTGGTTGTGTAATGGTGTTAATAGTTTTGGACTTACAAGAAGCTCTATGTTGTTTTCCTTTCTGACAAGCCACACAAAGTTCCTTACACTCAAAAACCTTAGAAGGTAACCCTCTCACTAAGTTGCCCTTTACAAGTTTATTGATTGTTTTGAAATTAAGGTTACCCAGCCTTCTATGCCACAATTTAGACTCATCAACTGATGCCTTAGCAAACAAACAAGTTAAGGACCTATTAGGAAGTACATCTTTAAGATCAAAACAATATATGTTCTCTTTCCTAGGTATCCTTAACTGCACAAATTTCTCATTAGGCATATTAAAATCAGGTGACAACACCACACACTCAGTTTCCCCAAAAAGTACCCAGTTTTTCTTATCACACATTTGAGAAACACTGAATAAGTTGTACTTTAACCCCTGTACCAGATAGACCTTTTCAAAGTCTAATTTTCCTGTTCTGATTGTGCCTCTGCCAAGTATTTTTCCTCCCTTTGGATCATTTCCAAATGCCACATATCTTCCATCAAAATCTTCAAAATCCTCCAGGTTGCTCCCATCCCAAGTCATGTGCCCAGAGCAACCACTATAAAAAATTCCTTTGTCTTTTAGCTCATCTTGTAGATTGCCCTGCACATGAATTTAAACAAATTAGTTCCTTTTATGGACCCAAGTCAATACTGACTTGGGTCTGCCCTGTGCATCAACATAATCAAATTTCTTTAGGTCCATTGATGCACAACTGACATGATGTAAAACCTTGGTCTTAGGCTTCCATTGCCAGCTAGCTGAGGCCTTAAAAGCATAGAAATTGTTTCCAACCACTGTGTCAGTTATCACATTTGGAATTTTTAAAACTTCTTTTGTATCAGTGGTGATATTTTGCTTAGCAGTGGATTGATTTTGCTTAGCCGTGTTTACATTTTGCTTAGCAGTGGTTGGAACCCATTTGGGTGCAGCAGTGATTATTGATTTTGTTTTACCATTCCTCATTAACACTGCCCTAGGAATCATATTTTTGTTAGGATGAGGGATTGTTTTCTTTGAAAAGTTTTGATGATTTACCCTCCTCCAATGATTCCTAACTTGTGGTTGGTTTTTATAACAGTCTCTCTGTAAGTGCTCAAAACTACCACATGCAAAACAAGCCTTCTTAACACATTGAAACTCATCTCCTAATCTGTTTGAAATTAGTCCATTGAAGTTTCTTTGATTTCCCCTAGGTATATATCTTTTCATCTGTTCCCTAGGTATCTCCTTGTACTCTACAACTTTCCTAGAAATTTGCGCTCCAAATCTAGGCACAAGGTTGGCTTGTTCAGAATCAACTTTCTTAACACTTTCTATCTTCTCAGGCTGTGTTGATTCAGATCTAACTTCCTCAGAATCTGATTCCCAATCTTCAATAGTTAGCGCATCAATCAGAACATATCTTAGTTGTTTCAGTCTTAATAATCTCTTCTTCAGGTTTGCTAAAACTGAATTCACTACTAAATGACAGTTCTTTTGTAGGTGGTGCATGTTTCATAAGAGAGGGTGGTGGCATATTGTTGTAACCTATCCTAGAACCCTTTTTCATTAATTGACACTCAATTGATTTATGAACCAAATCAGAAGCAAATTGTGTTTTAGCAACCCTAACAACATGTTTTTCGTTTTCTACTAGGGCTTCTTGTTTTACACTCTCTGCCTCTTCTAGTTTCTTTTTAAGCATCTTAATTTCTCTGTCCTTAAGATCAATTTCACCACCTAGTATATTAATCTTATCGACATACTCAAACTCACATTTAATACAGAAATTAAGTTTTTCTTCAACACTCTCAAGACCAACTTTATAACCTAAGTTATCAAGTGAAAGTCTATCTACTTCTTTTATCAAACTCACAATAATAGCCTTTTGTGATTCTAAGTTATCTTGACATGATTTAAAAGAACAAGTAGAATTTTTAGAATCATTAGATACCTCAGAATCTGAACCAGAAGATGAAGCATAGGCCATAAGAGCAAAGTTATGCTCTTTAGAAGCTTCACTAGCAAGAAAAGCTGCATTTGGACCTTCTTCAATCTGATCACTCCAGTCATAATCACCAATACCATCTTGAGCAACCAATGCTGAAGAAGAAGCAGGCTCTTCAGTGGTCTTCTTGATGCCTTCAATCCGCTTGGAAGCTCGACATTCCCTAGCAAAGTGACCCTTCTTCTTGCAGTTAAAGCACTCCATCTTGCTTTTGTCAAATCCAGCTCTCCTTTGACCATCATATTTGACCTGTCTTCCAGTTCTTCTCAAAAACTTCCTAGCTTGGAGGGTCAACATTGCCATCTACCATTGAAGATTTATCTTTTCAAGATCATCAGGATCAATTTGATCTAAATCTTGATTCAAAACAGTAACACTGGTAGTTAAATCAGCCAGAAAAGCACAAATTGCACCATCACTGACATTATCACTAACAGTGGTATTGTTAGCAATGACCGTGGTTATTCCATAGGCAGCAGTGGATACATCCAGTGAGCTCTTGTGATTAGTGGAAACAAAAGAAATGTTTTGATTAGTAGAAGATGCACCAGCAATGTTGTTCTCAGACTCATAAACTTTCAAGTTGTTGTAGAGATTGTCCAGAGTCATCTTTTCAAAGTCATCCTTATTTCTCCACACAACTGTGTGTACAGCCCAGTCAGTTGATAAACTTCTGATGAACTTCAAATTGATATCTTCTTGAGCAACTTTGTAGTCCACTAACTTCAGTTGGCTGATGAGTTTTTGAAGTCTGTTATAAGTGCCATCAAGTTTTTCTCCACTAAGAGCAGTGAAGTTTTCAAGCTGATGCTTGAGCATATTCTTCCTTGATTTCTTGGTAGCTTCATTACCAGCAAACCTTGTTTCAATAGCATCCATTAACTCTTTAGCAGACTCATATTGTTCAAAGTCCAATGCATACTCATTAGGTATTCCCATGGAGAGAATACTATGACTCCAGCTTCCTTCTAGCCTTGTCAACCTCACTAACAATGGCTATCTCAGTACCATCATCACCCTTCTTAGGAAGAGTATCACCCTTTTCAACAACATCCCAGATGGTGTAATCAATCATACGAATGTATTGCCTCATTCGCATTCTCCAAACTTGGTACTCACCCTGCTTGAGCATGGGCACCTTTGATGCAGTAACCATGTGAGTTTCGTCAGACATCTTAACTTACTTGAATAAAACTTAACTAAACTTCTTCTTGGTTTCAGTTTCTAGATCACAAGCTCTGATACCACTTGTTGATCCCAGTTGAGCAAACGATCCTTTATAGAAACTGACTTAACAAAGATTTATTAAGTATCACGCGGAATTTAATACTTAATCTTAAGAAGAAGAACAATAAACATTCAACACCTCAATATTATTATTAATACAAATACTCTAACTAGTATTAGGGTTTTACAACCTTGAAGTGTATCGACCTTAGATATAGCAAAACATACGTATATCTAATCTAACCTAGGACCTCCTTTTATAGGCTAAGGAGTCCTTTACATAATACAATACGTAACCTACAAGATAAATATCTTTTCCATATTTATCTAATACAAAATATTAAACCGACTATACAAAACTAGCAGTGCTTACAATACATTAGCAGTGGTTCTATATTACTACTAGCCGCGGTTTCACATCAGCAGTGGATTCATTCTTTTGTCCGTGGTTTCATTAACTCTGTCCGAGGTTCCAACACTTAGAATAATTCATGATCTGAGGAACCTAAAACCCAACAAGAAACAAGATGGAGAGCCAAGGTACGTAAACAAAGCCTTGCAATAAGATATCTGTAGGACCTTACTTTTATCAACCTTATCACAAACCCAACACGTTATGCGTAGAACACGTTCAACACAAACACAAACTATGCGTGAAGATGAAAGAAATAAAGATGAGAAAGATGGTGACTTGATGTTAAAACCGTGTATATGTGTAGAGAAAGATGAAGACAATATGTTGTATATTCCAAAGAAAACACACACACACACACACACTCAAGCACACCCCTCAAATGAGACTTTGAGGGGTTTATATAGTACAAGTAACATGATGCCCTAAAAGGCTTTCTATGGGCTTCGTGGGTTGGACATGGGTTGGATTGGATAAAAGGCAAGCTTAACATAACTAGTACCCATTTAGCTTAGTCCAATCCACGAGCCCGTTGACTATTCTATCACGATATTTAACACACGATATAACGTTCCTAAATGTGAATGACCATCACTTCTAATAAAAACTATTAAGGCTAACAATCTCCCCCTAAGGGGTGGTCATTCAAAAGATGCTCCACTTGATAAGATCTTTACTTTTCTCGAGCTTGAACTTTGTGTGTAGATATAGAATAGTCTAGATTCTTTGTTCCTTCATGCTTTGTGATCAGATAATATGGTTGTCTGCCATTGTCAACTTCGTTGGTTTGGTGTCTCCACGTCTTTCTCCACCATGCTCACACTTCTATTTGTCTTTTGGTTACCAATGATGTAGTTCTCGAGTCTTTAAACTTTGTAGATTCTTTGACATTGACGAAGAATCATCTTTAACTTTGTGTAGCCTTTAATTGTGATGAGAACTTTCATGTGTTGTTGGTATGAGCATGTGGAGAATCTGCACGATCAATCCGCTCCGGAGCTTCCATAAGAAGAAAACATAAAACAAGTTAGTAATAAGCGGATTCCGGCACTTACAAGTTTGAATTTCGAGGGTGTTAACAGCATAGTGTGAAAACACATCTCTAATTCTTACAGAGGCCGTTCCTGAACTGGAGTCCCACAAATGAGATAACACGGTATACCGAAGTACATCTACAATTCAGATGAGTCGCTGAAGTACACCGAAGCATCACTCCACGATTGTAGACCGTTTGAGACACACTAAGCGTAATCCACGAGGAGTTACCGAAGTGACCTGCTGTCAGGGCTGCTTGATGTTGACCCTGGCAGGAGTTTCCATTCAATCACTGAAGATCACAGATGTGAATCTTCTCATAAATGTTCTGGCAGATTGCTAAGACCTGCGTAGGACTCTATAATATATCACTTGTTTCCTTATTGATGAACAACAAGCGATGTTATGTCAAGTGTTCCTATGAGATCTTTTGATGAATCCCGTGGCTCTAGACTCAATAGTGCATTTTGGTTTTCCTGAGCGGAGACTAGGGAGAGGGTCTCCTTCTTCAATACCAACAATCTCTAAGAGAAAGTCGATAGATTATGTAGGGTTCCCAGTGAGAATGAAACAAATCCTTTTAAGAGGAATTGAGTGGCTAGAAGGTTTAGTGCAGTGCGTCACTGGGTCCATGACGTCTTGGTCTTCAATACCAGTGTCATCTAGTGACAACCAGTAGCAGATGAATTGAACCCGGTTTCTGCCCTAAGGTTGAATATGGAGGGCTATTTCTTTTCACCCTTTCTTTTACTTTTCTTTTTAATTCTTCAACCCCTTCTTTCTCCTTTCTCACATTACTCCTTTTTTTCAATCATACCTAAGGACTTCTAATAATAACTATTGGTGTTGTCCTTGGGTAGATCCCTCCGGCTCTGGTGGATCATAGGACGAATTTACCTATCCTTAGTCACCTTATAACTCCATGACTGTCCTATTGTTGCCATAAAACCATTTTTCTTGAAAATCTCTCAGAGTGTTTATGATAGAAAACATGTTTGAAACACTCCGTGAGTTTTATATTTTCAGAAACACTCCCCCTTCATATATGCTTATAAGTTTTGACAAAAATCTGCACATAGAGGGTAGAGTTCGTACTTTTTGAATTGATCGACTTTAAATGAACAAGACCGATTCGAGACACGTTTACATCACTAGAGAACTAGCTTGAAATTATTACCCGTCCTGGTCAAGTCATAGAAAGTTTCTCGAGATGGTACATGATTCCTCGTCAATTCATTGGTTTCAACTGAGTCGAGCTCTTTTGAGAATCAAACAACGATCATTAAACTTTTTGATCCCATTTTAATCACGTCTCCTCCCCCTCAAAAATAGCATAATCGTGATATTTTTGATATCCACGGATTAAAAATCATTTTTAGAATCTTTTTGGGAGACAAACGGATATGATTTAAGCATGAATTTGGAACATTTTGTTTTATACTCCCCCTTTAATAAAGCATAATCAATTAAAGGGTTTTAGAGGGAGTTATATTGAGCACAAAATATTTTGAAAGATTTTGAAAATATTTTTGCACAATCTTGAAAAGGTGCTCAAGATGATGATGATTTCTCACCATTTTTAAATGTAGTGCACTGAAGCGTACACTTGATTTTTTCTATAAGAGCACGAGTTTTGATTTGAAAAATAATCAAAAGTCATCATTTTAGTCCGGGTTTCGTACTAAAGTATACGAAAGCCATTTTTTGAAGAATTTTTGAGAAACGACATGTTTTGGAAAACATATAAAGAACTCTCGCTTAAGCATCTGTACATGCCCGTATCATTGTTGAATGACATTTCTAGAAACGTACAGAATATCGATTATACAAGAGACATGTCGTGAGAAGAATATTTTTGGATTTTGTATTTTCTATTGTTTTTGTATTTTTGAAAGTTTTATATTTATATATATATATATATATATATATATATATATTTTTTTTTTTTTTTTTTGGTTTTTCAAATTTTGTATTTTGTTTTTCAAAAATATTTACAGCGAAGCTTTTTGGAAAAATCATTTTCAAGAAGATTCGAGAAGACGTTCTAACTCCTCAGGGGTTAGGCTTCGCATTCCAATTCGTCGAACTAAATCGTCAAACCTTTCTTTTGGAAGGGCTTTAGTAAATATATCGGCGAGTTGGTAATCTGTCTTCACGAAAAATAATTCAACAGTACCTTCTTCCACATGTTCTTTTATGAAGTGATAGCGTACTCTGATATGCTTAGTCTTTGAGTGGTGAACAGGATTGCATGATATGGCTATGGCACTTTTCGAGTCACAATACATAGGTATTTTATCGAAAGTAAAGCCATAATCTGTGAGTTGTGTTCTCATCCATAGAACTTGAGCACAACACGCAGATAGAGACACATACTCAGCTTCAGCGGTTGAAAGTGCAGTGCAATCTTGTTTCTTTGAAGACCAGCTGACTAACTTTTCACCCAAAAATTGTGCTCCTCCGGATGTACTTTTTGCTGTAACTTGATTACCTGCGTGGTCCGCATCTGAAAAGGCAATTAGATCAAATCTGGATTCCTTCGGATACCAAAGTCCCATGTGAATGGATGTCTTCAGGTACCGAAAGATCCGTTTAACCTCTTTGAGGTGCAGTTCGGTAGGCTTTGCCTGAAACCGTGCTAATAAGCAAACAGCAAAATGAATATCTGGTCGACTAGCAGTGAGGTACATGAGAGAACCAATCATGCTCCGATATTTCTTTGGATCAATAGGTTTCCCAAACAAATCGGCTCCAATTTTTGGTGAGGTTACCATTGGTGTTCCGACCGAATCACAATTATCCATACCATGATTTTTTAAAATCTCAGTTGTGTATTTAGGTTGATTTATAAAAATTCCACGAGGGGACTGATGTATTTGTAAACCAAGAAAGAATTTTAGTTCCCCCATCATGGACATTTCAAATTTGCTTTTCATGAGATTTTCAAAATGTTTTGAAAGATTCGGATTAGTGGACCCAAAAATGATGTCGTCCACGTAAATCTGAACAATCAAAATGTCGTTTTTGCATTTTTGTGTAAACAAGGTAGGATCAACTGTTCCTTTGGTGAAATTGTTTAGGATAAGGAAAGAGGACAGTTCGTCATACCACGCTCTCGGAGCTTGTTTTAAACCATAGATTACCTTTTTGAGTTTGTAGACGTAGTCTGGATGTTCCATGTCTACGAAGCCTTCTGGCTGACTCACGTACACTTCTTCTTTCAGAGTTCCATTCAAGAACGCGGTCTTAATGTCCATCTGATAAACCATGATGTTTTTGTGAGCTGTATAGGCTAAGAAAATCCTGACTGCCTCAAGTCTAGCTACCGGCGCGAATGACTCTTCAAAGTCTATCCCTTCCTCTTGTCTGTATCCTTTGGCCACAAGACGAGCTTTGTTGCGAATAACAGTCATCTCTTCATCCCTTTTGTTCTTCCATAACCATTTAAGATCAATGACTCGAACGTCAATGGGTCTTGGAACCATATCCCAAGAGTCATGTAGACGGTATTGGAGAAGTTCCTCCTGCATTGCTTCTATCCATGCGGGATCTGCCATTGCCTCACGAATGTTCTTTGGCTCGATATTGCTAATTGAGCAAAGGTAAATGCACAATTCGCAATCGGTGGCAAGTTGGCGTCTCGTCTGAATTGGCCTTGATGGTTCACCAATAACTTGTTCAATTAGGTGGTCTTTTGTCCACTTCAGAGTAGAAGGACACCGTTGGTTAAACGTATGCAAGTTAGATGGTTCTCGTAAGCATGAAGATGATTCAGCTGATTCCGTAGCAAACGGGTTTTCAAATAAGTCTTCATCTAACGTTGCATCGTTCTGGTGTTGGTTTTGCTCATCAACTGCTGGTAGAATGGGTGCAATAACTGTAGTAGATGTAGATGGAGTTGGTGCATTGGTTTCGACCGTTGTAGATGCATCTTCTGTTGGTGGTGGTGGATGATTTTGAGCGGGTGCAGCGGAATGATGGTTTGATGCATTTGTCGAAGTTCCACCATAGTATTCAACGAACATTAACTCGTAGAAATTCTCCCATTCTTGTTCTTTAGGATTGTCAAACGAAGTTGATTGAGCTCTTTGAGGTACGAGTCTTGAACTGATGTGTCCAGAAGTCTGCGGGTTTAGTGCGGGTTCTAGAGCGAGTCTCTCAGAAGCCATATGTGAAAGTTCATCAAATTTCACATTCATCGTCTCCATGATCCTCCTAGTTCGTCTGTTGTACACCCTGAATGCCCTCGAGTTATCTGAGTATCCAATGAAGATTCCAATATCACCTTTTGCTTTCAGTTTCCCTAGATCTTCTCTGTCATTTGTCGGATAGCACAAAGCGCCAAACACGTGAAAGTAAGAGATATCAGGTTTTCTGTTGTTCACTATTTCATATGGGGCTTTATTGAATCTTGGATGGATTAGGGATCGGTTCTGAGTGAAACAAGCAGTGGCAATAGCATCAGCCCATAGAAATAACGGTGCACTAGAATAGATTAGCATTGTGCGAGCAGCTTCCACAAGAGTACGATTTCTTCTTTCAACTACCCCATTCTGCTGTGGAGTTCTAACAACTGATGTTTGATGAGTTATTCCAACATCTTCAAAATAAGCTCTTAACTCCTGATTTGTGAATTCTGTGCCGTTGTCTGTTCTTACAACTCTTACTGGAGCTTGAAGAAGTACTTGAATACATTTCAGGAAGGTGATGATGATGCCTGGTGCTTCGTCTTTTGATCTCAAAAACCTAACCCATGTATATCTTGAATAATCATCGACGATAACAAGAATATACTTTTTCCCATTAATGCTTTCAACTCTCATTGGGCCACATAAGTCCATGTGCAACATATGCAACCTTGCTTTCGAACTAGGTACGGGTTTGGGTTTAGATGATGCTCTTTTGCTTTTTCCTTGTTCGCATGATGGACATAAGTGATCCTTGGTGTATTTGAATTTTGGAAGTCCGTTGACGATGTTGTCTTTGGCAAGATTGTTGATGGTGTCAAAATTGAGATGGGATAACCGTCTGTGCCACAACCAGGACTGTGTTCCAGATGCTCGTGTCATAAGACATATTGGTGATGAAGAGGCCATTTGATTGATGTCGATAGCATACAAGTTTGTATCACGATTCCCAGTTAAGAGATCAGTGCCATCCAAGTTTCTAACGAAGCAAGCATTTCTCCTAAAAGCAACCTCTAAATCTGCATCACAGAACTGCCCGACTGAGAACAGATTGTGTCCCAACCCTTGGACATAGTAAACCCGAGTGATCAAATAATTTCCAAAAGGTAGATCTCCATAACCCATGATAGCTGCTACATGATCATTTCCGAAACGTACGGTTCCCATGAATTGCCAAACGAAATTGATCAGCAGCTTCAGATTCCCGGTCATGTGCTTGGAGCAACCCGAGTCGACGATCCAAAGACATATTTCGATAACCTGCCAATAACAGAAGAAGAAGATTTTGGAAACCGTTTTGATTTTGGTTCCTTTGGGTTAGAGGTAAAATCCTGATCACACTCATAGAAGTTGTCTATTGGTAAGACAGGTTCATCACTCATTCTACCATTCTAGAGTGTGAAAGTTCTACCCGTGGGTTTCCAAATGTCATCCCTATAGTAAACATTATGCTCCCTATCAGTAGTGTAAAGCCTAAGTCTCGCAACTAGTCTTCCTATTCGTTTAGCATAAGTTCTTTTGGGAACATTCTTCTTAACAGGCTTAACAATCTCATTCTTAGAAACACAATCATCATGAACATTAGTTAAAGATTTCTTGCAAGTTAAACAAAGAGATTCAACACATTCATTAGACTTAGCAAGTTTGATAGGTTCATTACATTCAGATGAAATGTCTTTCTTATTACAAAGCGGTAAACTCCTAGGATGTTCTTCTACTTTCTTCTCTTTATTTAAGCGACTACTCTTAGAGGGAAGCGAGACTCTATTGTTCCTTGTATTGCTCTTAGGCTTTAGTCTGCTGCTCCTAGAGGTGCTTCCTAGTCCTGTAGAAGGTAAGGCCCACTTATTAGGATTCACAATCTTATCTAGAGAAGTGGTTTCAGCTTTCCTAGTCTCTTTAGAGTGCTTTTCTAAACTTATGTCGTTTGTTCCATATGTTTTAGATGTGGAGGCAGACGCATTAGTGGTACTCATCTTAAAAAGGCCAGGAGCTAAAACTTGTGGTTTCTCGATAATCGCTTTTCCTTTATCAACGTTTTGTTTAGGTAGGGCAGGTGGAGTGACTGGTTTTGATGAAACATTTTTCTCATTGACTTTTGGAGGAGGCATAGAAATAGACATTTTTGGTTTGGAAACCGGTTTGGGAACATTTGCTTTCTCCGCAGTCAATGGTTTTGTAATCACAGTATCCACTGCCTTTCCTTTTTGACTTTCCAGCTGAGCCCTCAAAAGATCATTTTTCGCTTTCATGTCATTGTAGGCACGCTCATACGACAGTTTGTCATACTTGCATTCCTCAGTTTTTCGATCAAGTTGTTTAAAATATGAGACATTTTCTTTTTCAAGTTTCTCAAGTGCTTCTTCATATTTGGAAACAATTTTGGAGGTCTCAGACTGGAGTCTTTCATGATCTTCAACAGAATATGTTTGTAAAATAATGGACATTATATCAGTAGTCAGAACATCTTCGAAGAGAGAGTCATTTAAATTTTCCAAAACTTTGATTTGTTCAACACAGTCATTAGCTTGCTTTACCAGGGATTTATGGTCCTTGACAAAGTCAGCTGTTTCTTTCAAAAATGCTTGTTCAAAATGAATTACCCTTGCACTGATGGCATTCAGCTGAGGGGCAATTTGAGTTTCAAAATACTTTTTATTTTCATTATCAAAACTATTAAACCAGATGTTTGTTGTAATATTGGTTTTAGTTTTAACAGTGTCTTGAAGATCCACAATTCTCGTTTTCACATTTTCTAAAATACTTCTCGCATCACTTGTGTTAAAAGGATTGTTTGAAGACATTTGTTTAATGTTCGAAAGAGAATTTGAGACAACAACTGGTTTTGAAACAAATTTTGAAACAGGTGTTGACTCTTTGTTTGAAACACTTGGTGTGATGGAAAACTTTGACTTTTCTTTTTGATTAACAAAAGTAATCCCGTTAATTTTGTTCCATTTGTTATAATCAATTGGTTTGATTTCCGGATTTTTTTGTTTCATTTTTGATCTACTCTCCTCAGATAGTTCTAACGTTTCAAGAGAATCACGAACAATAATGGGTTCATGTAAAGCATTTCCATTGTTTAGCACATTCTGAGATTTCTGAGCTTTCTTGAGGAACGAAGAAGGGTCATTACCAAGTGCCATTCTATTATTAGTATGAAAACGCGGATTTACTTGATTAGAAAGCATCTTGATAGTTTGAGCACAATGACCCGTTTTAAGAAGCAAAATTTTCCAAAGTTTGGATTTTTTCATTTTTATCAAGAATTTCATCAAGAAGAGAATCTTCTCGTTTTGAAAAATCAGTAATCAACTGCTTCTTCTCTTTTTCAAGATTAGAAAACATTTCTTTTTGTTTAGAAAGTTGGTTATTTAAATCAGAAATTTCCTTGTTTAAAGATTTAATTTTCAAGTTCAAATTCACATCGAGTGTGTTGTACTTGATTTGCAATAGTTGTTCTTTAGAAACCAAATTTCGATAACCAATTTCTAATTCTGATTCTTTGTTTTTCTGAAATTCAAAGGCTTTTGCGTTCTTGTAACTCTCAAGCTCAGCGGTCAATTTAGCATTCGCGGCCTTAACTTCGCGATTGACCGTTCTAACTTTCTCAATTTCAATGCCACAGTTATTGATTAATGATTCAAAATAAGCACGTGTTTCCTCATCAGTCTCAGTATTTTGTGCCACACAGTCTCCACTAGGATCCACATCTGGAGTCTCAGAGTTAGTATTGCTACAACTCGGATTGTCCAGGTATGTATCATAAGTAGGTGCTGATGTCACAGAATGCTGTTCGTCATGAGTAAACATATCAAATATGACATTGTTATAGCATGGATCAGTGATTGGTACCTCAGATACTGCGTTGGCGTCATAGACAGGAGGTGCGTCAGAATCAGTGTCGTACATAGTCTCCTGAAGATTTGCCATGAAGATGCAGTTCGCATTGAGTTCCTCGAGGTCTTCCAAATCATCCATAATAGCCATGAAGTCATGTTCCTCAGCACTCAATTGAAGTCCAGATTGTTCCTTTTGTACCAACATGATAGCTTTCTGAAGATACGCAAGATCCTTCTTTTTCGGCTTAGTTGGACAATTCCTTGCCATGTGACCCAATCCTTGACAGTTGTAACACGTAACCTGATTACCCTGATTCACATTTCCATAATTCCCAACGACTGGAGCTGCAACATTCCCATTCTGATTACCCACTGCTCTATTCCCAACATTCTGACCCAACTGATTACCCTGATTCGGAACTGCCTGATTACCCATGCGAAATCCAGTAGCATATCCCTGCTGATTCCCAATAACTCCAACCATTTGTCCTTGATGACCCATATTCACACCCGGCTGTGCAATTTGCCTGTTGCGAGTGTTTGATGAAATCCGTTGGTTGTTGTTAGTTGGTGTGGAATAGCGACCTCTGAATGCTTTACCCAATAAAGAAAATACTTGTAACAAAGCTTCTTCGGGTTCCATTTCAAGATCAGTGATTCCTTGTTCCTGGTAATGTTTTTGTTCTGGTGGATAGGTTTGTTGTTGAGGGATGTATTGCTGCAAGTTGTTGTTAGTGGAAGATGATGAAGCTTGTTGTTGTGTATTCACTAGAGTTTGAGTCTTTGCAATGAGTGCCAAAGGATCATGATTCTTTACTAATCTTTCTTGCCTGACTTCATTCACTTCATTTTGGTTTTGTTTCAGAAAATCGGTGAGTTGATCAAAGTTCACTTGATGTAAGTCTTTTGTTTGGTTGACAATAGTGACATATCATCCCCATTCTTCTGGTAGATTGTTCAGGAACTTGATGTTTCTCACGATAGTTCTGGGTGTTAACTTGTTTCTGATCAGCTCATTCATTAAAGTGCAGAACCTTCCATAGTAGGATTCAATGGATTCTCCTGGAGTAGATGTAAACTTCTCCCAAGCAATTAGCAGCTTGTTCTCCGTATCTTGTTGACCAATTTCAGTTCCATGACAAAGCCGTCTAACTCGTTCCCACATATCGAAAGCAGTTTCACAACTGTCTACAGCAGCAAAGATGTCTCTTGGTAAACCCAGTTGGACAATATGAATTTCCATGTCATCTGCTTCGACTTGCTTCTGATCATCTTCAGAGTATTCTGATTCTTTTTGAAGACGAAAAAATAGTGGGACGGGAGGTGTTGCATCAGCATTTCCAGGGTCTTGGACTTGTCGAGGTATGAAGGGTCCATCCTGAATGGATTTGATCATCAATTTTCCATTAGGTTTTGTCTTGATGTAACGAAGCATTCGACTTGTCCATTGAAGATATCCACCTTTTTCCAACATAGAAGGACGGTTTTCGGCACCGGCTGCATGAATGTCTTGTTGAGTTGCCATAGATGAAGGTATAATATGATAAAGTTGATGTAGGATCGATTCAACGATAAAGGAGTTGTGGTTGATGAAGATTAAGCTCGGTTGTTGTAGTGAAAATTTGGTCTAAAAACTTAAAAACCTCAATAACTTCTTTTCGGAGCGTTTTTAGGACTTGAATGTTGACCCAAATAAGCTTTTGTTTGTTCGGCAGTCTATTCTCCTCGTTCTCACGGTCGTTTTGATGGGTAGATCGCTGAAAACGGAGTTACGGTTCAAAAGTTATAGCCGTTTGAAGTTTAGCTCAAAATCTTACTCGTAAAACTGTTCTTAAGCGAAGAAATGAGTGCTTATGCGTAGGATTGTTTATGCGTAGGAGTCCTTATGCGTAAAGAGCTTAGGCGTAGGATTCTTATGCGTAAACCTAAGGTTAAACGTAAGTCTTATGCGTAAACTTTAAGCGTAGAAGTAAAGAACCTTACGCGTAAGAGTTAACTTATGCGTAGAGTGTTTACTCGTAAGCTTTCTGCTTATGCGTAAGAGTTGGTTTAAAACCAAAAATCCTTTACACTGTCACAGCGTAAAAGATATCCGAAAGTCGAAGTGTTCCACACACTTATCCAAGTGAGGGAAGCACTGAGTCACCATTTTTGCACGAAGATTCTTCACCAAAAAGTTATGCGTAGAAACTTACGCGTAGAAATAGGGTTTTGACTTTTCTTACGCGTAAAACTAGGGTTTTGACTTACGCGTAAAAAATTTCCAGTGATTCAACCGATTTCTGATGCACAAATAACTTCCAAAACACTCAAATACCAAGATTGTTTTGACCAAAAACACCTAAAATGCTTTTTGCGCTTACGCGTAGAAATGAACCACGAACCAAAAACTAGTTTAAAAACAATGTAAAACACATAAAGCTTCGAACTTTTTTCCAAAAATAGAATCTTTAACACTATATAAACCTTAGACCATAAGAATCTTGAAGATTTAAGTGCAAAAATTAAAGTTTTATGCGTGAATCTTTGAGAACGAACACTACGCGTACACTACAATAAAAAACTTCAACCAAAACACTCCTAAACCATTGTTAGGCGATTGATACCAATTGTAGGACCTTACTTTTATCAACCTTATCACAAACCCAACACGTTATGCGTAGAACACGTTCAACACAAACACAAACTATGCGTGAAGATGAAAGAAATAAAGATGAGAAAGATGGTAACTTGATGTTAAAACCGTGTATATGTGTAGAGAAAGATGAAGACAATATGTTGTATATTCCAAAGAAAACACACACACACACACACTCAAGCACACCCCTCAAATGAGACTTTGAGGGGTTTATATAGTACAAGTAACATGATGCCCTAAAAGGCTTTCTATGGGCTTCGTGGGTTGGACATGGGTTGGATTGGATAAAAGGCAAGCTTAACATAACTAGTACCCATTTAGCTTAGTCCAATCCACGAGCCCGTTGACTATTCTATGTTGGAATCACTCCTAAACCATAATCAAGTGTTAGTAATTAATATGTAATAGTTAGCTTTATTATGGCCTTTATGTTTGTTTTTAGCCTTAAGCTTATGTAGAAGGCCCATGAGCTTAGGCCCAAGCCCATTTAAGAAAGGATGGAAACTAGGAGTGTTGCCCTAGCTTTCCTCCTATAAATACTCTTGTAAACCCTCATTTGAGGGTTGGTTGTTCAAGTTATTCTCTCTTTCACATACCTACGCATAACCGTCCTTAATATTATGTGTGTGTTTGGTTTGCTTGTTCAATCGCCTTATCTCTTTCTATATTACTTGTGTTTGTAAAACTAGTGACCTAACAGTGGTATCAATCGCCTAATAGTTGAGTGAACGCATTGTTTGAAGTGAGTTTTGGTCTCACGCCTAACGTGCGTATCCTTATCTTTGGCTTGATCAAAAACGTATTTTTTACACTTTTGAATCCAAGATTCTTGTACTTTCAACGTTTTAGGGTGTTAAAATACTTGTTTTTGGCAAAAAGTTTCAAACTTTATGCGTGGATAGTTGTTTTTCATCTAGTTTTTGAACGTGGGTGTAGTTCTACGCGTAACTGTTTTAGAGGCTTTGGTTCATCAAGTTTCACACTTTTGTGTATTTTGGTGTTCTAGAAGCTATTTTATCACACAAAAACTGGTTTAGAAACACTTTTGGACAGAATCAAAGTTTTGAGCATTTCTACGCATAGTAAAACCCTAAAACTACGCGTAAGTGCTTCTTTGGTTTGATCTTCATTTTCGTGGTTTATTCCGTGCTTTCTTACTTGGATAAGTCTGAAAATACGTCGACTTTGGATATCTTTTGCACTGTGATAGTGTAAAAGATCATTTGGGCAAAAACCCTAAAATTACGCATAAGCATAAGCTTACGCGTAGAAATCCTACGCCTAAGATTTTTCTTACGCCTAAGCCTAGTCTTACGCATAAGAAAATCCTACGCCTAACTTTCTACGCCTAACTTTTGTCTACGCCTAACTTTAGTGCTTTTCCCTACTTACGCGTAAGCTAAATCCTACGCGTAACTCCTTATTGTTACGCGTAACTTTGGTGTTTTTACGCATAAGTGCTACTTGGTTCTTGTCTTTTCTACGCCTAAGGATACTTCTTCAACAAAGGTTCATTCGACTACAAAGATCCATTTTTACTACACAAGTTTTTCAACATGTCTCAACCACCATACTCTAACTATTTCTCTCACACTTATAATCATCAACAAAAACAACAATTAACTCCACAACATCAACAATGGAATCAACAACAAGCAATTTATCAAAAACAATTTAATCAACAACATAATCCACAAATTGGTGCAATTCCACCACCACAAATGGTTCAAACACCGCCAAGCCTTCAAGTTCAACCCTACACAAACGATTTCAATCAACATCCATCAAGGAGCACTATGAAGGAACCCACTTGGTTTGCAAAGATGAGTGAAGCTTTAAGCAGCCAACAATCAATTCATGAGGCTGGATCACTTGATAGACCTCTAATGCTAACTCCAGGAAACTATGATCAATGGGTGATACGGTTCTTTAGGTTTTGTGATCTAAAGAAGCCACATGGAAAGTTCTTAAAGAAGGTTATCTTGGAAGGTCCATTTGAGATGCCTACTGTCATTGTACCCGGAGATCCAACTGCTATTCCACCAAGAGATGAACAAACGAACATTGCTACTGTTGCAGACTTGAATCCTCAAGAACTTCTACACTATGAAGCAGATGAGCTTGCAATGGAATATATCCTCTTAGGATTACCAAACCTAATTCTTCGTAGTGTTGATGCTCAAAAGACTGCACAGAAAATGTGGGATCATATTCGTCTTCTTATGGAAGGATCTGTACTCAATCAGGAGGATTTGGAATCCAAAATTTACTTGGCTTATGAACACTTCATGATTGAACCTGGAGAGACACTAGAGTCCTATCATCATCGATTTTTAGACATCATCAATGATTTGGATAAACACAACATCATCATGCCAAGAATTGCAGTGAATACTAAGTTCCTGAGTAGTCTTGGTCCTGAATGGGAGAAGTATGTCATTTTTCTCCGTCAAGCGAAGAATATGCATCATTCTACATATGGATTGTTGTACGATTACTTGAAGCCTCATGAAAAGGAAGTTGATCGGGAAAGGATTCTCCGTGCTCAAATTGCTAAACAGTCACATCCGGAAAATCAACAACTTGCCTTGTATGCTCAACAGAATTATCCCTCTCAACCAGCAACTCAACCAACTGCTTCAACCACACCTTCACAGCAACAACCTCAACAAAATCAATTGGTTCCATACAACAACAACAATGCTCAAGCATATGTCAGTGAAGCTACTGAGGAAATCGATCCGTTCGAAGCATTGCAACAAGGATTTGTTATGATTGCTAATGCTTTTGGCCGTTACACTAACAAATCCAACAATCGTATTCGTTCCTCATCTAACACACGGACTCAAGCTGTTGTGAACAATGGACGTGTTGAAGTTCAGAATCGTGATTATGGTCGTCAGATGGGCGGTGGTCAAGGGTTTAATGCTGTGGGTAGGAATAACAACAGAGCTCAAGTGGTGGAACATGGAAATGCTCAGAATCGGTTAAATGGTCTTAGATGCTACAACTGCAATGAGAAGGGACACCTGGCTAATGCATGCCCAAAGCCGAGGACTAGGGGCAGTGCTTATTTCAAAGAGGCTTTACTTTTGGCTCTTAAGGATGAAGCTGGTGGTTCTCTCACAGACAAAGAATAGAGCTTTATGGCAGATGCAGACTCAGATGATGATATGGAGGACTTACAGGCCAATGCAGCTATTATGTTGATGGCTAATATGCAAGAGTTACACATGAGTGAAACAGGCCCAGTGTATGACACTGATGGCTTGTCTCAGGTACCCGAACAAACCATCATCATATCTGAACTAATATATCCGCCAATATTTGAATCCGGAACGGCTCAGATTGTTCAAAATGAGTCATCTACATCTCATTCTGACGATTTTCAAATAGACCCCGTAGTTACATTCGACGATCAAGATGACCTTATGGTTTCCCTTGATAATCAAATTGACTCCGTGGTTATACTTGAGGATCTAAATAATGATCATATTGTGACTCACGTTGAACATGCTGAACCTTTGCCTCATCCAGATCTTGTTCTGTTACTTAAAGACCAACAATCCCAAATTGCTGAATGTGTTGCATTAAATCAGACCTTAAAAAGTAAAAATGCACTGCTAACCAAGGATTTTGAATGCTTACAAATGCAACTCAACTTTTTCAAAACTCAAGAAAACCGTGAAAAAGGTTTTGAAGCCGCTTTTGCAAAATCTCATCAAAACGAAAAATATTTAGAGAGACAGATGCGTGATCTAGCCGCTTCAAAAAATGCCTTGTTGTCTGAAATAGAACAACTGAAACATGAACATAAAAATCAAATTAACACTCTCACCTTGGAAAATCAAAAAGCTAAGGCTGAGTTGTTAACTTGTCAAAAACAGTTCTCCGCATACAAAAAGCATTCAACGAATCAGGTAGATGACCTTCTTGAAGAAATTATCGGCTTGCAAAAAAAACTTAAAGAGTTTAAAACTGTTGTTTACAAACATGGTGAATCAGTAACAGCTATTGAAAAGTTTACCTTAAAACCCAATCCAAAAGGATATGGAAAAAATCTAGCTGATTACAAACCAAAGCTTTCACTGAAAACATTCAAATCAACTCCTGAAGCTTCCAGTGCAGAATACAAAATTGATGATACTGTTATGAGTGTTGTTGAATATCATCGTCAAGAGGAATTAGATGCAGAAGACGAGAGTCGATCAAAATTAAAAAACGTTGTTTACAACAAACCCTTTAATTATAAAAACGCGGTCACTTTCGTCACACCAACGGATTCTTCTAACACACCAAGGGTTATCATCAAAACACCTGAGTCTTCTAATGTTAATCCCAAAACAGATTATGCACAAACTTATGGTCCTTTACCTTCAATTAGTGAAGTAAACTCAAAACCTGAAAATCGAAATATTCTTAGATATTTTGACATTTTCATGGCTGACCTCAAAATTTTACAACATGAGATAGAGTATCGTTCTAAAATCAAAATTGAACACTTTCAATTGCCTCTGGCGCGAGAACAAAGAGACATTTTTCAGAAAACAGAAACATCTATTTCTAATACTAAACGTAAAAAGAAACTTTTGAGAAAAGATGTTGATCGACTCTTTGAAGACCTTATCTGTGCTGATGTCCATAATGCTGTGTCATTTCATTCTTTGCCATATGCATCTGATTATATCTCTGCTGATATTGTTGAAAATGTTGTAACTGTTGAGAACACCGATAATGTGCTTCAGATCGAGTCTTTAAAAGCTGAAAATAAACGATTACTCAACGAAATTTACAATGCAAAACGTCGTCTTCATTGGTGTGAAAAAGATATTCACAATCATCAACTTAGTTTTCAAAAGAAAATCGCTCAGTTGAGTGCAAAATCTTTTGACCCTAAAATTGAGCAACTGGATGATCAAAACGTGTCTTTGAAAAGTCAAATTTCTAAATATGAACAAGAACTTGCAAAAGTTAAACAAGAATATGGTGTCATATTTGATTTACTCAATAAGACTCGTCATGAAGCATCAAACGAACTTGATCACTATCTTGCTCACACTAGAGAAGTCATGAATTTTGCTGGTAATATTCGTTCTGAAAATCAAGATTTGATTCACACTATCTCTAAGTTAAGAGAAATGTTAGGAAAGTATGAACAACTTCCGCCTACCGTGATTAAGAGAATAGCACCAGTCACACTTAGTAATCGTGAACCTAGAATCCCTACTGCCAAATCACAAGTTGCTAACGTGTTTCCCTCTACTGAAACAGGAATAGTTGCGTCTTTTCCAAACGTCCGCACTTCACAGCCTAGGAGTGCTCAATCGAAGAATAGGAAGTTGCGACCTAAGAAAAGATCAATAAGGAATGCTAAAGTAGAAGAACACCCTAGGACTATGAATAAGACTCACGTTGCTTCCACTATAGATGTTGCGTCTGGCAAATGTAATAGAAATAGTGATGTAACGAATGCTAAACCTTTAAGCACTTTTGATATTCAGTCTGATGCACCTTGTGTTATTTGTCATAAAAGTATGAATTCTGATTGTCATGACAAATGTGTTGCTAAAGCTATAATCTCTCGTTTACGGAATCCAAAGCATCGGAATACCTCTAGGCCCACTAATCATTCTAAGTCTGTGCTTGGTAGACCGCCTTCTTTAGATTATAAGGCAAGCATTGCTGTCCCTGTAGCTCCAGTTTCACCTCCTAAGAATGTAGTACCACCCAGTGCATTCACTAAGACTAAAGCAAAGAGTAGTTATAGATGGCAGAAATGGATATATAACACACTAGGATTTAAATGGATGCCTAAAATTATTAATGTGTGTATGTCTAATATACCTGCTTCGGAACCCTCTAACATTTCGGGTTCCACATCTACTTCTATTCCATCTGTGCCGTCTGTGTGTAATGCAGGTAATACAGATCATTCTCTGGATTGTTGATAGCGGATGTTCCCGACACATGACAGGCAACCTTAAACTGTTATCAAACTTTATTGCAAAGTTCATTGGCACTGTCAGGTTCGGGAATGATCACTTCGCAGCTATCATGGGCTACGAAGACTATGTCAATGGGAACATCGAAATCAGCAGGGTTTACTATGTGGAAGGCCTCGGTCACAATCTGTTTTCAGTAGGTCAATTTTGTGATGGAGATTTGGAGGTTGCTTTCAGGGAGAAAACTTGTTTCATTCGTGATCTACAAGGACATGACCTTATGTCTGGCTCGCGTAATTCTAGTCTCTACACTATCTCTATGCAAGACATGGTTGCTTCCTCTCCCATCTGCTTACTTTCAAAGGCAACATCTACAAAATCCTGGCTATGGCACCGTCGTCTCTCACATCTAAACTTTCAAACCATCACCAACCTTGCTCGACACAAACTAGTTAAAGGACTCCCACGATTCCGGTATTCCAAAGATCACCTTTGCTCAGCTTGTGAACAAGGAAAAAGCACTCGTGCTCATTTTCCTTCAAAGGTGGAACACAGCTCTCAGCATGTGCTTCATCTTCTTCACATGGATTTGTGTGGCCCAATGCGCGTGCAAACGATCAATGGCAAACGCTACATCTTAGTAATTGTTGATGACTATTCACGATGGACTTGGGTCTACTTTCTTCGAAGCAAAGACCAAGCTCTACAAAAGATCATCACCTTTCTCACGAAAATACAGGTTCAGCTCCGCAACACCGTCAGGCTAATTCGAACAGACAAAGGAAATGAATTTGTTAACCAAACCCTTCGTGAATTCTATGAGAAAGTGGGAATTCAGCATCAAACATCTATTGCACGTACACCTGAACAAAACGGAGTTGTTGAAAGACGAAACCGAACGTTAGTGGAAGCTGCAAGAACAATGTTAATCAATGCTAAACTTCCAGATTACTTGTGGGCAGAAGCCGTATCTACTGCATGCTACACTCAAAACCGTTCTATGATCACAAAACGCCACAACAAAACACCTTTCGAGCTTGTCCACAACCACAAACCGAATCTCAAACACTTTCATGTATTTGAATCCCTTTGCTATCCGAATAATGATCGTGATGATTTTGGAAAGCTCAAAGCCAAAGCCGACATTGGAGTCTTTATTGGATATTGTGAGAATTCTAAAGGTTACCGGATCTGGAATCGTCGTACAAAACAGGTGATGGAAACGATTCATGCTCATTTTGATGAACTCACGAAAATGGCTTCTGAGTATAACAGCTTAGAACCCGGTCACAACCGCTTAAACTTCCCTCAACCCCCATCATCAGCTGAACAAAGCCCCCAGCTCACTCGTCAACAAATGGAAAGGTTATTTGCTCCTCTGTTCAGTGACGATATTGATGAACGTGCTCCAGGTGTATCCGCTGTTTCCGCTGCACAACCTGGTAATATTTCTATACCTGATACACCTGCTACAACAACTACTGTTGAAGATGCACCTACACCAGTTGAATCCAACACAACAGTTGAACAAACCGCTTCCAATAATGATGAACCGGCTGATGATATTCTGAATGAAGTACCCCTACCTGCAGATTTTGATCCAAATGCGTTCTTTAACCTGTTTACTAATGAGACTGCTGCACCAGATGTCGCGGAATCTTCAACAAACCATTTGAATCCTCAGAATCTGCACAATGTATACCAACATCAACCCTCTACACATAGATGGACTAAAGACCATTCTCTGGAAAATATTATTGGCAACCCAAATCAACCAGTCGTTACGAGACAACGTCTTCACATAGATGGTGAACATTGCATTTATGCACTCACTGTCTGCCAATCTGAACCTAAAAACATTAAAGACGCAATGACAAAAGATAACTGGATTGAATCCATGCAAGAAGAACTCAATCAATTCAAACGTCTTGAAGTATGGGAACTGGTTGAAAGACCACCAGGAGTCTACGTCATTGGTCTCAAATGGATTTGGAAAAACAAATTGGATGCTGAAGGGAATGTTATCCGAAACAAGTCACGGCTAGTTGCTAAGGGTTATCGTCAAGAAGAGGGTATAGACTTTGAAGAATCTTTTGCTCCGGTTGCTCGTCTTGAGGCTGTTCGGATCTTTCTCACGTTCGCGGCTCATATGAATATGACGGTCTATCAGATGGATGTCAAAACGGCGTTTCTCAATGGACAACTTAAAGAAACAGTTTATGTCAGCCAACCAGATGGATTCGTTGATCCTGAGTTCCCGAACCATGTCTACAAACTGAACAAAGCTCTTTATGGTCTCAAACAAGCCCCTCGGGCATGGTACGATAAGCTATCATCTTTCCTCATTGCTAATAATTTCACCAAAGGTTCGGTTGACCCAACTCTTTTTATACAATATCACGGGGCACATATCTTAATTGTTCAAATTTACGTGGATGACATCATTTTTGGGTCTACACATAAAAAGTTTTCAATCGCTTTTGCAAAACTAATGAAGAAAATTTTTGAAATGTCCATGATGGGTGAACTTACATTCTTTTTAGGACTGCAAGTTCATCAATCACCCCGTGGTATTTTCTTGAGTCAGTCCAAATATGCCCTTGAATTGTTAAACAAAATTTGGAATGAAAACCTGTGAAACTTATGCCACACCAATGACTCATACCAAGAAGCTAGATGCTGACTTAAACGGGAAATTAGTTGACCCTACAAAATACCGTAGTATTATTGGGTCTCTAATGTACCTAACAGCTAGCAGACCTGATATTGTCTTGCCGTTTATCTATGCTCCCGTTATCAGTCGCGACCAACTGAAACCCACCTCTCTGAGGCTAAAAGAATCCTCCGATACATCAAGGGAACCATTAATTTGGGGATCTGGTATCCGAAGGATTCTGGTTTTGAACTAATCGCTTTTTCAGACGCTGATCACGCAGGATGCTTAGACTCAAGGAAAAGTACTTCAGGAGCTCTACAATTTCTCGGTGATAAACTGGTGTCTTGGCAATCTAAGAAGCAGGATTGTACATCGCTGTCATCAACAGAACCAGAATATGTAGCCATGTCCGCGTGTTGTGCTCAAGTCATCTGGATGAGAACACAACTCAAAGACTATGGTTACGTATTTGACAGAATCCCGATGTACTGCGACAATCGGAGTGCCATTGTGATCTCGTGCAACTCAGTTCAGCACTCGAAATCAAAGCACATCGATCTTCGCTATCATTTCATCAAGGACCACGTGGAACAGGGTACCGTTGAATTATACTTTGTGGGTACAGAATACCAATTGGCAGATCTTCTCACCAAAGCCTTGCCTCCCGCTAGGTTTAATGAGCTGATCCACCGGATTGGTATGAGGTGTTTGACTCAAGAGGAATTGGATGACCTCTTAAAACAGTCTTAAAAACCTGTCAAACACCAAAACTCTCTTTTGTAAATAAATTTTTCAAAAACAAAATACAAAAATATAAAACCTGATAAAAACAAAAAATATTCTTCTAATCTATTTTTCTTTCAACATGGCAAGTACATTTCTTCCGTCAACACCTTAATCTTTCAAAATTCGGTATTTTTCCGATCAAGTGTTGAGGGGGAGAAAACTAAAATTTAACTGTTTCAAAACATCTGTGTACTTGCATGTTATCATATCTCGGTTGTTTCTTTTATCAATGGTGGTAAATGTTTCTGGTTCAATGACACTCCTCGGACTAAAATTAATAACCTTTCATTATTTTCTCAAGTCGATGGGGAGTGTCGTCAAATTTCTTTCTTAAAAACCTTTGTTTGGTAACCAAAATGGAAGTTAAATGGCTTTGTTCGAAAAAGGAAAAGGTGGAGGGACTAAAACTGTCAAAATGTTAAAGTTACTTTTAATAAAAACACCTCCCACCTACTTTTTACTTCACATTTAATACACACAACCATATTCATCCTACGCCTAAGATTGAACCAAGAAATCCGTTGTTTTGATCATCATTTTGTAAGTGTTTTAATGATCTTAACATGTTTTTAAGCTATGGTTTTTAATCTCACGCAAATCCAACGGCTAAAAAATGTGTTACGCGTGATTATGTGTTCTACGCATAAGCGTATGAACACATAATCATTGTGTGTGTGTTTTTGGTTATATGGATTGTGTCAAAACGTTTCTTATACATCAAGGATACCATTTTAACCATCAAAACCCACCCAGAAACATGTATTAATGATTTTTGAAAATTAGGGTTTATGAGTCGATTTGGGTTTTTCCAAATGTGAAGTGTTTTGGTCTAAAAGATTGTTGGGTTTTGGTCATATGTTGATGAATTGATCATTTCCATGGTTGTTAACCACCCAGAAACACTAATTGATTAACAATTTGAAGTTAGGGTTTAAAGTTCATAACTTTGGGTAATTTTGATTCACAACGAATTAGATGTTAATACCTGGCGTAAAGACTCTAACAACACTCTAGACCTACCAGAATTTGTTTGGTGCATATCCCATGGCTAGAAATTATACGCGTAAATCTTAACCCTTAGGGTTTTGACCTACGCGTATGACTTTCTACGCATAACTGTATTATGAATGTTCATGCCATAACTTGTTGATAAAATGATGTTTTGTGTTAATTTTGATGATTTGATGAACTTATTTCAGGCTTTGCTACGCTTAATATTCAGAATCAAGGTCATTTGCAACTCTACGCATAAGGATTACCCTACGCGTAGTCAAGTTATGCGTAAGAATAATCCTACGCATAACTATTACGCGTAAGGTTCTACAATGGACTACGCATATCCTGTGAAGGATATGCGTAAACAGTGACCTCTACGCATAAGGTCTACTCTTACGAGTAAGCCTTACGCGTAAGGTATATATACGCCTACGCGTAAGCCCTACGCATAAGGTCCTCTTTTCCTACGCGTAACATTTCTTACGCGTAAGTTAGGATCCTACGCGTAAGCTTTTGTCTACGCGTATGTCATTACTGTTTACGCTTAACTTTGTCAAAACTACGCCTAAGCCTTGATTGACCTTCATTATGAATTGTTACGTGTACAAACTTGTAAATAAACTTATCATAACGTCACGAATCCAATAATGTCACTAATAAACTTAATCGTTTGATATGTTGTGAACAATAAGTGATAACATAAACTTTAAAACCTAAAGTTAACTAACTCACGAAGTATTTCACGACATCATTGGACTATTGGACAAACAAGTGACTTAGGACTCGTAACAATCATTGACACTGTATATTCAATAACTTGACAATAAGACCTTCTGTTGACTAACATTATGTCTTTCGATATGTTGGTTCTTTTGGCTAATGTTATTTTAGATCACGACATGGCTGAACAAATGAATGTGGATGCATCAGAAGTTCTTACAATTGCTGATATCTTTCCAGAGGGTTATCCGAGAAAGCTTGGAAAGAACAACCTTAGGGTTGACTTTGACACCTTCATATGCTCAGAATCTTCTTGTCTCATTGCAGTGGATATTCTCAGGAATCATCCCTACCAGAACATGCTCTCACACTCTGCCACAGTTCCAGAGGTCTACATTCAACAATTATGGGATTATATGCAGAGGATCACTGGTCAAAATACTGTGAATGTGACTCTTAATCACAAACAAGTCACTATCACTCCTGATGACTTACGGGCTGTTCTCATCATTCCAGACATCGCTCCAACCGACTTCTTTGCTACCCCTACTGAAGAGACTGTCCTGCAATTCTTGATAGATATTGGTTATGATGAAGCTACAGGAACCATTTCTAAGCACTCTCACGTGGAGCTGAAGAATATTCCTCAACCATGGAGGACACTCTACATGATCATCACCAAATCAGTCTCTGGTCGTGACAGTGGCTATGAGCATCCCAAGCTCATGGAACTGCAAATTTTCTGGTCGTTGATCAACAAGAAGGATATTATAATTGAAGAACTGCTATGGGAAGACATGATGCTGTTTCATAAGAAGCTTGGCTCCAAAATTCCCTATGTCAGATACACCAAACTGTTGATCCAGAGAGCTCTTGGACTTCATCCTGAAATCCCCAGGAGACTCAATGACCTAGATAATCATGACATCTTGACTGAGCCCATACTATCTGTCAGAATCAAAGAATCGTCTACGAAGAAACAGGGTGCTGAGTTGCCCGATCACCTTCTTACAAAGGAAATCAAAAAGCTGGAAACGTACAAAAGGTATCGGGTAGCCGTAAAAGAAGGAAAAGTTGGCCATCTTGATGAAAAGGCTTCAGGGACTCCTACTCGGAGAACCAGAAGAGGAAGTGCTGGAAGTGCAGTAAGTTCTGAAAGTCAAAGGAAGTTTCCTAAAAGGAATCCTCCTCGCAAAAGGATTGTTCCCGTAAAGGAAGCTGAACCTATTCCCACACTTGAACCGCAAAGAAAGCTTAAGGACGAAAGCTCTGAAGGTACTGAATCAGAAGAAGAGATTACATACTCTGAAACTGCAAAGGATGACACTCCATTAGTACCGAAACCTCCTAGTCCTCCAGCTGAACATGGCAAAGGGAAGACTCCAGCGCTTGTGCCGTATGATCAATGCTCAAGCTCAGAAAGTGATGAAGAGCAACTGGATCAATCCTACAGGAAGAAGTTTAAACTCGTTAGACACCTTCAAAAAGCTGAAGAATTTGCAAAAGATCAAATGGGTGGACCCGGAGGATCAAGTGGTGCTGCCCACTCTTCACCAGGTCCTGATGCGGTTAATCAACCCGATAAGGGATCTGGTGCCACCACTCTTTTACAACAACAAAAGCTTGTGGAGGATACTATCGAATATGACTTTGAGAAATCAGAAAAGGATAAGACAGAGAAAGAGAAAACTGATGAAGAAGCGAAGGCTCAGAAGGAAGAAAAGGCTAAATCTGGACAAGATGACGAAGAAAATTATGATGATTATCTTCTCAACAGTCCAACTCGTTCCAAGGAGGATACTTCTGCACCTCCTAAGGACCCCGAGTCTCCTCATGTCTCCTCCTCATCAGATTCTTCATCTCATTCCTCACCACCACCATCAAAGAGATTAACCAAATCAACATCCAAATCTGTGAAGAAACCACCTCGATCTTGGATTTCTCAGACTCATGAAAAAATTGTGAAAGCTGTCAAACAAGTTAGAAAGAAGGACATGCTCCACAGAAAACTGAATTGGTATGCTGACCAAATACAGTACTTACATGATGAGAATGACAAGATGCAGAAAGAAAGGGAATTTATTCAGAAGTTCATGAAAAGTCATCGTCAAGAGGAACTGAACGAAATGATCGAAGGTTACACTAACAAGTACCTTCAGGATATCGTTCCTAAAGTCACAAAGGAGATGTTTACCAAACAACTATATCCGAATCTTATGCAGATAGCCAAGCAAACTATAAGATCAACACCTTTAACCGTCACAATCAATCCGTCTGATCCTGTAGTTTTCTCGGATAATGAATTGGTGGCCAAGCTCATCACACAAATGTCTAAAAGATCTGGGACATTTAATTCTGATGAAGGTAAGCTGTTTCAAGCATTGCTGGACTACCAACTCAAAGAAGCATGTAGATTCGAAGCCGAAAAGTCTAAACGTCCTAGAGACGATGAAGACAAGGATCAGGATAAGCATGATAAAGCTAAACGTTAAAAGAAGTCTGGTGAATCATCTTCTATGTTACCTCCTCTCCAACGGACTCCTACTCAACAAAGGTCTCCTCCTCGTTCTTCTACAGATAAACCTCAGGACGATTCCGAGTTACCACCCCTGACTCAGAAAACCGGTGATTACTTTGAGTATACGGGTGGTGACGATGAAGAGGTCCTTGAGCCCCTACAACAACCCACCTCTCCCAAACAAGTTCAGAAACCAGCATCATCATCTAGGCCTTCGAAAAAGAAGAAGAAGAAGACGCCTCAGACTGACGTCGTATCTTGGCTAGATGACGACAAAACTAAAGAATTTGAATGGTTCTCTACTCTTGTTAATAACACTCCCTACCCTGAAGAAGGTCAGAATTTGGTAGACGGTTCTACATTGGAGCATGCAAAACTTTTGCAAGAAAATTTTCATGTGAAGAAAATGACGAAATCTGAGTTGAAGCGAATCAAGAATGAAGCGTTTCAACTTCTAAAAGACAGCTCTGAAAGTGCCCTCGAGGTCGAATATCACCTTGACAACATTGCTCGAGCTATGTCTAACAACATGGATTGGCTCAACCCGGAAGCAAACATTGACTTCACAAAAAGGGACAACCCTCCATACTACACCGATTGGACCAAACCTCTACCGACCATTGGCCAACCAGATGAACCACGGATTCCCTTCCGATATTTCTTCAACAAAGACCTGGAATTTCTTCTCCATGGTGGCGATGGTTCAAGGAAATATGCTACATCCTTGACACTTCCATTCCCTGCAGCTATCTACTCAAACTGCATTGCCATTGAGGAACGTGCCACTCACTTGTTCTCCAACACAGTGGAAGCATATGACCGAGATGCATTGTATGGGATTCATCACTGGCCAGAACGCCGACGAATTTACTACAGAAGCTGTCAGGTTCAAAAGTCACAACATGCAGTGTTTAGTACTAAAGACATCGTTGCCATCCAACATGTTGGTCTTTCATCCAAATGGGACTACACCTTTCTCAAGAAGATTGTGGTCAAAAGACAGGATGAAAGGGATTATGCATTCTGTGAAGCTGACTTTGAGAATTTGTCTCTCAACGATATTGAAGACATGTACCTTGCCAAAGTACAGGGTCGCATGAGACAATTTTCAACCGCAATACAACGTGAATTCATCAAGTCACTGCTCATTTTCATCAGACGCATAGTCATAAAAGAACGTGTTGAAGATCTCCAGCTTGCCGTTGAATCATATCAGACACGTGTCAACTTCACTCCACCACAGCTTGATCTTCCCGATATCAACCAACTATCACAATTAACGCTCATCAGCAAACCATTTGGTGTCGTTTATCGTAGTGAACTTCATCGCAATTGCTTGATGGCGTGTAATGAGCTTCACAAATTTGGAGATCATACTCTGAAGATGGTTAGGGACGGATTAGCCTATCGATTGAAGGATATACGTGAAAACATTGGGAACTTTAAGTGATGGAATTCTCAGGATCGGAGGAATGTGAGAAGGATCATCACCATGATTGATGAATGGTTGTTCAGAAGGGATCAGTTCAGACAATTGGAGAGCTATGTTGGTGGTCGACCCAGGATTAACATCACCGGCTATCAACGCCCTGTTCGCACTCCTGGCGACATCACTACACTTCCTGGTACCCCTTGAATTGTTTCCTTCATATAATTTTGGATGTATGATTAAATATGTCTATGGCTTGTGCACAAATAACAGTGTACAACCCGTAATTGTCAAGAAAGGACCCTGTGGTACGCTTCAGTGCCACAATCCTTATAAAAGGAGCGAAAGCTTCTTATTTTTGAGTAAAATCTATCAAACCTTTCATTTTTTAAGGTTTTGCTCAAAAGGACAAGTACTTCCCCGTATGATTTTCAAAACCTCAACCGTTTATATCACTAGTTGAGGGGGAGTATTTGCATTAAAACTTTGTTCACAAATTGTTCATAGTGGTCATCTTCCCGCAACACTCGAAATGGTCATATTTATTGTCAAACTTTTCAAAAATAACATTTGATATGCCATTTTTGAGGGGGAGAAAATTGTGTGATAAGAAATATGTTGTGCAAAATGCAAATGAATATGTGTACTTCAGACTTAACCAACGAATTGACGGTACTAAACTGTTAGTAACTCAAAAAGACTTGTCCTGGACGGGTAATAATTTCAAACTAGTTCACTAGTAATGTAAACGTGTCTCGCAAAGGACTTGTCCAAGTAGAATGTACCATTCGAGAAACTCTTGGTAGACATGAACTCTGACGGGTATGACAACCTTTCGAAGATTGTCTACACCTTCAAGGTAGTTATTAGAGCTAGTTGTCACCTAAAAAGCTGACAATGTAACTCTTTAACTATGCAACGTAACCGTGTCTCGCGGGGGATTGTCTATCTCGAGTGGATCAATTCAAAATGTGCGCGCTCTTTCCTCACTGTGCATTTAACTGTTAAAACTATTAAGCACATGTGGAGGGGGAGTATTTATGCAAAATCTTATCTTCACAGTGGTTCAAAACGTTTTTCAGTCATAAACACTGTGAGAGATTTCATTTTTCAGTGGTACAAAATGGTTTTTATGGCAACATAGGTTAGTCATGGAGTTATAAGGTGACTAAGGTTAGGAATAACCGTCCTATGATCCGCCAGAGCCGGAGGGATCTACCCAAGGACATCACAAATAGTTAGTACTTAGAAGTCCTTAGGTATGATTGTAAAAAGGAGAAAATGAGAATCGGAGAAAGAAGGAGTTGAAGAATCAAAAAGAAATGCAAAGAAAAGGGTGAAAAGAAATAGCCCTCCAGATTATTCAACTTAGGGCAGACACCGGGTTCAATTCATATGCTACTGGTTGTCACTCAGTGACGCCGGTATTGAAGATTAAAAGTCGTCATGGACCCAGTGACGCATGCACTAAACCTTCTTAGCCTCTCAAGCTTCTCTCAACAGAAGCCTGTTTCATTCTCACAGGGAACCCTACGTAAACTATTGGCTTTCTCTTAGAGATCGCTTGTATTGAAGAAGGAGACCCTCTCCCTAGTCTCCGCTCAGGAAAACCAAAACGCACTATTGAGTCTAGAGCCACGAGATTCATCAAAAGATCTCTTAGGAACACTTGACATTTCATCACTGGTTGATCAACAAATAACATTATCAGTGGTTCTTATCGAGTCCTTCACAGATCTTAGCAATCTGTCGAGAACATTTATGAGAGGTTCACATCTGTGATCCTCAGTGATTGAATGGTGTTGGAATCGCTCCTAACTCGTAAATGGAACGACATTGACGGGATTACAATTTCTATCTTTGTTACCTTAAACACATGGGTTTGTTATGTCAATTACCCATAGTTGTATATGTTTGGGTATATAAACCCCTCCATACTTCCATGGAGGGGTGAGTCTCATTTGTGTAATTCACCTTTCCTTATCAATAAAACACATAGTTTCTCCCTTCTCTTCATACTTTCTCTCTCTAACATAATGAAGATGTTCTTCTATCTTCCCCGACCTCCCGATTCACCATATCAACCATAGAAACGATCCTAACATTGGTATCAAGAGCCCGGTCGGTTTTTATCATTGGTTGATTTTTGGTGAATTTATCTTGTCAAAATCTTGTATAAAAATCTGTTTTTTAACAAAGTTGTTAGCTTTTAACATTTTTTTTTGTTGTTTAACAGTTTTTTATACAAGTTACATGTGTTCTTCTGGTCAAAAATAGTATGGGTCAACTTGAATGAAAATGGTCTTAAACTGTTTTACAAACAACAGATTTATTCATTTTTCGTTTCACTCGTATTTTTTTGTTGTCCAAATATCCGTGAAAGTTTGTTGGTCAACTGGTCACATATTCATTGTCCAAAATGGGTCAAAAAGATGATGTCTAAGTATCTTTTTCTGGGTTACTATGAATTTGAACGGAATATGGTGGGAAAAAGGTCGCCGAAAAAAGTCAACAGGGTCAAAACCCTAAACTTACGCATAAGGATTTTTACGCGTATGGAATACGCGTAAAAACAAGGCTACGCATAATCTTTTACGCTTAAGCTTCTACAGAAAGTTACGCATAACTGTGAAGTTATGCGTAGGAATTGTTACGCATATGGGCTTACGCCTAAGGTCCATGGCTTACGCCTAAGGTCCATGGCTACGCGTAAGGTCCATGGCTACGCGTAAGTCTTCTTACGCATAAGCCGTTTGACCATTCTTACGCATAAGGACAGAAAAGGAGATGAAGCAGAAGACACTTTGACCTTGACCAAACCAAAATACCAAACACTACAAACTCATTGTGACCTCAGTTAATTTCAATACATCATCGGTCTAAAAAGTATTGCAAGAACGAGATGAAGAGGGACAGAAAAAACATGAATTATTCCACTACCTCAACATCACAACAATTCTACCCACAACAAAAATCTACGGCTACTTCATCTATTCAATCCCTTCTACAAATCCTAAGACTCGTTCGAAAATGTTAAATAAAACAATATTTTTGAAGTCTCAGTTTTCTTTCGTGTTTTAAAAGGTTAATTAAAGACATTCAAAGTCATTCATTTAAAAGAAACTCGTCATCGACTATTTTTTTGAAGCTTAACTTCAATTGATATCCGAACATATCGATGAAAGAACCAAAAACAACTATGTTTTCATCCTTTCATTTTGTTCGGTTAACAAGAATACCACAAAAAACATGTATTAAACAATACCTACCTTAGATCTTTTACAAGATCTTGAAGTCGCATAAGTAAAGATTAAAAAGGGTATGTTTCTACGGTTAGGTGTGTTGATATGTTGGGCTACATAAACAGAAGATGATTAAAGGGTTACAACCTTTTTATTGCTGCAAATAGAAGGTGTAGATGAGATGAGATGATGAAGTGTTGGGAGAAAAGTATCAGTGGTAGGCGTGTTTACAAGTGAAGAGTATTTAGGGTTAGGTTAAGTGATAATTTTTAACCGGTTATATCTTTTGAGTTGGATCGGGTCTGACTCTCAACTTAGACTTTGGGCTCTTGTGATATATCTATTGTTGGACTTGGACGTGAACTGGGCTAAAGGATAAAGCTTTATATCCGAATGTTTAACTCAACAATCTGGTATTCGAAAAGTTTGTGATGATATAAATTTTTTGGACACAAAATTTTTCGTAGAAAATTTGGTATTCAAAAAGTTTGTGATGACATAAATTTTTAGGACATAAATTTTTCGTAGCATTGGTTAATTGATCGGTATTTTTGGTATGGTAAATTTTTCACGGGGATACAAAATTTTTGACAAGATCGGGATAAACCATTATCAAAGTTCATCTTAACCGTTAATGAAGGCTAGTTTTGAGCATTAACCGCAAGATGTGACTACGGCGTTAATTCTTTATTATTTATTTGAGGTTGAAGTGGGATATCACGAGTGCGTGTACTTAGTATCTTGAAGATATCGGGGTTGGTTGGATGCATGATTCTTCGAGATCCTTGTTCGAGTTTTAACTAGTACGAATGACAAAGACTTAAGTTATCTAGTTGAACCTGATGTAAGGAGTTACGTTGTTGTGCTCACAGCTTATAACTATCACTTTTAAGGAGTTACGTTGTTGTGCTCAAGTGTCACACTAAGGTGTGGATAATTTGAGAAACTTTAAGTTTACCTTTTTTTTCGATGGTGTTAAGAAAAAGGGTTCTTCGTCTGACAATAGTGCAAGTTTAAGTCACAAGTTCGGGTTATACTACTTCAGTCTCAAGTTCGTCATATTGGGTTTTCTCCATCAGTAGTCACTACAAAAAGCCGTCAGAATGATAATGGGGTCGGTAAAGAGTTAGCTGAGAAGAGTATACACGAGTAGAGAAGTTTTATCAGCAGCTGATTCTCACAAGATATTTATGGTACTTCACACTTGTTCGATTAATTGAACATACATGGTTTCGATGTCTCCAATTTCATCATCAACATACGTGGTGTATGATTCTGATTCATTGAAAACATCGGGGGGAAGAGAGTATAGGTGTTCCTTGCTTCTTTGATGTTTTTGGATTTTTTTTCGAAAACCCGTTTCCCTTCATGAATTTCTTCAATCAAGGGGAAGAAATGAGACGATCTGTGGTTTAAACGTCTCACTTTGGTGATATCGTCTCACTTTCACAGAGTTATCGTGCGTGAAGTTACCTAAATATGATGTTGTGATGCCTCACACACGGTCATCTTATCGAGTAATTGCAGATTCACTGGTAACTATTATTCCGATAGACCGCAACATTCGGGGGGAAGTCGTTTCATTTCGTCTTTCGTGGTTTGTTTGGTGTGAAGCATCTATATATGTGAGAAGATCTGGTTGATTTCTTGCATGTTACCCCCGAACGGATTTTCCGCAAAAAGTCAGATTTACCTTGTGTGGTTTACTGCTCATCTACAAATTCCGCTGCGTACTGAAAACGTCAAAAGTTAGAGGAAATGTTCATTACATCAAAGTTTCGAATCTGCTGAAGACGGTTATCAGTTTGGGGGGAAGCTGATTCAGAAGCTTCGCCAAAAAGGAGTGTACGGAGAAGCTGCTAAAGACATGCAGCATGAATTGGGGGGAAGTTAATCCAATTCTTGCATATTACATCATTCACCTACAAGTGAAGAAGACAGTTCTCAAGTCGAGGTACAAGAAGAAGACAAAGAGCGTAAACTGTCATCATCCTCTGCATTTGAAGAGCTTATGAAGACCTTTCTTTATTTGTTTTCTATATCTGTAGTAAATGTTGTAAGTAATCCCTTATGTCGTCCCATTGGGGGAAGATTGTTGGAATTGCTCCTAACTCGTAAATGGAACGACATTGACGGGATTACAATTTCTATCTTTGTTACCTTAAACACATGGGTTTGTTATGTCAATTACCCATAGTTGTATATGTTTGGGTATATAAACCCCTCCATACTTCCATGGAGGGGTGAGTCTCATTTGTGTAATTCACCTTTCCTTATCAATAAAACACATAGTTTCTCCCTTCTCTTCATACTTTCTCTCTCTAACATAATGAAGATGTTCTTCTATCTTCCCCGACCTCCCGATTCACCATATCAACCATAGAAACGATCCTAACAAATGGAAACTCCTGCCAGGGTCAACATCAAACAGCCCTGACAGCAGGTCACTTCGGTAACTCCCCGTGGATTACGCGGAGTGTGTCTCAAACGGTCTACAGTCGTGAGGTGATGCTTCGGTGTACCTCAGCGACTCATCTGAACTGTAGATGTACTTCGGTACATCGCGTTATCTCACTTGTGGGACTCCAGTTCAGGAACGGCCTTTGTAAGAATTAGAGTTGTGTTTTCACACTATGCTGTTAACACTCTCGAAGTTCAAACTTGTAAGTGCCGGAACCTGCTTATAACTAACCGTTTGAAATGTTTTCTTCTTATGGAAGCTCCGGAGCAGGATGATCGTGCTGATTCTTCTCATGCTCACGCCAACATCATCACTAATGGAAGTTCTATTCAAAAGCAGCACAACCATCAGAATGATTCTTCGTCAAACCAAAGAATCTACAAAGTTAAAGACTTAGAGAACTTCATCAGTATTGATTTCCAACGTCAAAGAGCGTGTGAGCATGTTGAAGAATGATGTAGAGACACTGGAGCAGCGAAGCAGACCTGAGGCAGACTGATGCAGACTACAACATACTATCACTTTCACCACAAAGAACAATGATCAAAGAACAAAGTTAAAGATGACGTCAAAGCATAACTGTTCAAAGATAACTATCTCTCTACACTGGGGAGATTGTTCGAATCAAGGCAATTCCTCTCACAAGAAAGAAGAATGTCAGAAGACGTCAGAGCTACTATTACATCAACGCCTTCACCGTTCATCACCAACACTTGAGGGGGAGATTGTTGGAATCACTCCTAAACCATAATTAAGTGTTAGTAATTAATATATGATAGTTAGCTTTATTATGGCCTTTATGTTTGTTTTTAGCCTTAAGCTTATGTAGAAGGCCCATGAGCTTAGGCCCAAGCCCATTTAAGAAAGGATGGAAACTAGGAGTGTTGCCCTAGCTTTCCTCCTATAAATACTCTTGTAAACCCTCATTTGAGGGTTGGTTGTTCAAGTTATTCTCTCTTTCACATACCTACGCATAACCGTCCTTAATATTGTGTGTGTGTGTTTGGTTTGCTTGTTCAATCACCTTATCTCTTTCTATATTACTTGTGTTTGTAAAACTAGTGACCTAACATTCTATCACGATATCTAACACACGATATAACGTTCCTAAACGTGAATGACCATCACTTCTAATAAAAACTATTAAGGCTAACAATATCAAAGTATAGTGGTATATAGGGCACATACAAAATGTAAAACTAAGAACAAGGTTTGTTCTTTAAAATGACTCAAAAGAAAAAAACAGACAAAATAGTAATATCATTCCTTCCATGCTTGCATATGGTTAATTATGGAAGTTTTGGTGTGTGATGATGTGGATGCGATCAAGGATGTGGTTGAGTATGAATCGCATCTCATCCCTTATTTCCATTGCAAGTTTCCTAGTGAATTGACAATGTTCGCAATGTAAATGGTGAGGGTAAAGTTGGTGGATGGTTTCCGGGTAAGTTTGATTTGTGGAAGGTGGAATATGTGGTGGAAATATTGGAAAATATGGATCAAAGTCCATGATGTTGGTGAGTGGTGGAGGATAAGAACCTAGATGTTCTTGTAAGATAATGGGAGGTAGAGGTGGTGAAGTTGCAAGCTCTTGGTAAGTGTGTTTGGAGATGTTGGTGGTGTTAAAAAGACTAGTTCTTTTGGTTTAAAGTTGGAAGCTAGTTGGGTAGATTTGGATGTTTGAAATGTAGTGGGTGGTGGTGGTATGTGTGAAAACACATACATTTTCTTAATCAAAACAGGCCCAAAATAACCAAAACATCTATTAATGCTTAACATTTGTATATTTCTTGAGTTTATGCATGTGCAGGTCCGGGTATGACAAAACAGACAAAAGAAAGGCAAAACCAAAGAAAACCGAGCACGAGAAGGAAAAGAGTGCAAAAGCCAAAGCCGGGGAATCAGTTGAATCAGTTTAAAGAATTTGAATGCTCAGAAGATGATTTTTGAAGAATTGGATCATATTTGAAGGAATTGCACAATAAACCCTTACCAAATTCAAAATTACAAACCAGCCCCTTAATTTTTGCAAAATTACACAATCTACCCTCCAAATATCAAACTTGTCATTTTCACCCCTATCCTTTCCAATATTTACAAAACACACCCTTACACCCCATCATAGCATTTACCCAAAATACCCCTTTCACTTTCTCCTAATTACATTTTTTACCCATTTAAATCTAAATATTACACCTTTAAACCTTATTATAAAATCCTAGTCCAAATATCCTATTACGACCCCTCACCACTTACCCTTTTATTAAAACTGACCCCAGCCTTTTCACTTGACCCCTTAGCATTATAGCACCCTTGACCCCCTTCCATATCCCATGAACCTTATAATTTTACCACACTTGAACCTTGGTCAAACAACCAGTCAATACCCAGTCAAACCCCACAAATACGCGCCTTTTTTTTACCTCGTGTTACTATTCACCCATCGTCCCAACATTTACCCTGCCTAACCAAATAATTAACCCAATGATTAGAGCTTCTGGAAGGCACTGACATGCTCCTGACATGTGTAGATGCCATGTCAACAATCCGTGTGCATCCAAGTGTGTAAAAATGATCCAACGAATCAGATTTGTGCTTACACTTGAAGCTATCAATCAAGGGATGAGATTAGATGTGGGATTGATTTCCAGAAGCTTCAAAAGCTCCTCAGAAACCCTAGCTTAGGGCTATAAATATCCCATTGTATTTCACAGTCATGTGTGTGTTTTAGTATGTGTAATTCTCAAATTGTTTTAATGTTTAATTGTTTTTAAGCTTTCATTTAGTTATAGTATTCCAGCTTCTTGTACTCAAAAGTTTATCATTAATCAAAGTCTTATTTCATTTTAATTTGTGCAATTTAGTTTTAGAGCTATAAATTCAAATTCTGTTTTAAGCTTTCTTTACTGTTCTAATAGCTTAATTTAGTTTTACCTTCAGCTTATCAGTAGCTTGCTTACTTTAACTTTTACTTTCAAAATCAAAAATAACAAAAAAATAAATAAGAAAAACATTCAAAAATAAAAAATATTCTCAAATCATTCTCATAAGCTTCAACAAGCTTATTTCCTGTTTACTTAAGTTTAAATAAGCTCACTATAGCTTATTTTAAGCTTTGTTTAAATTTTCATTCAGTCTTACACATAATTCACAAATCAGTCAACAAAAGTCAACTGTTATACCTTTGCTTAAATAGTGGAATGCTTGGGAAGTGGTCGTAAGGGATTGGCCAGATTGACTTTACCTAGCTTGTTGAAAGACAAGCTAGGAGCTTGTAGCTGCCATTAAGTTGGAGCCTCTGTTAAGCTGGGGCCTCAAGTGAGTTTATAATCTTCATTTTTAGCTTTAAATTTGCATAAAATAGTTTAATAGTATAGATCTGTGGTAGTAGCTTGTTTACTGTTTAATTTAGCTTATACTTATCATTTTATAGCTTATTGTAGTAGATCTAGTCTAGTTATAGCTTTTTGCATCATTAGTTTTCTAAACTGCCTTCATTTAATCAGTTGCATAAGTAGTGTTTGGTTTTGGCTATCGATCTGTGTTCAAGCATGTGTCAGTAGGATTTATTAGTCAAAATAGTTCATAATAGGTTAGTCTAGTTAGTTTATAGCATAAAATTCATATTTTGTTAGTTAAAAAGTCAAAATCCTTTTTACACTTTAATTTCTGCATATTTGTTAGCTTAACAATCTGCATTAGTCATCACTTTGGTCTAAAATCAGTTAACATAGCTTAACAAGGTCTTAAACTAGCTTAAAGCATCATTTAGATCATTTTTAATCTGTCAAAGCTCATTTTAGTCATTACTTAAGTTTTTCCAAAAAAAAAAAGTCAAAATCAAAATCAGTTTCAAATTTGGTTCACTTTTACATTTTTAATTTCATCATTTTAAGTCCAAATTTGTTAAAACTTAGGGAATTTAGAATCTGGAAGCTTGTCTATAAGCTAGTATTTTTGGATTATTTTTAAAATTTTTCTTTACAAGCTCTCAAGTAGCTTAAAGTGGGTCTTTTGTCTTAAAACAGTCCTGCACCAACAGGATCTGTCTACAACATCCTCTTTCACAAGCTCGCAGAAAGCTTTTAAAAGCTCCTTTAAGCTCAAATCTGGTTTTATAAGCTTTTAACATTGCTGACTTGAGTTTTCAATATGATTTGGGTCAATAGCTTTTTGCATAAAGCTTTTAGGAAAATTTGAAATAGCTAAGTTACACTGTTTTAGGAGTGTTTGAATTCTAAGTGCTTATTTATTTAATTCGGCTTTTCACAGCTTATTAGCTGTGACAACTCGTAAATTCCTCGATGCATCGTAATTGGAGAAACAACAATTAGAGCGATCGTTTTAACTAATTTGAGATACGAGTCGTATTATATATCGTTTTTATTAGAAATAATATTCTGAGAACGTTGGCGTAATTCCCGTGTCACGAATCATTCGTTTACTAGGCTAAACGAGAACCGAACCTAAGATATCAAAAGTTTTACAAGTTTCATCTATGGTCCCTCTTGAAAGTTACATGGCCGCCCCTATAGTTTCTTTTGCACAAGAGTAGTCCCTCCTAGGACTATATATACCCATTCATTCTCACACATCTCTCATTTTACACATCTATTTCTCTCTCTTAAATTTCACACCATAATTCTTTCTCTCTCTAAGAAATCCGGCCACCCATAATTAGGGTTCCGGCGCTGTCACCTTTTCTGGCCAAAATTCTGGCGACCACCAAATGTTACACCACCACTTCTAAACGATAGATCGGGGTCTTGTGACCCTGTTTATGCCTAGTACGCACCTCTAAACCCAAACACGCGCCCTAAATCTAATTTATTAGATTCGGATGTTTAGGGTTTTGTAGTAAAACGATTTCAAATGAGGTTCTGGCTTGGTTAGGTACGAGTCGTACTCGTACAAGACATCACCAACAATGGAGGACGTGTGTTAGTAACACACGACCCTCGTGCCTCTCTTTTCTTCTCACGGCAAACGCAACACAACCATTTTGTTTAATGATTATTTTTTGATTTAACTCTATTTTATATTCCGTTTATGTCTTTTTTTTTGATGTAATAATGTTAAAAAAAGTTTTAAAAACGGTTTGATTAATACTCGTGTGGTAAGAATAAAAGATGATTGGGTTGTTGGTTTGTCTCATGTTAGGTCTCGAAACTGTTAGTGTTGATTTAGATGTGCGAACCGGGTCGAGTTTGACCTCAAGGTTTTCTTTGATTCTTGGTCGGCTAAGGATTCATGGGTGGTGGGTTGATATATTCTGTTTTGAGTCGAGTGACTCAGTGAATCGGGTGACTCAGCAAGTCGAGTCAATGGACTCAACGAGTCGGGTAGGCCTCGGGTCGGGTCTAAGACCCGTGGATGTGTTGTTTGGGGCAGTTGGGATACTAGTCAAATTGGGTTGTGTTTATTATTTTGGGGTTGGCCATGTTAAGGTGTGTTTGAATGGGGTAAACTATAGTCAAAGTCGGGCTTGACCCGAATAGTCATTTGGTGATTGTTTGGTCTTAGTGGTAAATTGATGAGTGTCATGAAATACAATTGGTTAATATGTTAATTAGTCAAGCAATATGTGTCGATATGGGATTACAGGTAATACTCAAATTAGACTCGATGAATTGGTTATAAGTCATAAAATGTTGTTAATGTGGAATATTGAATCAAGCAATGTGGCAACCGGTAAAAGACGATGGACTAATTAGAAACATGTTACGACATAATTATATAATCGATATCGGAACTAACAAAACGGTTAATAGTATAGATCAACGGGTAAACTTGTAATACGATCGTTGGTTAATTATATATATATATATATATATATATATATATATATATATATATATATATATATATATATATATATATATATATATATTTAACGACTCGATACTGTAGTTAATGAATATCAAATATTACGTTTACGTTATAAGGATCAACTACGTTTTATAAATTTAGAATATCAATTTATAACAAGTTATATTGATTAATAAGTTGACTTTATTAAACGTTTTGGCATAAACAAGTATAATATATTAGACTCGGAAACGAGTTTAATATATTTGTTTCGCGATATGACTAAGTATTCCATTTTCACGTTTTAACTAATAACGAGATAATTAGATATATATTATCAATGAATACGGTTTATTTATTTTAAATCCTTAATAACTACAATAATAACTGATAAGGTTTTAAAAGGTACCTTTTTGAGGGGTCGTTTAAGCCCTTATTTGATCTCTTTTGTATCCGTTATTGCTTAATATCGTTCCTTTTCACTTTTTAGGTCTCTTGAAGGCAAAATGCTGGAATGACACTTATTTGGACGAAAAGGCGCGAATATACGAAGAAAATGGCCAAAGTCAGAATCGAGACACTCAAAGCTGCTGAAAACATAAGGTGACGGCGTCACAGCTTATACGCGACGCCGTCGGAGGATTTTGTGACGGGACAGAAGCCAAAACTCCTATTTTCAAGTGACGACGTCAAGTTATAAAAGAGTAGGCCGTCGCAACTCAGACGGCCTAGATGCAATCCAGACGGCGTCAGAAGCTGAAGAGGACGGCGTCACAAGCATAAGGTGACGCCGTCGCAAGTCTAACGTGGCCAAGATGAAACCCTAATGACGGCGACACGACGGCGTCACAAAACAAAAGGTGACGCCGTCGCAGATGTAATCTTATATATAGAATCCGAATTTTTCAGTATTTGTGTGTAGTCTTTTGGAGTAAAAACCTAAACCGAACCAAGGCTGTCTTGTACAGTATTTTAGGGTTCCAAACCCTATCTTACATCAAGATAAGTGTTTTACTTCATTAATACAATTATGTCTTTGATTATTTGTGTGTATGCTTGCATGTTTTCCATGTCCGGCTAATTTACTTGTGTGTTTGCTTAGGGAATATGAAACTTAATTATTGAATATTGATTGGTTGTCTCTTATCTTAGTTGATTAATGATCTAGTAATGCGATAGGTCATTCGTTGTGTACTTAATGCGTGATTAAATCTTTGTGAACCTTAGAATATAACTCCTTGAGTAGTTGTAAGCTAAACCATCCAAAGAGTGCCTTAGAGTAAGAGTTTATTATCCCTAGTGGGTTTTGTAGACGAGACCCTTTGGTAAGTTCAAAGATATGGGAGAAATGCATACCCTACAACCTTAGACACACAACGCAACTAAGAATAAGGACGTGACAATTCAACCACCAATAGGAGATAATTAAGGAGTAGTAAAACCTAAGTAAACATATCTTTTAACTATCATACGAGCACACAATAATTAGACATAGACTACATACACCTTAGATTAGATAATTAGATAAGTAGAGTAATCGGTAGCAATACCAACCCCCCAAATCCAAACCCCGAGATTCGTACCTTTCCTTTCCTTAAAAAAATATAAAAAGATAAAAAATAATCTTCCTCAACCCCAACCTTAGCGTAGTAACTTCTTACTAGCATTCCTATTCCCCTAGAGAACGATATCAATACCCGTGGCTTACCCTAATACTACACTACGACGATTAGGTTCACTGCCTAGGGTGTTGAAAAACTTGCTCGACGAAAAGGAAGTTCCTTTGACCTCGAACGACGCGTGTAGCGTTATCAATAACTCGTTATTATATACAAGTTAATCTTGTATAAACTTGTTTGGAAAGGTTTCCTTGAGTAGATAATTTATTAAAGACATGATGTTGTGGAAACATTGAATAAACGAACGCGTCGCTTATAATACACTACTTAATATACCATATAAGAAGTGCTTTCTTATAAACTTGTAAAAGTACGAGTAACAATTGAAAAACCTTTATTGATTAAGCGATATGAAAACTTATCATCTATTATAAACATGTACGTTTGGGATTATGGGGAGATTATTGAAAGTTAACCTATTTATGTGTCATAAATAGTTGTCGTCATTTTCCTAGTTTTTGACTAGCTTGAGTATTGTCAGTTTCTTGACTTTGTCAATGTCTTTTCCTTTTGGCATGAGTTATGGTCTGTATGTCTCGACTATGTCGATGTCTTCTCTTCTTTCGCGTGAGTTGTACGCCGCGTCTATGTTTCTTACCACCACACGAAACGTTAAAACTAAAATTTTGAGATATTAATTATAAACTTTTGGGAACGATAATGGACTTTTGAAAGTAACGACATGAATAATCCACGAAAACTACGACACATTACTTTCTATCGACTTCTTTATCGTATGAGTTGTACTTTAAGATCATCGTATACGCATTAGGTTGCGTCATTTCTATTCTGTCGTACTCGTCGTACATTCATCTGGATGCCGTGGAGATTAGCTTTAGATGTCAGTCGTGTCAATAGTGGATAGCGCATTGCAGTGACTAAGGTGAGTGATAAGGTTTTAAAATATACCTTTTTGAGGGGTCGTTTAAGCCTTTATTTGATCACTTTTGTATCCGTTATTACTTAATATCGTTCCTTTTCACTTTTTAGGTATCTTGAAGGCAAATTGCTGGAATGACACTTATTCGGACAAAAAGGCATGAATATACGAAGAAAATGGTCAAAGTCAAGAATCGAGACACTCAGGCTGCTGGAACTGAAGGGGACGGCGTCAGGTTATACCTGTGATGCCGTCGGAAGATGTTTTGTGACGATACAGTAGCCAAATTGCTTATTTTCAAGTGACGGCATCAGGTTTTAAAAGAGTAGGGCGTCGCAGCTCAGACGGCCTAGATTTGATCCAGACGACGTCAGAGACTCAAGGCGACGGCGTCACGGACATAAGGTGACGCCGTCATAATGATAACGTGGCCAAGACAAAACCCTAATAACGGCGGGCCGACAGCGTCACAAATTAAAGGGTGACGCCGTCGCAGTCGTAATCTTATATATAGAATCCAAATTTTTTAGTTTTCAGTGTGTAGTCTTTTGGAGTAAAAACCTAAACCGAACCAAGGCTGTCTTGTATAGTATTTTAGGGTTCCATACCCTATCTTACATCAAGATAAGTGTTTTACTTCATTAATTTAATTATGTCTTCCTTTGATTGTGTGTATGCTTGCATGTTCCCCATGTCCGGCTAATTTACTTGTGTGTTTGGTTAGGTAATATGAAACTTAATTATTGAATATTGATTGGTTGTCTCTTATCTTAATTGTGATTGACCTAGTATTGCGATAGGTCATTCGTTGTGTTTGTAATGCTTGATTGATCTTTGATGAACCTTAGCTTATAATCGCCTAGAGTAATTGTAGACAAGTCATTCAAAGAATACCTTAGAGTTAAAGTTTATGAATCCTAGAGATTTTGTAGTCGTTAATCTTTGGTAGCTTCAAAGAGTTAGGGATAAACGCATACCCTACGACCTTAGAGACACAACGCAATTAAGAATAAGGACGTGACAATTCAACCACCAATAGGAGATAACTAGGGAGTAATAAAGCCTAAGCAAATACATTTTTAACTATCATACGAGCACACAACACTAGGCATAGACTACATACACCTTAGTTTAGATAATTAGATAAGTAGAAGTAATCGGTAGAAATACCAAACCCCCAAATCCAAAACCCGAGATTCGTACCTTTTCCATTTCCTAAAATCATAAAAAGATAAAAAATAATCTTCCTCAACCCCAACCTTAGCGTAGTAACTTCTCACTAGCATTCCTATTCCCTTAGAGAACGATATCAATTCCCGTGGCTTACCCTAATACTACACTACAAAGATTAGGTTCACTGCCTAGGGTGTTGAAAAACTTGCTCGACGAAAAGGAAGTTCCTTTGACCCCGAACGACGCGTGTAGCATTATCAAGTTTTTGGCGCCGCTGCCGGGGAATAGAATAGCTAGTTAGGAGTCCACCTCGTTTAGGTTTCCTTGCTTGATTCCTATCAAGTAAGCTTTTTTCCTATTTTTAGCTTCCTCGTAGTCTATCCCCCTTCTTCGTGACCTTTGTAAGTAATCCCAGCACTTTTCATCATGGAAGGTGATTGCTCATCAACCAACAACCCACCACATAATAAACCACTTTCAATCAAAAACCAACCCAATGACCAACACAATCGCCGAAACCGTTATGTAAGTAGAAACACCGACCTTCAAGATTTGCAAAAGATATTTGATAGTACAATTGGGGACGCTGTTGAGAAATTGGTCAGCGCCTCTGTAATTGGCTCCATGATCAATAGCAATTCGGAAAATGGCTTAGTGAATGGAAACGTGAATGAGGAGGATAGTGCTTATTTCAATCTTTACCCCACTAAGGAAGAGGTTGCTTACCATCAATACATAATCGATAATCTCCGATCACCCATCATTAGGATATGTCCAAATATTAGGAGAGGAAATCCTTGGAACCTCAAAATTCCTTGTATGATTGGATATTGGAATGTCGAACATGCTTACATAGATACGACATCTCCCATTAATGTGATGTCATCAGCTGTATACAATGCCATTATGAATGAGCGACTTAAGATTAGGAGAGACCTTAATTATCCAGGTGGGGTTTGCAACTTTGTGGGAAGGGTCAAGGATGTACACGTCTTTATAGGAAATTTCACCTACCTTGTTGATTTTGTAGTCCTAGAAGACATTGGATGTGTCATTGACTATAGCTTATCCCAAGTAATGCTAGGAAAACCGTTTGTTGAAACATCTAAAATGAGCCATAACAAATATGATGGAACGGTTAGATTTAAGGAAGGGAAGGAAGAGATCACTTATAGGATGCCTTGGAAGACGAATTAATATGGCCATCTATCCCTTTTTGAACGAGACAACATTAGAGCTTTTGAGGACAAAAGAAAGGACGATGTTGAAAAAGGTTTTAAATTCATGTGGGAAAGAAGGAGGCTTTATTATAAGGATTTCTTGACCCTAGGGCCTAGGTATAAATTCGCTGAAAATTTTGTCATCATGATAGAATTTTCATTGAGAATGCAAAACGAGACCACTTAGGGGCACGACTTCGAGTCTAGCGACAAGACTCATAAATAAAGAAAAGCGCTTCGTGGGAGGTAACCCATGATTAATTGTTTGCTTGTTTGTGTATCGTGTATCTTTTATTGATTGTTTATACTCATGTTTAAATTTGTGAAAATGCTTTATTTTGTCTTAAACCTCGTCTTAATTACATATAAAGGTATTTTACATAAGGGATAAGTGTAGGGAGGATTACACAAGTTTTCAAAAGAAACGTAAACATGAGAATTTCAATTAATTAAAAGATATACATGTGTGTTTGTTCGAGTCAAATGCTTGTATCGAGTCATAATGGATGTTTTGCAGGAAATTTTTCCAAATTCTAAAGATGTAAATTTTCCAGAATTTTTTTCCAGAAAATAAAAAGACCAGTTTTTGTCAGGATAACCTGACGGCGTCAGGATCGCAACCTGACGACGTCAGGAAGGAGCAGAAACAACTGATTACTTTTTCTCGTTTTATGAGCTACTTATAAATTTTTGGAATTTTTCAGGTCTTAATTTTTCAGAAATTCTGTAAACATCCATTCCACAAGCATTATATCCTAGTTTAGTAGAGTCCTATATATATTGTTACCGCCGATTTTACGCGAAGGTTTCGTTTGTTTTCCTCAAGTGTGCATGTTTAATTTACCAAGAAGAAGATACATAAGATGAGAAGGAACTTTTCACGCAAACGTTCTTCTTGAAGAAAGATGTAACCACCACTTTACACGGATCCTACCGAGCTAATCAGGGGAGTATTAGTTTCTTTCATCTTTTATTACCTTCTATTATCATAACTTTGATACTTTCAGGGAACATTGGGGACAATGTTCAGTTTAAGTGTAGGGAGGGAAAATAAAACGGGAACTTTGAAACTATGCTTATCCTTGATTATTTGCTTTGTCCAATTTCATTTGTGTAATAAACCATGAGAAATATCGGTTAGGGTAATTTTGGCACCAAATTTAAAATTTTTCATGACATATAGGAGTGGGCCATTAGTCTTAATAAAGCGTCTCATGGATAGGAAGTTATATGACTAGCACAAAAACCTTTACCACTTAAATTCCACCCAAAATGTGAGGATCGCCCTTAGATTAGTAGGAATTAAAGCATTCACTTGATGCTTAGAGTGTGAACCGGTAGTATAATATATTCTAGAACTTGTTTTGTGATGCATTCTGAGATCGCTAGTAAGACTACACTTGTGTAATTAGGAATAACTAAATGATAATATATAACGCCTCGTTTTGTCCGTCGAAATTCGTACAACATCACATATATTTTCAGAAAATAGTTTTTCGTCGTCAAACTTGAAAATAGCATAACTTCTTCGTTATAACTCCGTTTTAACCCGTTCAAGCGGCCACGTTTTCGTTTTAAAGTATATTTTCCAAATATCTAGCCCAAATTTTTTTACAATCTGACGAAAATTCCAGATTTAACAAAAACCAACAGACCCTTAATTATAGTTGTCGAAATGAGTTTTTCTCGAGCAAAACCTATTCTAACCAATTCAAACCAACGCCGAAGCTATTCTAAACCTACCATACACCTTCTTAGGGTGTCATGGGTTCCTAGACATCATCAAAAATGGTATGTTACAAGGAATAATTATAGGATGGATAAAACATATAATAAGTAATAAATGACTAAAAGTGGTATAATTCATATGTAACATGCATGTTTTCTTGCAAAAATGATGAAATAACATAAATATGAATATGAAAGAGTAATAAAAATAATAAAATGCTTACTTGAATGAATTAAGAGTTTTTAGGTGATAGAAAACTTAGTTGATCTTCAAGGTTTAATCCTAAACCTTAATTAGAACACAAAATGGATCTTGTAAAAACTTGTAGCTTGAAAAATTATGGATTCTTTCTTGAGTACATGCCATGGCCGAATATAGAGAGGAGTTTGAGAGAGTTTGTGTTTGTTTTTCACCTTCTACTATGTGTAAATGTGTTTTTGATAAAGAAAATATCTAGTCTTTTTATGTATATGTGTAAGTGTAATATTAGAAGGAAAACTCAAATTGATAACTTGTGTTGAGTATAGGTGGCCGGCCATAAGGCTTAGGGGGGGGGGGTGAGGTGTAGCTTTGATTAATTAAGTGTATTATTGTAGAGTAGATGTGTAGTTAATTAAATATAATTAGTAACTTGTGTACATATTTAAGCTTTTAAGGTAGCGTTAGCTAAAAATAAATTTTAACGGATCAAAATAAAATATATTGAAGTCATAAAAATTATAAAAATACATTTCTCACAAGTATTGAGTGAATAAATAATTCCCAAGTTTAATTTACGAAAACCGTCGTAAATATTTATACATAACAATTTATATACAAAATAAATTGAAAACATCGGGTAAACTAATAATATAATTTTTATAATCTTAATATGAGTATAAAAATATATCGGGAAAAATTTTGGAAGTATCGGATCAAATGTTCAAAATAATTAATTACGCGATAGTGTTTATTTAATTAGTAAATAAACGTTTGAAAAATGCAAAACCATGCACGAACCGATATGAAATGATGAATATAGAGTTTGAGAAATGACCGGAAATTGATAATTGTGACATTCTTCCCATGTCAGCGGAATCACGTTCTCGTGATTCAATTAATGATAACTATAGTCCGATCCTCGACAAGGGTTCTAAAAATTCATGCTCGTGTATAGTCTAAATGATCATGTCAATGCTCATGCATATGGGTTCCTCGTCCAACTAGGTACGTTCTCATGCTATCGTGACCATTTTCCATCCTAAAGACATGCTCTCTTATGATTGGGTTTGAAGAGGCAAACTTTCCCACTCGAGCAAAACCCTCAAAAGATTTTTAGGTAACCGATTTTTTACTTAATCTCACAACTCATCAAACAAGAACTGTCATGAGATTAGGCTAAATCGGTTTAGGTAACAACTTGTTTCTAGCTTGATCTTTGCAACTCATCAAACAAGAACTGTCACTCGGATCAAACTGGAAACAGGTGGTTTGAAGAAAATCTTTTGAAAATTTGGCTCGATTACGGAATTGCTTACACATATGAGACTACTACTCCCTTCATTGCATGATTCATCCTGAATTAGACATAGGTGATCAGGCTATGTATAATTTAGGAGTAACTATGCAATGCTTGGACTAATCGACTCATATGATGTTGGGTGTTGAGTCATAAGTCCGCATGTATAATGAGTATGCACTTATAATGATATGATGAGATGCTATGATGATGTAGTTATAGTCTAGGGTCAATTATGCAACCTAGTTCTCTATAACCGATGCTCTGATACCAATCTGTCACACCCCCAAATTACCTGTTTTACAGCGGAATGGAATACCTTGGGGAGGACTGTCATAGCATCAAAGTTACAGTTATATCGAACGACCTAAAGTGTCGTTTTTGAAAATATCGTTTGATTCATTAAAAATTAATCAGAGTTTACAAACATTAGGTCCCAAAAGATTTCCAATATATCAAAACGAGTTTGATACAATCAAACGATAGTTAAGTGCATAAAATATAGGTGAGACGCGTCGACACCGCGACTCTATGATAAGTCCACATGCATGCCATGAAGTGAATGCCTTAGATACCTGAGATAAAACATGCTAAAAGTGTCAACACAATGGTTGAGTGAGTTCAAAGAGTTTGATTAACAAGTAAAGCTTTTAAAGAGCGTTCATGCAACAAAGGCAAAGTTTTTGGTCATATAGAATAGTCCACAAAGCAAAGGCATTGTAAATTCACTCAGCTCCAAGTTCCGCCCATACAAAACTTGCAACCTGTGTGTTCACAACCCACTGCCAAAATATGTCTAGTTTATGTTCAAGCACACGAGGTCAAATGAGTTCACAAAGCAAAGGCATTGTAAATCCACTCAGTTCCAAGTTCCGCCCATACAAAACTTGCAACCTGTGTGTTCACAACCCACTGCCAAAATATGTATGTCTAATAGTTAAGTGTACGATGTCATAATAGTTCACAATATAGCACTACGTATAATAATTCAGGGATGCTCCGTACATGGGAGACTTTGCACTGCTCCAACAAGGGAGACTCCTTTGTCACTCAACCACCTAGGCGAGAATTATTGAGAACACTCCACCGACAAGGCGAGAATTATAGAGAACACTCCACCGACAAGGCGAGAATTATAGTGATGCTCCGAACAAGGGAGACTTTATAGGGATGCTCCGAACAAGGGAGACTTTATAGTGATGCTCCGATCATGGGAGACTTTAGGTCAAGGTCATAGCACGTACGGTTCAATAAGTTCAAACAAGTCATAAGTTTGTATTTAAGTTCAAGAGTTCCGTTCAAAAGTTCGTAGTTAAGTTCAAAGATTTAAGTCGAGTTCAAAAGTTCAGAACAGTCAAAGAGCTCGAATAATATCAAAAGGTTCAAGATAGTCGAAGCGTTCAAAATCACGTCAAACAAGTTTAAAATATATCAAAAGGGTCCTTGTACAAGTTAAAAGAGTTTAACTATATGTCAAAAGGTTCATATCAAGTCCAAAGTGTTCACTTATATGTTAAAGGGTTCAAATCAATTTAAAAGAGCTCAAATATACATGTCGAAGAGTTCAAAATCAAGGAAAGTGTTTCAACTAATAGCGTTCATAACATAGTGATCAATTTAGTTCGGACATAATCTACTTACGCGCACATAGAGTGAAACAAAAGATATTTAAGTTCATATAAATGTAAAGTAAAAGCAAGTAGTTGAGCATGTATCTCCCCCAAAGAGTTTATAAAACAATTAAACGAGTAAAAGTAGGGCTACGAGCTCACCTGTTGCAATAGTTATGATGACAAAGTGGATGCACAGAAATGAGACACAACTCTCTAACCGCGACCTATTATGAATGATATGATCTAATATAAGTCATGAAACAATGTCGTGCATGCAAACTCATATGATATCCATACCACTTGTACATTTTTTAAAATAAGGTTTATCGTCGAAATATAAGTTTATGACATCTCGTCATATTATAAAATACTTTACAAGTATTTACGTTGAAACAACCTCCTACGATAGTCGTTTAGTGATTTATTGGTAAATATAATGTTTTCGTCGTAATATAACACTTTTCATACTTTGAAAATATGCCCAAAATGGCCTCGTAAAACTAGTCGTGAATTTTTGTACGTTAAAGGTTAGTGATGAAACTCGGCGTTTTTGAAAAACTTGCAACATTGTGTAGAAGTCGTATCATTTAACTTTTGACCATACGGGTCTCAATCAATGAGAAAAATGGCTCTCAACATGACGTATTACAAAAACTGTTTTTAGACTTAGGTTTATTTTGCTATTAGAAGCTGTCAAAATAAATAGAGTTTCATCGGGTTTCAAAAGTGTATATCTTGGTCGTTATAAGCTTGTTTTCTACGTTCTTTATATCCACGGTTTCGTATTAACATATACTAATATATTTTCAGTAGGTCGGCTCCTACAGATCACGTCTAACGCCTCGTTTTGTCCGTCGAAATTCGTGCAACAGCACATATATTTTTAGAAAATAGTTTTTCGTCGTCAAACTTGAAAATAGCATAACTTCTTCGTTATAACTCCGTTTTAACCCGTTCAAGCGGCCACGTTTTCGTTTTAAAGTATATTTTCCAAATATCTAGCCCAAATGTTTTTACAATCTGACGAAAATTCAAGATTTAACAAAAACCAACAGACCCTTAATTATAGTTGTCGAAATGAGTTTTTCTCGCGCAAAACCTATTCTAACCAATTCAAACCAACGCCGAAGCTATTCTAAACCTACCATACACCTTCTTAGGGTGTCATGGGTTCCTAGACATCATCAAAAATGGTATGTTACAAGGAATAATTATAGGATGGATAAAACATATAATAAGTAATAAAAGACTAAAAGTGGTATAGATTCATATGTAACATGCATGTTTTCTTGCAAAAATGATGAAATAACATAAATATTAATATGAAAGAGTAATAAAAATAATAAAATGCTTACTTGAATGAATTAAGAGTTTTTAGGTGATAGAAAACTTAGTTGATCTTCAAGGTTTAATCCTAAACCTTAATTAGAACACAAAATGGATCTTGTAAACACTTGTAGCTTGAAAAATTATGGATTCTTTCTTGAGTACATGCCATGGCCGAATATAGAGAGGAGTTTGAGAGAGTTTGTGTTTGTTTTTCACCTTCTACTATTTGTAAGTGTGTTTTTGATAAAGAAAATATCTAGTCTTTTTATGTATATGTGTAAGTGTAATATTAGAAGGAAAACTCAAATTGATAACTTATGTTGAGTATAGGTGGCCGGCCATAAGGCTTAGGGGGGGGGGGTGAGGTGTAGCTTTGATTAATTAAGTGTATTATTGTAGAGTAGATGTGTAGTTAATTAAAGATAATTAGTAACTTGTGTACATATTTAAGCTTTTAAGGTAGCGTTAGCTAAAAATAAATTTTAACGGATCAAAATAAAATATATTGAAGTCATAAAAATTATAAAAATACATTTCTCACAAGTATTGAGTGAATAAATAATTCCCAAGTTGAATTTACGAAAACCGTCTTAAATATTTATACATAACAATTTATATACAAAATAAATTGAAAACATCAGGTAAACTAATAATATAATTTTTATAATCTTAATATGAGTATAAAAATATATCGGGAAAAATTTTGGAAGTATCGGACAAATGTTCAAAATAATTAATTACGCGATAGTGTTTATTTAATTAGTAAATAAACGTTTACTGAAAAATGCAAAACCATGCACGAACCGATATGAAATGATAAATATAGAGTTTGAGAAATGACCAGAAATTGATAATTGTGACATTACCCTTCCCGTCTCAGTCCGCTCACCCAGGGTCAGTTGGTCATATCTCCTAGGCAATTGGCCTCTACCGCCATTCAAAACTACCGAACCAAGGGTGACTACCAATGAACTATGCATGCATACACTTAGAAATAATTGTACGGAAGTAAAGGTAAACGCAAACAAAACAATTAAGGAATCATAACTAGGCTAGCACCAAAGGGTGCTTAGCCACTCATATTAATCATGCAAATCAATTCAATATTTAAAGGTAAGAAATACATGAATTGAAAGTGAAAGAAATATAAAACGCTAATGCTTATCGTAATGGAGTGACTTCTCCCTTGGAAACACCTTCGTATGCTCCCCTAGACCTGCCTTGAGCTTTTTCCCACGTTCTCAGAGTGTTGTGTGTGGAATGGGATGATTAGAAATGCTGGAATTCGTGGGGTATTTATAGGCCAGATCTGGGTTACGGCGTAACCAATATAGGAGTTACGCCGTAACCTTCTATTTCTTCGTAAATGCACTAGATCTGCTAGTTACGACGTAACCTTATTAGTGGTTACGCCGTAGTCTTCAATAAACTCGGTTACGTCGTAAGTGATGCAGTAGTTACGGCGTAAGTATCAGCAGCGTGGAACCTCATTTGACCTAATGGAGTTACGTCGTAACCTTTGGGAAGAGTTACGCCGTAACCTCTTGATAAGTTGGTATTCTGGGTCACGCAATAGTTACGGCGTAATGTGAGAGAGGAGTTACGCGGTAACTTCTTCAAAATAGCATACTGTGATAAATATTTAGTTATGTTTCCATTTCCGCGTCTCTTTAGCTCCAATGCTCGTAATTTACCTGAAAGTGGAAAACAATGGAAAACAAGCGTAAATCCATATAAATGATATAAATAACGAGCATTATCGGGGGAAATTGATACTTAATATTCAGGACTATTTGATGTTATCAAATATCCCCCCACTTGAACTCTACTTGCTCTCAAGTAGACCTTATTAGATAGATTCCTAAAAAGATATCTCCCAAAACCTAGAAAATATGAGTTTACAAATCCCTTATGCTAGAATAAAACAAAGCCGAACACCTCACGAAAGGGGAACAAACACTCAAATCTCTCAACTATTCTAAGTGTCAATTTCAGGGTGATCACTCAATCGCACAGTCATAGCATGTATTCTATCATAAGCTTGGCGGTTACACAAATCTCCACCACTAGAGTTAAGGGCTAAACAATTCTCGAAGGCAATATGGGTAGACACGACAAAAGTTAAGGGGTGACTCGTCATTACTAACATGTCACGGCGAAGTGGACAAAATCAATGATACATGACCAAATCCATGGCCAAGACACCAAAGATTGCTCGCTGCATCACCTAGACACGCTTCATGACTAAAGGGTAGGATAAGACATGGGATATATAATTGGTGTAAAATGAAAAACAAGCAGGTAGTCTAAATCTATAATCAAGTCATCACCACTTACTGTCCGCCCAAAGTTCAAGCTTAGAAGTCTAGAAACCGGATCATGAAAAACAAGGTAGATGTGTCATTAGAGGACGTCGTGATGGGCACACTACCTTTTCTTCTTCTGTTGGCATAACTACCAACTCCAATCTTCAAATGTGACTGACGTGGCCTCCTCGATACTAATCAATAAAGCTCATACTACAGTGCTTATAACATCGCACTTTACAATATCATAACTCAATCAACTTTTCTCTTTTTTTTTTCTTTTTTTTTCGAATCATTTTTTTTTCAACATAACATAATAACATAACATCCCCCCACTTTGAGATGAACAATGGGAATTCGGGGGGTCTTCAATGATCTTCATAAATGTTGTCGATGAAAGCGTAATTTTCAAACCTTTCCACTCGAACCTTGAACTTAGGCAAATGATGACTTCTCAATCACAAATAAAGACTACAGGGTAGGCTAAGGTGTATTGGTGTAACGAAACAATATATTGGGTTGACAAAATGAAAGGAATGGCTTAGAAGGGTGTATCTAGGGGTATCTTGCACTAAAGGTGAGTGCAACAAAAGGGTTTCACATGGGGGTCGAAAAGTCGAGGTGACTAATCGATAGACTCACAATGGTAGGCTGTTTGGGTGATAATCCTATAATATTGCCTTCTAAAACTGAAAAGTCCAAATACATCGAGCTAACTCAACATACCTCGTCTATGGTCTCGAAATGATGCAAAGGCTAAGTTTTAAAGTTTACAAGCTACCGGCACACTCATAATTTGGTGGATTTGGGGTAAAATATTAGAAATGGATAAGGCTAATCTCACCATGTAATGTCAAGGGTTGTATGTGCTCGGCTAAGGTCTAATCTAGTTAGGTTAGGAAAAACATGTCAAAATTTTAAAAATGGCATAAGTTTTCAAAATAAACTAGAAAAATGAGGGCGAAATAAAGTTCAAGAGATAATTGTACTCCCGTACCCCCACTAGAATTGTACAAAGTCCCTTTTGTACTAGGCATTAAAATAAAGGTGAAGAGAAAGGTAGAATTAGAGCGAGAACTTCCCTGAAATTCGCTCCATAAAGAAGAAGGCCCACGAAAAAGAACCGTGCCTTCGTTTAAGCGTCATGAACAAACTTCAATCCCTGAAATCACAATACCGACAAGCATAATTCTAAAAAGAAAAAATGAAAGACGAAAAACAACCTAACTCACTTTTGTAGGAATCACGGTTGCATTTAGCCTATGCAACAAGCCTTTTAAACCACTTGGTGTCCTAAGTGGACGAGTGAAGTCTCGTGAGGGTTTACAAGGAACACACCCACAAAGTTCATTTAAAAACTAATACAAGGTTACTGTGTTTTTAAATGAAATAATTAAATCGGAGGAAAGTTACGTCGTAACTCCTATGAGGGAGTTACGCCGTAACTGGCAAAACCTGGTATGAGCTGTAAAGTGAGTAGTTACGGCGTAACCACTGAGATGGTATTACGCCGTAATTGGTAATGCGTCAAGAATTATGCTGCTCAAATGTTGGTTACGGCGTAATCACCCAGATGAGTTACGCCGTAACTCTGTTCAGATCAGCAACTGCAGTAGCAATTAGTTCCTCGTTTCCTGCAAAAAATGGTTAGAAAACACAAAACCCAACAGAAAGGAAATAAAAATAAAAGAAAGGGATAATTCGGGTTGTCTCCCGAAAGAGCACTTTTCTTTATTAACGAGTCTTTAAGTTAGACTCAGAGCCGCGGGGCTTCTATGGGGGCCTTTGGACTTGCCCCACTTCCACCATTCGTTGGTACTCATTCATCCAATTATCAAGCCTTTTTTTCCTTGTAGAATTATTGAGGCCATTTGTTCCAAACTTATGTGAAAGCCATTTATCACATGATTTTCCTCGGTCATCATCTTTAGTAATAATACTATTAGTAATGCTGATGCTGGATCTTGTACCACCTATTGTGTCAGTGAGATGATTGCACTCATACCGCTTAACCAGTCCCTTAATGATTTTTGAGCTTCCAAATTTTAATTTGTACCAATCTTCAAATGCTAACTCAACATCATGTTTCTCTCCCTTATGCGGGTATATCCATTCATCCGCTTTTCTTTCAAATTTTTGAGGATGAGTAAACGGTGGCCATATTGATTCGCTATCTTTGGTTGCCATCGAGTTGCAAAAATGTTTGTTTGGATCCAGAGTTTCCTCAATGCTTTGGACAATTTCATCCTGTTTCTGCTTACAATTATCAATATTCTCTCTACGATCACCAGTAATAGGTTTAGAGTGTAGAGTGGGATCCAGCGATTGAACATTAACAATGTCAACATCATTCGAAATTTCAGTTTTTGGTTTTAAATGCTCTTTCATACTAAAAGTTATTCGTTCATTTTCAGTTCCCAAAGAAAATTGTTTTTCAAAAACCTTAATCTGAGCCCTACAAGTGGCCAGAAAAGGTCTTCCAACAATCAAGTTGTAAGCCTCCCGCTTTCCCATGTCAATCACCACAAAATCGGTAGGGAAGAAAATTTTTCCAATTTTTAAAAGCACATTGTTCACAATTCCCCTTGGTACAACCTTAGAGGAATCAGCCATTTCAATCATAATAGTTGTTTCTTTTAAATTGGTAAGTTTGATTTTTTCAAATAAAGTGGTAGAGATAAGGTTTACCCCGGCCCCTAAATTAGCTAATGCGGGAATCTTAATGTTACCAATAGTGCATGGGAGAAGAAAACTGTTGGAATCACTCCTAAACCATAATCAAGTGTTTGTAATTAATATGTAATAGTTAGCTTTATTATGGCCTTTATGTTTGTTTTTAGCCTTAAGCTTATGTAGAAGGCCCATGAGCTTACGCCCAAGCCCATTTAAGAAAGGATGGAAACTAGGAGTGTTGCCCTAGCTTTCCTCCTATAAATACTCTTGTAAACCCTCATTTGAGGGTTGGTTGTTCAAGTTATTCTTTCTCTCACTCACCTACGCATAATCGTTTACTATTGTCGTGTGTGTGTGTGTGTGTTAGATCTTGTTCAATCGCCTTATCTCTTTCTTATAAGCTTGTGTTTGTAAAACTAGTGACCTAACAGTGGTATCAATCGCCTACTAGTTGGGTGAATCGTGTTTGTTTTTGAAGTGGGTTTCGGTCCTACGCCTAAAACGCACGTTTGATACTTTGGTTCGCTTAAAAACTTGTTTTTTACACTTTTTAATCCAAGATTCTTGTACTTTCAACGTTTTACGGTGTTAAAATACTTGTTTTTGGCAAAAAGTTTCAAACTTTATGCGTGGATAGTTGTTTTTGATCGAGTTTTTGAACGAGGGTTCTATCCTACTCGTAACTGTTTTAGAGGCTTTGGTTCATCAAGTTTCACACTTTTGTGTATTTTGGTGTTATTGAAGCTATTTTATCACACAAAAACTGGTTTAGTAACACTTTTGGACAAAATCAAAATTTCATGCATTTCTACGCGTAGTAAAACCCTAAAACTACGCGTAAGTGTTTCCTTGGTTTGATCTTCATTTTCATGGTTTATTCCGTGTTTTCTTACTTGGATAAGTCTGAAAATACGTCGACTTTGGATATCTTTTGCACTGTGATAGTGTAAAAGATCATTTGGGCAAAAACCCTAAAATTACGCATAAGCATAAGCTTACGCGTAGAAATCCTACGCCTAAGATTTTTCCTACGCCTAAGCCTAGTCTTACGCATAAGAAAATCCTACGCCTAACTTTCTACGCCTAACTTTTGTCAACGCCTAACTTTAGTGCTTTTCCCTACTTACGCGTAAGCTAAATCCTACGCGTAACTTCTCTTTGTTACGCGTAACTTTGGTGTTTTTACGCATAAGTGCTACTTGGTTTCTTGTCTTTTCTACGCCTAAGGACACTTCATCAACAAAGGTTCATTCGACTACAAAGATCCATTTTTACTACACAAGTTTATCAACATGTCTCAACCACCATACTCTAACTATTTCCCTCACACTTATAATCATCAACAACAATTAACTCCACAACATCAACAATGGAATCAACAACAAGCAATTTATCAACAACAATTTAATCAACAACATACTCTACAAATTGGTGCAATTCCACCACCACAAATGGTTCAAACACCGCCAAGCCTTCAAGTTCAACCCTACACAAACGATTTCAATCAACATCCATCTAGGAACACTATGAAGGAACCCACTTGGTTTGCAAAGATGTGTGAAGCTTTAAGCATCCAACAATCAATTCATGAGGCTGGATCACTTGATAGACCTCCAATGCTAACTCCAGGAAACTATGATCAATGGGTGATAAGGTTCTTTAGGTTTTGTGATCTGAAGAAGCCACATGGAAAGTTCTTAAAGAAGGTTATCTTGGAAGGTCCATTTGAGATGCCTACTGTCATTGTACCCGGAGATCCAACTGCTATTCCACCAAGAGATGAACAAACGAACATTGCTACTGTTGCAGACTTGAATCCTCAAGAACTTCTACACTATGAAGTAGATGAGCTTGCAATGGAATATATCCTCTTTGGATTACCAAACCCAATTCTTTGTAGTGTTGATGCTCAAAAGACTGCACAAACGATGTGGGATCATATTCGTCTTCTTATGGAAGGATCTGTACTCAATCAGGAGGATTTGGAATCCAAAATTTACTTGGCTTATGAACACTTCATGATTGAACCTGGAGAGACACTAGAGTCCTATCATCATCGATTTTCAGAAATCATCAATGATTTGGATAAACACAACATCATCATGCCAAGAATTGCAGTGAATACTAAGTTCCTGAGTAGTCTTGGTCCTGAATGGGAGAAGTATGTCATTTTTCTCCGTCAAGCGAAGAATATGCATCATTCTACATATGGATTGTTGTACGATTACTTGAAGCCTCATGAAAAGGAAGTTGATCGGGAAAGGATTCTTCGTGCTCAAATTGCTCCACAGTCACATCCGGAAAATCAACAACTTGCCTTATATGCTCAACAGAATTATCCCACTCAACCAGCAACTCAACCAACTGCTTCAACCACACCTTCACAGCAACAACCTCAACACAATCAATTGGTTCCATACAACAACAACAATGCTCAAGCATATGTCAGTGAAGCTACTGGGGAAATCGATCCGTTCGAAGCATTGCAACAAGGATTTGTTATGATTGCTAATGCTTTTGGTCATTATACCAACAAATCCAACAATCGTATTCGTTCCTCCTCTAACACACGGACTCAAGCTGTTGTGAACAATGGACGTGTTGAAGTTCAGAATCGTGATAATGGTCGTCAGATGGGCGGTGGTCAAGGGTTAAATGCTATGGGTAGGAATAACAACAGAGCTCAAGTGGTGGAACAGGGAAATGCTCAGAATCGGTTAAATGGTCTTAGATGCTACAACTGCAATGAGAAGGGACACCTGGCTAATGCATGCCCAAAGCCGAGGACTAGGGGCAGTGCTTATTTCAAAGAGGCTTTACTTTTGGCTCTTAAGGATGAAGCTGGTGGATCTCTCACAGACAAAGAACAGAGTTTTATGGCAGATGCAGACTCAGATGATGATATGGAGGACTTGCAGGCCAACGCAGCTGTTATGTTGATGGCTAATATGCAAGAGTTACACATGAGTGAAACAGGCCCAGTGTATGACACTGATGGCTTGTCTCAGGTACCCGAACAAACCATCATCATATCTGAACTAATATCTCCGCCAATATCTGAATCCGGCAAGGCTCAGATTGTTCAAAATGAGTCATCTACATCTCATTCTGACGATTTTCAAATAGACCCCGTAGTTACATTTGACGATCAAGATGACCTTATGGTTTCCCTTGATAATCAAATTGACTTTGTGGTTATACTTGAGGATCTAAATAATGATCATGTTGTGACTCACGTTGAACACGCTGAACCTTTGCCTCATCCAGATCTTGCTCTGTTACTTAAAGACCAACAATCCCAAATTGCTGAATGTGTTGCATTAAATCAGACCTTAAAAAGTAAAAATGCACTGTTAACTAAGGATTTTGAATGCTTACAAATGCAACTCAACTTTTTCAAAACTCAAGAAAACCGTGAAAAAGGTTTTGAAGCCGCTTTTGCAAAATCTCATCAAAACGAAAAATATTTAGAGAGACAGATGCGTGATCTAGCCGCTTCGAAAAATGCTTTGTTGTCTGAAATAGAACAACTGAAACATGAACATAAAAAGCAAATTAACACTCTCACCTTGGAAAATCAAAAAGCTAAGGCTGAGTTGTTAACTTGTCAAAAACAGTTCTCCGCATACAAAAATCATTCAACGAATCGGGTAGATGACCTTCTTGAAGAAATTATCGGCTTGCAAAACAAACTTAAAGAGTTTAAAACTGTTGTTTACAAACATGGTGAATCAGTAACAGCTATTGAAAAGTTTACCTTAAAACCCAATCCAAAAGGATATGGAAAAAATCTAGCTGATTACAAACCAAAGCTTTCACTAAAAACATTCAAACCAACTCCTGAAGTTTCCAGTGCAGAATACAAAATTGATGATACTGTTATGAGTGTTGTTGAATATCATCGTCAAGAGGAATTAGATGCAGAAGACGAGAGTCGATCAAAATTAAAAAACGTTGTTTACAACAAACCTTTTAATTATAAAAACGCGGTCACTTTCGTCACACCAACGGATTCTTCTAACACACCAAGGGTTATCATCAAAACACCTGAGTCTTCTAATGTTAATCCCAAAACAGATTATGCACAAACTTATGGTCCTTTACCTTCAATTAGTGAAGTAAACTTAAAACCTGAAAATTGAAATATTCTTAGATATTTTGACATTTTCACGGCTGACCTCAAAATTTTACAACATGAGATAGAATATCGTTCTGAAATCAAAATTGAACATTTTCAATCGCCTCTGGCGCGAGAACAAAGAGACATTTTTTAGAAAAATCTTTTACCTAATGTTAAAAACTTGAAAAGTTGTGCATTAGCCTGGGAAAGGGATTTTCATAAGGAACTTGGAACTATGAAGGTCGTTTTCGAGAAAACAGAAACATCTATTTCTAATACTAAACGTAAAAAGAAACTTTTGAGAAAAGATGTTGATCGACTCTTGGAAGATCTTATATGTGCTGATGTCCATAATGTTGTGTTGTGTCATTCTTTGCCATACGCATCTGATTATATCTCTGGTGATATTGTTGATAATGTTGTAACTGTTGAGAACACCGATAATGTGCTTCAGATCGAGTCTTTAAAAGCTGAAAATAAACAATTGCTTAACGAACTTTCCTATGCAAAACGTCGTCTTAACTGGTGTCAAAAAGATATTCACAATAAACAACTTGCATTTCAAAACAAAATCGCTCAGCTGTGTGCAAAATCTTCTGATCCTAAAATTGAGCAAATGGATGATCAAAACGTGTCTTTGAAAAGTCAAATCTCAAAATATGAACAAGAACTTTCAAAAGTTAAACAGGAATATGGTGTCATATTTGATTTACTCAATAAGACTCGTCATGAAGCATCAAACGAACTTGATCACTATCTTGCTCACACTAGAGAAGTCATGAATTTTGCTGGTAATATTCGTTCTGAAAATCAAGATCTGATTCACACTATCTCTAAGTTAAGAGAAATGTTAGGAAAGTATGAACAACTTCCGCCTACCGTGATTAAGAGAATAGCACCAGTCACACTTAGTAATCGTGAACCTAGAATCCCTACTGCCAAATCACAAGTTGCTAACGTGCTTCCTTCTACTGAAACAGGAATAGTTGCGTCTTTTCCAAACGTCCGCACTTCACAGCCTAGGAGCACTCAATCGAAGAATAGGAAGTTGCGACCTAAGAAAAGATCAATAAGGAATGCTAAAGTAGAAGAACACCCTAGGACTTTGAATAAGACTCACGTTGCTTCCACTATAGATGTTGCGTCTGGCAAATGTAATAGAAATAGTGATGTAACGAATGCTAAACCGTTAAGTACTTTTGATATTCAGTCTGATGCACCTTGTGTTATTTGTCGTAAAAGTATGAATTCTGATTGTCATGACAAATGTGTTGCTAAAGCTATAATCTCTCGTTTACGGAATCCTAAGAATCGGAATACCTCTAGGCCCACTAATCATTTTAAGTCTGTGCTTGGTAGACCGCCTTCTTTAAATTCTAAAGCAAGCATTGCTGTCCCTGTTGCTCCAGTTTCACCTCCTAAGAATGTAGTACCACCTAGCGCATTCACTAAGACTAAAGCAAAGAGTAGTTATAGATGGCAGAAATGGATATATAACACACTAGGATTTAAATGGATGCCTAAAATTATTAATGTGTGTATGTCTAATATACCTGCTTTGGAACCCTCTAACATTTCGAGTTCCACATATACTTCTATTCCATCTGTGTCGTCTGTGTGTAATGCAGGTGATACAGATCATTCTCTAGATTGTTGATAGCGGATGTTCCCGACACATGACCGGCAACCTTAAACTGTTATCAAACTTTATTGCAAAGTTCATTGGCACTGTCAGGTTCGGGAATGATCACTTCGCAGCTATCATGGGCTACGGAGACTATGTCAATGGGAACATCGAAATCAGAAGGGTTTACTATGTGGAAGGCCTCGGTCACAATCTGTTTTCAGTAGGTCAATTTTGTGATGGAGATTTGGAGGTTGCTTTCAGGGAGAAAACTTGTTTCATTCGTGATCTACAAGGAAATGACCTTATGTCTGGCTCACGTAATTCTAGTCTCTACACTATCTCTATGCAAGACATGGTTGCTTCCTCTCCCATCTGCTTACTTTCAAAGGCAACATCTACAAAATCCTGGCTATGGCACCGTCGTCTCTCACATCTAAACTTTCAAACCATCACCAACCTTGCTCGACACAAACTAGTTAAAGGACTCCCACGATTCCGGTATTCCAAAGATCACCTTTGCTCAGCTTGTGAACAAGGAAAAAGCACTCGTGCTCATTTTCCTTCAAAGGTGGAACACAGCTCTCAGCATGTGCTTCATCTTCTTCACATGGATTTGTGTGGCCCAATGCGCGTGCAAACGATCAATGGCAAACGCTATATCTTAGTAATTGTTGATGACTACTCACGATGGACTTGGGTCTACTTTCTTCGAAGCAAAGACCAAGCTCCACAAATGATCATCACCTTTCTCATGAAAATACAGGTTCAGCTCCGCAACACTGTCAGGCTAATCAGAACAGACAAAGGAACTAAATTTGTTAACCAAACCCTTCGTGCATTCTATGAGAAAGTGGGAATTCAACATCAAACATCTATTGCACGTACACCAGAACAAAACGGAGTTGTTGAAAGACGAAACCGAACGTTAGTGGAAGCTGCAAGAACAATGTTAATCAATGCTAAAGTTCCAGATTACTTATGGGCTGAAGCTGTATCTACTGCATGCTATACTCAAAACCGTTCTATGATCACAAAACGCCACAACAAAACACCTTTCGAGCTTGTCCACAACCAAAAACCGAATCTCAAACACTTTCATGTATTTGGATCCCTTTGCTATCCGAATAATGATCGTGATGACTTTGGAAAGCTCAAAGCCAAAGCTGATATTGGAGTCTTTATTGGATACTGTGATAATTCTAAAGGTTTCCGAATCTGGAATCGTCGAACTAAGGAGGTAATGGAAACGATTCATGCTCATTTTGATGAACTTACGGAAATGGCTTCTAAGTATAACAACTTAGAACGCGGTCACAACCGTTTAAACTTCCCTCAACCCCCATCATCAGCTGAACAAAGCCCCCAGCTCACTCGTCAACAAATGGAAAGGTTATTTGCTCCTCTGTTCAGTGACGATATTGATGAACGTGCCCCAGGTGTATCCGATGTTTCCGCTGCACAACCTGATATTATTCCTATACCTGATACACCTGCTACAACAACTACTGTTGAAGATGCACCTACACCAGTTGACTCCAACATAACAGTTGAACACACCGCTTCCAACAATGATGAACCAGCTGATGATATTCTGAATGAAGTACCCCCACCTGTGGATTTTGATCCAAATGCGTTCTTTAACCCGTTTGCTAATGAGTCTGCTGCACCAGATGTCTTGGAATCTTCAACAAACCATTTGAATCCTCAGAATCTGCACAATGTATACCAACATCAACCCTCTACACATCGATGGACAAAAGACCATCCTCTGGCTAATATTATTGGCAACCCAAATCAGCCAGTCGTTACGAGACAACGTCTTCACACAATGACAAAAGACATTAAAGAGCCTAAAAACATTATTGGTGAACATTGCATTTATGCACTCACTGCATTTATGCACTCACTGTCTGCCAATCTGAGCCTAAAAACATTAAAGACGCAATGACAAAAGATAACTGGATTGAATCCATGCAGGAAGAACTCAACCAATTTAAACGTCTTGAAGTATGGGAACTGGTTGAAAGACCAACAGGGGTCTACGTCATTGGTCTTAAATGGATTTGGAAAAACAAATTGGATGCTAAAGGGAACGTAATCCGAAACAAGTCACGTCTAGTTACTAAGGGTTATCGTCAGGAAGAAGGAATAGACTTTGAAGAATCTTTTGCTCCGGTTGCTCGTCTTGAGGCTGTTCGGATATTTCTCGCGTTCGCGGCTCATATGAATATGACGGTCTTTCAAATGGATGTCAAAACTTCGTTTCTCAACGGACAACTGAAAGAAACGGTTTATGTCAGCCAACCCGAAGGATTCGTTGATCCAGAGTGCCCGAACCATGTCTACAAACTGAACAAAGCTCTTTATGGTCTCAAACAAGCCCCTCGGGCATGGTACGATAGGCTATCATCTTTCCTCATTGCTAATAATTTCACCAAAGCCTCGGTTGACCCAACTCTTTTTATACAATATCACGGGGCACATATCTTAATTGTTCAAATTTACGTGGATGACATCATTTTTGGGTCTACACATAAACAGTTTTCTACCGCTTTTGCAAAACTAATGAAGCAAAATTTTGAAATGTCCATGATGGGTGAAATCACGTTCTTTCTAGGACTGCAAGTTCATCAATCACCCCGTGGTATTTTCTTGAGTCAGTCCAAATATGCCCTTGAACTGTTAAACAAATTTGGAATGACAACCTGTGACACGTATGCCACACCAATGGCTCATACCAAGAAGCTAGATGTTGATTTACATGGGAAATTAGTTGACCCTACCAAATACCGAAGTATTATTGGGTCTCTCATGTATCTAACAGCTAGCAGACTTGATATTGTCTTTGCCGTTTATCTATGCTCCCGTTATCAGTCGCGACCAACTGAAATCCACCTCTCTGAGGCTAAAATAATCCTCCGATACATCAAGGGAACCATTAACTTGGGGATCTGGTATCCGAAGGATTCTGGTTTTGAACTAATCGCTTTTTCAGACGCTGACCACGCAGGATGCTTAGACTCAAGGAAAAGTACTTCAGGAGCTCTACAATTTCTTGGTGATAAACTGGTGTCTTGGCAATCAAAGAAGCAGGATTGTACATCGCTGTCATCAACCGAAGCAGAATATGTAGCCATGTCCGCGTGTTGTGCTCAAGTCATCTGGATGAGAACACAACTCAAAGACTATGGTTACGTATTTGACAGAATCCCGATGTACTGCGATAATCGGAGTGCCATTGCGATCTCGTGCAACTCAGTTCAGCACTCGAAATCAAAGCACATCGATCTTCGCTATCATTTCATTAAAGACCACGTGGAACAGGGTACCGTTGAATTATACTTTGTGGGTACTGAATACCAATTGGCAGATCTTCTCACCAAAGCCTTGCCTCCCGCTAGGTTTAATGAGCTGATCCACCGGATTGGTATGAGGTGTTTGACTCAAGAGGAATTGGATGACCTCTTAAAACAGTCTTAAAAACCTGTCAAACACCAAAACATCTTTTGTAAATAATTTTTCAAAAACAAAATACAAAAATATAAAACCTGATAAAACAACAAAAATATTCTTCTATCTATTTTTCTCTAAACATGGCAAGTACATTTCTTCCATCAACACTATAATCTCTCAAAATTCAGTATTTTTACGATCAAGTGTTGAGAGGGAGAATTTTCACTTAACTGTTTCAAAACATCTGTGTACTTGCATGTTATCTTATCCCGGTTGTTTCTTTTATCAATGGTGATAAAATTTCTGGTTTTATGATACTCCTCGGACTAAAATTTATAATCTTTCATTATTTCTTAAGTCGAGGGGGAGTGTCGTCAAGTTTCTTTCTTAAAGTCTTTCTTTGGTAACCAAAATGGAAGTTAAATGGCTTTGTATGAAAAAGGAAAAGGTGGAGGGACCAAATCTGTCAAAATGTTAAAGTCATTTTAATAAAAACACCTCCCACCTACTTATTCACTTCACATTTAATACACTCAACCTAACTAATCTACGCGTAGAATTCATTCAAGAAATCAGTTCTTTTGATCATCATTTTGTAAGTTGTTTCGTGATTACAACATGTTTTTAAGTAATGGTTTTGAATTTCTCAAAAAACCAACGGTTAAAACGTTCTATAATCGAGTTTTTGTGGACTACGCGTATGCGTATGAACACCTAATCATGAATGGGTGTTTTTGGTTAAATGGATAGTTTCAAAACGTGTCTAATACATCAATGATATCATTTTAACCATCAAAATCCACCCAGAAACACAAACTGATGAATTTTGAAAACTAGGGTTCTTGAGTCGAATTGGGTTTTTTTAAATGTGAAGAGTCTTGGTCAAAAAGATTGTTGTGTTATGCTTGTGTGATGTTGAATTGATGATATCCTTGCCTTATAACCACCCAGAAACCTTAATTGATTCAGAATTAGTATTTAGGGTTTAAAGTTCTAAAGTTTGGGTATTTTTGATTCGTCTCGAACTAGATGTTAATACTTGGTTTAAAGACTCTCACAACACTCTTAAACTACCAGAAAATGTATGGTGCAAATCCTATGGTTAAAATTCATACGCGTAATTCTTAACCCTTAGGGTTTTGACCTACGCGTATGACTTTCTACGCTTAACCTTTAAACGAATGATTCATGCCATGTTTTGTTGATAAAATGAAGTTTTGTGTTAATGATAATGATTTGATGAACTTATTTCAGGCTTTGCTACGCTTAATATTTAGAATCAATGTCATTTGCAACTCTACGCATAAGGATTACCCTACGCGTAGTCAAGTTATGCGTAAGAATAATCCTACGCATAACTATTACGCGTAAGGTTCTACAATGGGACTACGCGTATCCTGTGAAGGATATGCGTAAACAGTGACCTCTACGCGAGGTCTACTCTTACGAGTAAGCCTTACACGTAAGGTCCTTATACGCCTACGCATAAGCTCTACGCATAAGGTCCCCTTTTCCTATGCGTAACTTTTCTTACGCGTAAGTTAGGATCCTACGCGTAAGCTTTCGTATACGCGTATATCATCTCTGTTTACGCTTAACTTTGCCAAAACTACGCTTAAGCCTTGATTGACCTTCATTATGAGCTGTTACGTGTACAAACTTGTTAATAAACTTATCATATCATCACGAATCCAATAATGTCACTAATAAACTTAAACGTTTGATATGTTGTGAACCATATGTGATAACATAAACTTTAAAACCTAAAGTTAACTAACTCACGAAATATTTCACGACATCATTGGACTATTGGACAAACAAGTGACTTAGGACTCGTAACAATCATTGACACTATACATTCAATAACTAGACAATAAAACCTTATGTTGACTAACATTATGTCTTTCGATATGTTGGTTCTTTTGGCTAATGTTATTTCAGATCATGACATGGCTGAACAAATGAATGTGGATGCACCAGACGTTCTTACAATTGCTGATATTTTTCCAGAGGGTTATCCGAGAAAGCTTGGAAAGAACAACCTTAGGGTTGACTTTGACACCCTCACATGCTCAGAATCTTCTTGTCTCATTGCAGTGGATATTCTCAGGAATCATCCCTACCAGAACATGCTCTCACACTCTGCCACAGTTCCAGAGGTCTACATTCAACAATTCTGGGATTCTATGCAAAGGATCACTGGTCAAAATGCTGTGAATGTGACTCTTAAACACAAACAAGTCACTATCACTCCTGATGACTTACGAGCTGTTCTCATCATTCCAGACATCGCTCCAACCGACTTTTTTGCTACCCCTACTGAAGAGACTGTCCTGCAATTCTTGATAGATATTGGTTATGATGAAGCTACAGGAATCATTACTAAGCACTCTCACGTGGAGCTGAAGAATATTCCTCAACCATGGAGGACACTCTATATGATCATCACCAAATCAGTCTCTGGTCGTGACAGTGGCTATGAGCATCCCAAGCTCATGGAACTGCAAATTTTCTGGTCGTTGATCAACAAGAAGGACATTATAATTGAAGCACTGCTATGGGAAGATATGATGCTGTTTCATAAGAAGCTTGGCTCCAAAATTCCCTATGTCAGAAACACCAAACTGTTGATCCAGAGAGCTCTTGGACTTCATCCTGATATCCCTAGGAGACTCAATGACCCAGATAATCATGACATCTTGACTGAGCCCATACTATCTGTCAGAATCAAAGAATCGTCTACGAAGAAACAGGGTGCTGAGTTGCCCGATCACCTTCTTACAAAGGAAATCAAAAAGATGGAAATGTACAAAAGGTATCGGGTAGCCGTAAAAGAAGGAAAAGTTGGCCATCGTGATGAAAAGGCTTCAGGGACTCCTACTCGGAGAACCAGAAGAGGAAGTGCTGGAAGTGCAGTAAGTTCTGAAAGTCATAGGAAGTTTCCCAAGAGGAATCCTCCTCGTAAAAGGACTGTTCCCTCTAAGGAAGCTACAACCATCCCAATCCCTAAACCCAAACCGCAAAGAAAGCTTTTGGACGAAAGCTCTGAAGGTACTGACACAGATGAAGAGATTACCTACTCTGAAACTGCAAAGGATGACAATCCTTCAGTACCAAAACCTCCAAGTCCTCAAGCTGATAAAGGAAAAGGGAAGACTCCTGCACTTGTGCCCTATGATGAAAGCTCTGAAGAAGAAGAAGAGCTACTGGATCAATCCTACAGGAAGAAGTTTAAATTAGTTAGACACATTCAAAAGGCTGAAGAATTTGCAAAAGACCAAATGGGTGGCCCCGGAGGATCAAGTGGTGCTGCCCACTCCTCACCAGATCCTGATGCGGTTAATCGACCCGATAAGGGATCTGGTGCCACCACTCTTGTGCAACTACAAACGCTTGTGGAGGTGTCTACTGAACATAACATTGAGGAACCAGAAAAGGATAAGACTGAGAAAGAGAAAACTGATGAAGAAGCTAAGGATCAGACGGAAGAAAAGGCTAAATCCGGACAAGATGACGAAGAGAATTATGATGACTTTCTTCTCAACAGTCCAACTCGTTCCAAGGAAGATACTTCTGCACCTCCTAAGGACCCCGAGCCTCCTCATGTCTCCTCCTCATCAGACTCATCATCTCATTCCTCACCACCACCATCAAAGAAATCAACCAAATCAACATCCAAATCTGTGAGGAAACCACCTCGCTCTTGGATTTCTCAGACTCATGAAAGATCTGTGAAAGCTATCCAACAAGTCAGAAAGAAGGACATGCTCTACAGAAAACTGAATTGGTTTGCTGACCAAATTTAGTACTTAAATGATGAGAAAGACAAGATGCAGAAAGAAAGGGAATTTGTTCAGAAGTTCATGAAAAGTCATCGTCAAGAGGAACTGAACGAAATGATCGAAGGTTACACTAACAAGTACCTTCAGGATATGGTTCCTAAAGTCACAAAGGAGATGTTTACCAGACAACTATATCGGAATCTTATGCAGATAGCCAAGCAAACTATAAGATCAACACCTTTAACCGTCACAATCAATCCATCTGATCCTGTAGTTTTCTCGGATAATGAATTGGTGGCCAAGCTCATCACACAAATGTCTAAATGATCTGGGACATTTAATTCTGATGAAGGTAAGCTGTTTCAAGCATTGCTAGACTACCAACTCAAAGAAGCATGTAGATTCGAAGCTGAAAAGTCTAAACGTCCTAGAGACGATGAAGACAAGGATCAGGATAAGCATGATAAAGCTAAACGTCAGAAGAAGTCTGGTGAATCATCTTCTATGTTACCTCCTCTCCAACGGACTTCTACTCAACAAAGATCTCCTCCCCGTTCTTCTACAGATAAACCTCAGGACGATTCCGAGTTACCACCCCTGACTCAGAAAACCGGTGATCAATTTGAGTATACGGGTGGTGACGATGAAGAAGTCCTTGAGCCCCTAATACAACCAACCTCTCCCAAACAAGTGCAGAAACCAGAATCATCATCAAGGCCTTCTAAAAAGAAGAAGAAGACGAATCAGCCTGAAGTCGTATCATGGCTAGATGACGATAAAACCGAAGAATTTGAATGGTTCTCCACACTTGTCAATCAAACTCCCTACCCTGATGAAGGTCAAGATCTGGTCGACGGTTCTACATTGGAGCATGCTAAAGTTCTGCAAGAAAAGTTCCATGTGAAGAAAATGACGAAATCTGAATTGAAGCGAATCAAGAATGAAGCGTTTCAACTTCTAAAAGACAACTCTGAAAGTGCCCTCGAGGTCGAATATCACCTTGACAACATTGCTCGATCTATGTCTAACAACATGGATTGGCTCAACCCGGAAGCAAACATTGACTTCACAAAAAGGGACAACCCTCCATACTACACCGATTGGACCAAACCTCTACCGACCATTGGCCAACCAGATGAACCACGGATTCCCTTCTGATATTTCTTCAACATAGACCTGGAATTTCTTCTCCATGGTGGCGATGGTTCAAGGAAATATGCTACATCCTTGACACTTCCATTCCCTGCAGCTATCTACTCAAACTGCATTGCCATTGAGGAACGTGCCAATCACTTTTTCTCCAACACAGTGGAAGCATACGACCGAGATGCATTGTATGGGATTCATCACTGGCCAGAACGCCGACGAATCTACTACAGAAGCTGTCAGGTTCAGAAGTCACAACATGCAGTGTTTAATACTAAAGACATCGTTGCCATCCAACATGTTGGTCTTTCATCCAAATGGGACTACACCTTTCTCAAGAAGATTGTGGTCAAAAGACAGGATGAAAGAGATTATGCATTCTGTGAAGCTGACTTTGAGAATTTGTCTCTCAACGATATTAAAGACATCTACCTTGCCAAAGTACAGGGTCGCATGAGACAATTTTCAACCGAAATACAACGTGAATTCATCAAGTCACTGCTCATTTTCATCAGACGCATAGTCATAAAAGAACGTGTTGAAGATCTCCAGCTTGCCGTTGAATCATATCAGACATGTGTCAACTTCACTCAACCACAGCTAGATCTTCCCGATATCAACCAGCTATCACAATTAACGCTCATCAGCAAACCGTTTGGTGTCGTTTATCGCAGTGAACTTCATCGCAATTGCTTGATGGCGTGTAATGAGCTTCACAAATTTGGAGATCATACTCTGAAGATGGTTAGGGACGGATTAGCTTATCGATTGAAGGATATACGTGAAAACATTGGGAACCCTAAGCGATGAAATTCTCAGGATCGGAGGAATGTGAGAAGGATCATCACCATGATTGATGAAAGGTTGTTCAGAAGGGATCAGTTCAGACGATTGGAGAGCTATGTTGGTGGTCGACCCAGGATTAACATAACCGGCTTTCAACGCCCTGTGCGCACTCCTGGGAACATCACTGCACTTCCTGGTACCCCTTGAATTGTTTCTTTCATATAATTTTGGATGTGTGATTAACTATGTTAATGGCTTGTGCACACATAACAGTGTACAACCCGTAATTGTCAAGAAAGGACCCTGTGGTACGCCTCAGTGCCCCAATCCTTAGAAAAGGAGCGAAATCTTATTATTTTTGAGTAAAACCTATCAAACCTTTCATTTTTCAAGGTTTTGCTCAAAAGGACAATTACTTCCCCATATGATTTTTCAAAACCTCAACCGTTTATATAACTTGTTGAGGGGGAGTATTTGAATTAAAACTTTGTTCACAAATTGTTCATAGTGGTCATCTTCCCGCAACACTCGAAATGGTCATATTTATTCTCAACTTTTCAAAAATAACAATTTTTATATGCCATTTTTGAGGGGGAGAAAATTGTGTGATAAGAAATATGTTGTGCAAAATGCAAATGAATCTGTGTACTTCAGACTTAACCAACGAATTGACGGTACTAAACTGTTAGTAACTCGAAAAGACTTATCCTGGACGGGTAATAATTTCAAGCTAGTTCGCTAGTAATGTAAACGTGTCTCGCAAAAGACTTGTCCAAGTAGAAAGTACCATTCGAGACACTCTTGGTAGACATGAACTCTGACGGGTATGACAACCTTTCGAGGTTTGTCTACACCTTCAAGGTAGTTATTAGAGCTAGTTGTCACCTAAAAGCTGACAATGTAACTCTTTAACTATGCAACGTAACCGTGTCTCGCGGGGGATTGTCTATCTCCAGTGGATCAATTCAAAATGTGCGCGCTCTTCCCACACAGTGCAGATTTCTGTCAAAACTCTAAAGCACATGTGGAGGGGGAGTATTTATGCAAAATCCTATCTCTCACAGTGGTTCAAACATGTTTTTCATTAACAAATCCTTTGAGAGATTCTTCACAACAGTGGTTTTAATGGCAACATAGGTTAGTCATGGAGTTATAAGGTGACTAAGGTTAGGAACAACCGTCCTATGATCCGCCAGAGCCGGAGGGATCTACCCAAGGACATCACAAATAGTTAGTACTTAGAAGTCCTCAGGTACGATTATAAAAAGGAGAAAATGAGAATCGGAGAAAGAAGGAGTTGAAGAATCAAAAAGAAATGCAAAGAAAAGGGTGAAAAGAAATAGCCCTCCAGATTATTCAACTTATGGCAGACACCGGGTTCAATTCATATGCTACTGGTTGTCACTTAGTGACACCGGTATTGAAGATTAAAAGTCGTCATGGACCCAGTGACGCATGCACTAAACCTTCTTAGCCACTCAGGTTTCTCTCAACAGAAGCTTGTTTCATTCTCACAGGGAACCCTACGTAAACTATTGGCTTTCTCCTAGAGATCGCTGGTATTGAAGAAGGAGACCCTCTCCCTTGTCTCCGCTCAGGAAAACCAAAACGCACTATTGAGTCTAGAGCCACGAAATTCATCAAAAGATCTCTTAGGAACACTTGACATTTTATCACTTAACGATCACCAAATAAGATTATCAGTGGTTCATATCGAGTCCTTCACAGATCTTAGCAATCTGTCTAGAACATTTATGAGAGGTTCACAACTGTGATCCTCAGTGATTGAATGGAAACTCCTGCCAGGGTCAACATCAAACAGCCCTGACAGCAGGTCACTTCGGTAACTCCCCGTGGATTACGCGGAGTGTGTCTCAAATGGTCTACAGTCGTGAGGTGATGCTTCGGTGTACCCCAGCGACTCATCTGAACTGTAGATGTACTTCGGTACATTGCGTTATCTCACTTGTGGGACTCCAGTTTAGGAACGGCCCTTGTAAGAATTAGAGTTGTGTTTTCACACTATGCTGTTAACACTCTCGAAGTTCAAACTTGTAAGTGCCGGAATCCGCTTATTACTAACCGTTTGAAATGTTTTCTTCTTATGGAAGCTCCAGAGCGGGATGATCGTGCTGATTCTTCTCATGCTCACGCCAACATCATCACTAATGGAAGTTCTATTCAAAAGCAACACAACAGTCAGAATGATTCTTCGTCAAACCAAAGAATCTACAAAGTTAAAGACTTAAAGAACTTCATCAGTATTGAATTCCAACGTCAAAGAGCGTGTGAGCATGTTGATGAATGACGTGGAGACACTGGAGCAGCGAAGCAGACCTGAGGCAGACTGATGCAGACAACAACATACTATCACTTTCACCACAAAGAACAATGATCAAAGAACAAAGTTAAAGATGACGTCAAAGCATAACTGTTCAAAGACAACTATCTCTCTACACTGGGGAGATTGTTCGAATCAAGGCAATTCCTCTCACAAGAAAGAAGAATGTCAGAAGACGTCAGAGCTAATATTACATCAACGCTTTCACCGTTCATCACCAACACTTGAGGGGGAGATTGTTGGAATCACTCCTAAACCATAATCAAGTGTTTGTAATTAATATGTAATAGTTAGATTTATTATGGCCTTTATGTTTGTTTTTAGCCTTAAGCTTATGTAGAAGGCCCATGAGCTTAGGCCCAAGCCCATTTAAGAAAGGATGGAAACTAGGAGTGTTGCCCTAGCTTTCCTCCTATAAATACTCTTGTAAACCCTCATTTGAGGGTTGGTTGTTCAAGTTATTCTTTCTCTCACTCACCTACGCATAACCGTTTACTATTGTCGTGTGTGTGTGTGTGTTAGATCTTGTTCAATCGCCTTATTTCTTTCTTATAAGCTTGTGTTTGTAAAACTAGTGACCTAACAAAAACTTTCATGGTATTGCTGCTTTTCAGGAAGTTGGCTTGGCAGAAACTCGTCATCTTCTGATTTATCTTCCTCTCTAAGGTAGTTAATCCCGGAAAGATCATTAGTGATAGAGGATGTGCACTGCTCTTTTTTTGCTTTATCTTGCGCAAATATGGCCTTGCAGGCAGTGGCTTTAGCCTTACTTGTTTCAAGGTTTTTAGCCAATTGCCCAATTTGTGTTTCAAGGTTCTTAATTGCAGCATCTTGGTTACGTAGGTTCATATTGGTGTCCTCCTTTACTTTGATCATCCACTCCTTGAGTCTATCTCCCTTTTTTGTAGATTCTTCGATGTGCCGGTGCATTATTTCTTCAAGGCTAGGTTTAGGAGGATTATTGTTGATTCTTGTGTAGAACCCAGGGGATTTTTCATGATACCTAGGTCTGTAATTATTGTAGCTGTTGAAAGGGAATTCTTTTCCATAGTTAACTTCTCCGATCCTTTTAACTTCTTCATTGGAGGAACATTCTTTAGAAGGAGGAGTCCCATTTCGCTCAAGTTGAATGAAATGCACATTTTCCTTGAGCTTCTTCATTTCTCTTCCAAGGCTTTCTAATTTGTTGTTTATTGCTGCAAGGCCTTCCATATCATCATTCTTACTTCAGTTGCTTCCTCCATTGTGCCATTTGTGAGAGTGGTATGCCATTCTTTGAATACTTTCTAAAGCCATAATGGGTGTCATACTAGGAATCGGCCCTTGAGAATCAATCATTTGTCTTGAAGAGATGTTCAGTCCCTTGTAGAAGACGTTCACCTTTTGTTGGCCGTTGAGATCATGAGTAGGGCACTTGTATAACAATTCGTTATATCTTTCCCAAGCTTGGTATAACGTTTCATCACCCTATTTCTTGAAGTTATGAATTTCTTCCAATTGCTTAGCCGTCTTCGATGGAGGACAGTGTCTCTGAATGAAATACTTTTTTAAGATAGGCCAAGTGTTGACAGTCCCTGCAGGTAATCGATCGACCCATCTTTTTGCAGCTCCCGTAAGAGAAATAGGGAATACTCGTAACATTATAGCATCGTGTGAGATTCTGGGAATTTTAAATAGGCTGAAAATGTATTCGACATTGTCTACATGTTCATGGGCATCATCGGTGATGCCTCCAGAGAAGGGATTTGCACGCAATTCTCTCATGAATTGAGGTTTGATTTCGAATTGAGCATCTTCTGCAATGGCTGGCCTAACAATCCCTGGTCCTTGTTCTTCTCTTGTCAACGCCAAATATTCCTCAAGAGTGAGGTTATCGATGTTAACAGCTTCCATGGTACCTGTAAATTTGAAATATGATCGTGAGAAAAGTTTAAAAATGAAATGAAAGACTTAGTATCAATCCTAATATAACTCCCCGGCAGCGGCGCCAAAAACTTGATGCAGGTTTTACTGACCAGGTCTTAATATTTATAGTGTCTCGCTATACCTATGGTCTACCCTAGTGCACTAACGGGCAGTGTACCCGGTCTCGTGTAGTGTAGTAAATGGTAAAGCCGAGGTCGTCGCAAAAGCTATGTGTGTTGGATTATTAGTAAGTCTAGTGTCACAGAATAATAATGGTTTCGATAGGGATTTACTTAATTAAACTACTAATGCAGAATAAAATAAAAGCAGATAAATGGATAAAGGGAAATCAATAGAGGAATAGTGGTACTAACCTAGTCAATCCTCCTAGCTAGTTATGTCTACGTCTACCTACTTCCAATTACTTCAGGTGGGGTTAAATTCGGGAGGACAGTATTTGGTCAATTCGCCCTAACCTATCAGCAAAGATGCCACCACAGGAAAAATCAGGCACACCGTCATAAGTCCAGTTGTTCCTAGTCCCCTAATCCAAGTCATTAAGTACCGCTACATGCTAGATTCATAATAGTGAGTGCCCGGCCGTAAGGAACTTAGACACTACACCCCCCAATTCTTAAGTTCATCCAAACGATAGGTGATCAGTTGGTCAAATCGTACAAGTAGAAAGGGTCGTCAGTTGGTCATATCTTACCCTTCCTGTCTCAGTCCGCTCACCTAGGGTCAGTTGGTCATATCTCCTAGGCAATTGGCCTCTACCGCCATTCAAAACTACCGAACCAAGGGTGACTACCAATGAACTATGCATGCATACACTTAGAAATAATTGTACGGAAGTAAAGGTAAACGCAAACAAAACAATTAAGGAATCATAACTAGGTTAGCACCAAAGGGTGCTTAGCTGCTCATATTAATCTTGCAAATCAATTCAATATTCAAAGGTACGAAATACATGAATTGAAAGTAAAAGAAATATAAAACTCTAATGCTTATCGTAATGGAGTGACTTCTCCCTTGGAAACAGCTCCGTATGCTCCCCTAGACCTGCCTTGAGCTTTTTCCCACGTTCTCAGAGTGTTGTGTGTAGAATGGGATGATTAGAAATGCTGGAATTCGTGGGGTATTTATAGGCCAGATCTGGGTTACGGCGTAACCAATATAGGAGTTACGCCGTAACCTTCTATTTCTTCATAACTGCACTAGATCTGCTAGTTACGGCGTAACCTTAATAGTGGTTACGCCGTAGTCTTCAATAAACTCGGTTACGTCGTAAGTGATGCAGTAGTTACGGCGTAAGTATCAGCGGCGTGGAACCTCATTTGACCTAATGGAGTTACGTCGTAACCTTTGGGAAGAGTTACGCCGTAACCTCTTGATAAGTTGGTATTCTGGGTCACGCAATAGTTACGGCGTAATGTGAGAGAGGAGTTACGCCGTAACTTCTTCAAAATAGCATATTGTGATAAATCTTTAGTTATGTTTCCATTTCCGCGTCTCTTTATCTCCAATGCTCGTAATTTACCTGATAGTGGAAAACAATGGAAAACAAGCGTAAATCCATATAAATGATATAAATAACGAGCATTATCGGGGGAAATTGACACTTAATATTCAGGACTATTTGATGTTATCAAAAGGTCTGGACTTGGTAGAACCATCATGAAAAGACCAACAAAACCAATCCAACAAGAATCAACCCCCACTGAGACTTCTACATCCTCAGTCCCCACTGAAGCTGACCAAATTCAGCAACTGACGGAACTTGTGAGGAAGCTAACTGAAAAAATGGAGTCCATTGAAAAAATTCTTGAATCAATCAAGGAGACAAAGTCAGCTTCCTCTAGTTCCTCAAAGTCTAAGTCAAACATCAAACCCAAACAGAAGTGTGATATGTGCCACTATACCAGTCATACCACTAACAACTGCTATAGAATCCTTTTTTGTATGATCTGCAAAAAGGATGCTCACAGAACTTCTGATCACTTACAATATGTAAGTTCACTCAGTGAAGCAAACTATACCAAAGTTGGTCATCAATATGCTTCGTCCTCCAAATCAGCTCATAAGCATAGAGCAAAACCCTTTCCTCTTTGCCCACATTGTGGCTTCAATGATCATCATCAGGATGATTGTCTCATGAATACATGCTGCGATATTTGCGGAAATCCAGCTCATGAGACATCCCAGCATGACAGTGTCATCCATGCAAGGAGAAGTTCCAAGCAACCCAGAGTCACTCTCAGTCTCAAAATGCAAAACCTGTGGTAGCACAATGCACTCAACCACTGACCATGAGTCAATTGCCAAATTCAAACAGACCTTGAAACCCACGCCCACTAGTAAGTGGGTCACTAAGAGAAACTAATTCATTTTACTACTTGTGCAGAGACATGCCAGGGAGCCTATCTGGCATATAGACAGTGGATGCTCAAGAAGCATGACTGGCGTTAATGAGTATCTGCACAAGTATGTAGAGGAACCAGGACCCAAGGTAGTATTTGGCGATAACTCATCATGTCCCACTGAAGGTTATGGTTCAGTAAACTGCAATGGAATAGTTTTCTCTAGGATAGCTTATGTCAATGGTCTCAAATACAATCTCATCAGTGTCAGTCAACTGTGTGATGCTAAGTACATTGTGCAGTTCAATGACAAACAAGGTACCATTTTCAATGCCAACAAAGAAGTTGTTTTGATAGCTCCTAGAAGAGATGATGTTTATGTCTTAGACATGTCTACTCTTTCTCAAGATGGAACCTGTCTCTTTGTCAAAGCCACTGAAACTATCAACTGGCTGTGGCACAAGAGACTCTCTCACTTAAACTTCAAAAACATCAACAACCTAGCAAAACAAAACAAGGTCCTTGGCTTACCATCACTAGTTTTTGCAAAAGATAAACCATGCTCAGCCTGTGAAAAAGGCAAACATCAAAGAGCATCTTTCAAAACAAAACAAAATTTCTCAATCAAAAGCTGCCTTCACCTCTTGCACATGGATCTCTTTGGACCAGTCAGTCCTAGATCAATCCAGCATGAGAAGTATACACTTGTCATTGTTGATGAGTTTTCAAGATACACTTGGGTATACTTTCTTTCCAAAAAGAGTCAGGCATCTGATACTATAATGTCATTCATCAGGAACATTGAAAACCAGAATGACATTACTGTAAAACAAATCAGAACAGACAATGGTACTGAGTTTAGAAACGATGAGCTTGAGAATTTCTTTGATGAAAAAGGAATCTCCTAAAAATTTTCATCTCCTTACACCCCTGAACAAAATGGGGTGGCTGAAAGGAAAAACAGAACTCTCATTGAGGCTGCAAGAACCATGTTAAATGGCTCAGCCCTCTCAAAGCATTTCTAGACTGAAGCAGTTAAAACAGACTGTTACACTCAAAATAGGTCAATCATTGTTAAAAGACATAACAAAACCCCATATGAGATATTCAAAGGTAGACTTCCTGATATTAGCTACTTTCATGTGTTTGGATGTCCTGTGTTTATTCATAACCACAGGGATCATCTAGGCAAATTGGATGCAAAAGCTGATGATGGATACTTTCTAGGTTACTCACTGATCTCCAAAGCCTTCAGGGTATTTAACACAAGGAGACAACAAGTTGAGGAAACCTTTCATGTCACCTTTGATGAGAGTTCTGAAAGCATCAGGTTCACCAATACCTCAGTGGAGGAAATTGGAATTGATAACTCTTCAAGATATCCTCCTGATGAGTATAACACTGAAATCAATTCCTCATACCAAGCTGATTCTGACATCTCATATTATGTCTTACCTCACAACCTACCTTAACCAACTATCAGTGAATTCATTGATAATCAATCAGTCCCTGGTGGGATAGGTAACACTGAACCAAATGTTCAGGAACCTGTAATTCATGAACCCCAACCTGAACAGGACATCTCAACAGATGTTCTTATTGATTTTGTGGCTCATACTCCTGAACTCACTCCTGAGTCTCCATTGACCTCTTCAAGCTCAGATCCTAGACCACAAAGTAAGTGGACAAAATCTCAGGACATTGAGCTTGTAAACATCATTGGTGAACCCACTGAGGGCATGCTCAGTAGAAGCATGGCTGCCAAGTTGACTGCAGCTTCAGCCAATGAATGTCTATATGCTGATTACCTATCAGAAATAGAACCCAAGAGTGTCACTGAGGCTCTAAAACACCCAAGCTGGGTTCAGGCCATGCAAGAAGAACTTCAACAGTTTGATAAAAAAAAGGTCATGACCTTGATCAAATGTCCTCAGGATGTCATTGTCATAGGAATGAAGTGGGTTTTCAGAAACAAAACTGATGAAAATGGCACTGTCATTAAAAACAAAGCCATACTTGTAGCCAAAGGTTACAGTCAACAAGAAGGCATTGAGTATGATGAGACATTTGCTCCTGTTGCAAGAATGGAAGCCATCAAGATCTTCCTTGCATATGCCACCTACATGAACTTCAAAGTTTACCAAATGGATGTAAAAAGTGCATTCGTAAATGGAGAACTCAAGGAAGATGTGTATGTTCAGCAACCTCCTGGCTTTGATAGTAGTGAATTCCCTGACTATGTCTGCAAGCTTGATAAAGCCCTTTATTGACTAAAGCAAGCTCCCAGGGCATGGTATGAAGCTCTCTCAGCCTTCCTGATTCAAAACAAGTTTGTCAGAGGAAAGATAGACAACACATTGTTTATCTACAGGACAAAACATGATGTGATACTGGTCCAAGTATATGTTGATGACATCATCTTTGGCTCAACAAACTACACTCTTTGCAAACAGTTTGAAAAACTGATGACAAAGAAGTTTGAAATGAGCATGATGGGTGAACTCACATACTTCCTTGGACTACAAATCAGGCAAACTTATAAAGGAATCTCCATCAGTCAAGAGAAATACACCAGAAATCTCATGAAGAAATATGAGATATCTGATTGTGCCTCAGTGAAGACACCAATGGTCCCTCCCAACAACCTTGGACCTGATCTCACTGGCAAGTCAGTTAATCAAACTCATTTCAGAGGGATTGTTGGCTCACTGATGTATCTTACTGCTTCCAGACGAGACATACAATTCTCAGTCTGTCTAATAGCAAGATATTAGTCCAATCCCAAAGAATCCCACCTCACTGCAGCCAAAAGAATACTCAGGTACCTGAAGGGAACCCCAAGTCTTGGACTCTGTTATCCAAAGTGCTCAGGGTTTGATCTCAAAGGGTACTCTGATTCTGATTATGCTGGCTGCAACATGGACAGAAAAAGTACTTCAGGGTCCTGTCAATTTCTTGGAGGAAAACTAGTTTGTTGGAGTGCTAAAAAGCAACAATCAGTGGCTATGTCTTCAGCTGAAGCTGAGTATGTGGCTGCTGCAGGATGTTGTGCCAATGTTTTATGGATGAAAAGTCAACTCAGTGACTATGACATCCATTACAAAATGGTACCCATATTCTGTGACAACACCAGTGCCATAGCAATCTCCAACAACCCTGTCCTTCATCAAAGAACCAAACACATTGATATCAGATATCACTTCATCAGGGACCACATAATGAAAGGAGACATAGAACTTCATTTCATCCCTACTGAATATCAACTTGCTGATAACTTCACCAAACCCTTGGATGAACCTACCTTCAGGAGACTGAAAGCTGAATTAGGAATGCTAGACATTGAAAGTCAGCAAATTGAAAATCAATCTAAATTTCAGTGAGTCTTCTCTGAAATGGTCAATCCTCCCTGAATACCCAAAATTCCTTTTTCACTGAATGAGTAAGACTCATTCAAGGTCCCTAACTCTTGACAAAGAGCATTCAATGAGTAACTAAATGTTCCAAGTATCAATTACTTAAATGTCCTAGGTTGGTAACCTTACCAATTTAATAAAGGAATATATGTCTTTTTGTCTTACTGTCATCCATGTCAAGGGTCCCTCAAATACTTACCTTATCTCACTTGGCATTAAATTCCTCTCCTCACATAAAATATCCTAAGGATATTTTATTACTTCAAATTGCACTTTTACTGTGCACTGCAACTGTTCCCTTGAAATACGGGATTTTACTGCGGGTAGTGGAATGGTGGCATTAAATGTGGAAATTCAAACGTTTTCAAAAACCGACTTTACAAATCCACATTTGTGCACAAACTACCCCTCTCATCACTCAATAAATACCCCTCACAAAATCCTTAAAACATACACAAAGTATTTCTGCTAACAAAACTCTGTCAAAATCTCTTTCAAAACCCAGAAATATTTGTGTTCTTCAAATCTTTTTCTGAAAAATCTTCTCTGTAAACCTTTACTAAAGTTTTTCATCACAACTTGAGAGATTCAAAACCCTTTGACTGTTCTTGTCAAGATATTTTTCTCAAAACCCTAAATCTTCTTAATGGAAATGGCTAGAACACAATCTCTCCAGTTTGCTTCATAGTGGGTAGGTGATCTTAGCAATGTTGAATTTAAAACAAATAATGTCATAGGCAATTTTGAATACCCTCAAACTGTCCCAACCTATAAGGACATTATAAAATTTATGTTTAACTGCCCACTGAAAACGGCCTTTGTTCAGTGTCCCTCTATATTGTACCAAAACCTCCTCAGGGAGTTTTGGGCTACAGCCACGGCTTATGACCCGACACCCTCAACTAATGAGACAGACCTAAGACCTCTCAGGGAGTATCTCATTAAGTTTAGTCTTTTTATTGGGGAAAGGTCAGTCACCCTGGATTACTAAACTTTTTGCACCTCAACAGGGCTAGACTACAACAAGGGAGTTTATGTCGCCCATCCTGAACCCACCACAGTGAAGGATGGGTTAAAACAAATAGTTTTGGATCCAAAATTTTTGGACAAGACCCCAGTCACCAAAAGTTCATTTCATGTGGCTTGGAGGATCCTATTCACTTTTGTGATTCATGTCCTTGGAGGGAACCACTCATCCACTGAACAAGTTAATTTTGTTCAGTTGATGATGGCATACTGCCTGATGAATGGGGTCAATGTCGACATGGGAGAGATCATTTACAGTGATCTCATAACCAAGCTGCTGAGTAAAACTAGGACGAAATACGTTTCGTATCCTAGGTTTATCTCTTGCGCTTTGCAAGTGTTACTGGGTTGTAATTACCCTCAGGAGTACAAATATACTGCTTTACCTAGTACCCTGAGTCAATCTAATTTTCAAAAAGACCCATCCCTAGTCACTGATATTGTATTGACGGCCCATATGGTTGCTGTAAACAACCAGAGGGATTCAGTGTCTCCTAACCCTGATCCTAAAAAGAGAAAGGGGAAGTCTCAGACTGGGACTAAGACCAAACCCAAGTCTCAGGGCCCTGAGGCTTCAGGAACACAGCCCAAAAGGCAAAAGAAGCCCAAGATTGATATGCCACCCACTGGAGACCAAGCAACATCCACCCTAGTGACAACGAAGGACAATGATAAATCACAATCAGTGCCCTTGGTCCCAACTACTACTCCCCAAGATCCAGAGGGAAACATACAACCCGCTGGTAGGGGAGCGCCTTCCACATAGCCCAAGGATGACATTAGAAAATCACAGCCTTTGTCTGAGGGCACACTGATTGATCCCAAAGACTCAGAGGGAACTAAACAACCCGCTGATAGGGATATAACTGTCACTGACTCCGCCAAAGGCACTGGGAAAAACCCATCAGTGTCTCAGGGGTCTCAGGGGGACAAAGACTCGGAGGGAAAGAAACAACCCGCCGATACGGAACCCACCACCAATCCTGACTCCAGATAAGGCACTAGGAAACACCCACCAGTGTCTGAGGGGTCAACGGGGTACAAAGAATCAGAGGGAAATATACCACCCGCTAATATGGAACCCATCACCACCACCTTGTTAACTGTTGCTGATGTTGCTGAGATACTATTTTCTGATGAAGAGCAAGCTGAAAGTGAAGATGAAATTTTATCAGCAGGGGAAGAAGTGGACGCTGATGTTCAACCTGAACAAGAGCATCAACCTGATCCAAAAGAGCCTAAAGAGTCACCTTTCCAGCCTGAAGACAATGACTCTGACTCCTCTTTATCCAGTTCAAATGAATTCAGCCAGTTTGATAATATTCTTCCAATCACTGAAAGGCAGCTAGTTATGTGGATCACTAAAGCTTCAAGAAAGATATATTCTGGGGTCACTAACACACTGTGGGATCAACATACTAAAGCAGCTGCAAGCTATGTTGATCTAAGATCCGATGTGCTCACCTTTAATGCGAACACTGATGAGCACAGAGATATTATGTACGAGCAGCTTCATAGATTGGATGATAACCTGGCTAAGTTTCTCAAACATCTTCAGGGTTGTGGAACAAAAATTGATGAAATCAGGGACTCGGTCAAAGAAGACCCAGCACTCAACTCAAAAGTGCTAGAGGCTACTGAGGCGTACTTGAAGAATTCCTCAGACCTTACTGAACTGATCACTATGCTAAAGTCTGCCAATGTTCAGGGTCTTCAATCTTTGGTTCAATCTCTTCAGGCAACACTAGGCTCTTTGGATGCTCAAATGACCAACGTAGCTAAAGCTTCCTCATCAATGGCTTGGAATCTTGGGTCACGGATGACTGCCTTGGAACTTTCTCAAGCTAATCTGGAAACAAAGGTCACTGGTCTTCAAAAGGATACATCTGATATCAAGGCTATGGTCACTGAAATCTACCAAGCCTTCAAAGGTCAAGCAACCCAAACTCCCCCAGTGTCAGAGCCAACTCTTGCTCTCACTGAAGTTGCAGCAAGAGTTGAGGGGGAGAAGACCACTGAAGAGACCTCCTCTCACACTGAGGGGGAGCCAATACCACCAGTCCCAGCTGTACCAATTTCATCAATCCCACCCTTTTCATCAACAACAACAATGGCTATGACAGTTACACCTATCACAACAACAACACCACCACTGGTAGCATCATCATCTTCCTCAGGCCAGGACAAAGGAAAAGGCATAATGCAAACTCCTGAGCCTGAGAAGATTCCCTACAAGATCGGCAACACTGAATACCTGCTCACATCACAACAACTAAGTGCCTATCTTGCAAAAGAAGAAAGGAAATAGAAACTAGCTGAGGAGGAAAGGAAGAGCAAAGAAGCACTAATAAAAGTTGTCGTTGAGGAAGCTGAGAACTTAGGTATTGATCCTAAGAAGCTTGAGGCAGGACAGAAGTTCAAGGATGCTCAGGATGCTAAGATGGCTGAAATGAGAAAGCAGTTGGAAGAAAAGAACAAAAGAACTGCCGCCATCAGGCAAGCAAGAATTGATCATTACAACTGGACAATGACTAGTAGAAGGCTGTCTGAGAAGATCACTGATGTCAGAATCATCCCCAAGTCTAAACCACTGGCAATGAATGTCTACAGGGGGGATAATAAAAGACACTTCGAGGTTCATGATCCTCTAAAATTCACTGACTTTGGGATCACTGAACTCGATGAACTTGGTCCATTAATTGAAAAGAAGCATAATGCGGTGGTTAAGGAGCTGATGAAGATGCTCAGTAAAAGGTATGAAAGACTGAGGGATGCACCAGCACAACTGGGGATTCAGCCTGCCTTAACTGCACCACAAGGACCTCAACCTCAATCATCACAGGGAAAAAGAAAGAGGGTTGAGTTCCAACCTGAGATCAAAGTGCCTGGACTCGAATGCAACAGGGAGCTGCCTGAAGGGGTAAAGTTCGTGAACTGTCTAGTGATTGAAAAGCCTGAAAGAGGGCTATTTTTCATTGATGTCTATGGAAACCGAGGATTCCAAAGGTGGAGTGATATTGATCAAGTAGGAGTGGCTACAATGCTGAGCTACATACCAGTGGCCTCTCAAATTCAGACTCCTGCAAATGTCAAGTTCTGTGCTGACTTAAACGCCAAGATAAGAGAGCATCCTGACAGGGAAACACTCATCACCAAGAAAGTCAAGCTTGAAGCACTAGGAATCCATCTGGACTGGCATCATTTTGTTTATCTTTTGTACTAGTGATAGGAACCATGTAATGTGATGAATAAAAGATGTATGTTTTGTTTAAATTCTCAGTGTTCCTTATCGTATTCATTAGTACATTCAGTGTAAGAAGAAGCCATTTGCTCACTTACACTGATCAACCACTTAGGCTATTTGTATATCCAAATAGGGGGAGACTGTTGGGTTCAGTAAATACCCAAACCCCTTAATCTAGGATTTGAATAAGAAAATAACCTAAGTGCTTAATCTGTTAAACACTAACAGGTCACTGAGTGCATAGTCTCTCAGTGAGCCATCTTTAGGATACTCAGTATGAGACAAAGAAGAAGTCTCTCCATGTAAAACCCGAAAATCTAAAACTTATATAAAGACTAAAATACCCTTGGAACCAAGAATAATAAATACGTAAAACACGTTTATAATAAAGTACGGAAATTAAAAACCTAATAAATAAAAACTTAAAGAATATAAATTTCGTGAATGACTTTGGTACGACGAAGGACGTATATGTTTCGCTAATAAGTTGGGCCGTTCGTTTGTTTATTGGACTCGTGTCTTTTGTTTTTGTTTTGCGCCAAGCCTAAGCCCAAGAGGGTGTTTGTTGTGTTCGTGTGAGCCAAGGAGGGGGGCCGAAGCCCATTTTGTTTGTGTGTGTGTTCGGTTGGACCCAAGCCAACCCAAACCCAATCACTTTCCTAATCTAACTCAAATACTACAACTATAAATACAACACATAATCATTAAATTGAAACCCTAGTTTTGCTTTGCCTTTTCTTTTCCTTTTGCTCGGCCGAGAGTCCCAACACACCCTTGGTGTCGATTTTTCTTATTCAAGTGAAGGTATAACGTTTATTCATCTTCCTTTTAACGTATTATGCATGTATATGTCGAGATATACTTTGTTTAGCCGCGTTTCTTTTCTTTTTGTTTTGGCCGAGAGGTGGTAACCAAGGAACAAGGAAACCCTAATTTATTTTAACCTTGTAATTAATAAGGAACGTGTAAGTGATAAGTAATATTGAATCGGGTCATGTATATGTTGAGTTAATGTAAGCCGAGACATGCATGAGTTGGACGAGGCATGCATGAGTTTCGAATGGTGTTTAAAACATATTAACTTGTATACGAAACATATTTAGATGAGCTAGGTCTTGTGTAAAACATGCTAGCCGAAACCCTAGGTGAACCGAGTACATATGTACATGAAATTTAGACGTGTAATAAATGAGTAAGGGTACGTAAACATAAACCCTAGTTTTAATATGTAAAGCGTATAAGTATACTAAACCCTAATAACTTATGGTCACATGAAATCATAAACGTGTTTGATAAAGAGTAAAAGTAAAGAAGGTTCTTAATTACGTATTAGGTTAAGTAGTAAGTCATTTAAGACGTAACATATAAAGTAAATGCATATTAATGAGATATTAAAGAGTAAGAAAACCCTAGAACGTAAATGAGAATATATTAGGGTTTGAGCTAAATATAGTAAGTGTTATTTCGTGTGTGAGTTATGATTTATAAAACTATTTTCACATTTAAACCTAGACTTTAATAAATGATATAACGAACCCTAATATACAACATTAATTATAAAATATTTAAGACTCATTAATAAAATCCTAAAAGTATGAAGATCACTAATTTTGAATACCAATATTAAAAGATCATTTTGACGATTATGGAATCATTAATAATTTGGACGACCGTTAATGTCTATAGGTTCTGTGAAGAGGGAGTAATCCTTTGTTTTCGTCTTTCTGCTTTTCGATCTTTGCGTTGGAATAAGGTACAGATATTCTGACCTTTTCAGTAAAGGTTTCTCTTAATGTTTTCTTTCGTATTAGGTTTTCCTAAGCCTTTGCTATGAATCCCAAATCTGATTTGTTTGAGCTATTGCTTATCTGAACTTTGATTTCTGAATTATGAAACATCTGATTTTGAACTATCTGATATGAAAACTATGATTTTGGAAATATGAATGATTTTCTGATAAAATATGATCTGTGTCAGTTATGACATTCTGATTTGACCTAAGATAGTTTGACACCCGAGCCAAATATTTAACTAGTCATGGGGGTTCCATGTCCGTATCAGTGATGCACCTCTGATATGACTCTAGGGCAGTAGAGTGATGTTCTGCCACGTCTCTGGATGGTGAAGCATATTTTGTATATGTAGGAAGGGGCGTATGGATGCATCCTAGATCTGTTATCTGTTATATGTTATATGTTATCTGATGATTGATGTTGCGTGCGTGCACGTCCTTCATAACTCTGGTAGGTCTCCCCTACAAAAATGTTGCCTTGTGTGAATATGAATGTGATCTGATATAAGTTCTGGGCTCGTGGTAGTTAACTATAAATATCTTTTGAAATTACGATTTATGCTTTGAAAATGATTAAGATTTTGTTATTGCTCATTCACTTTATTTCATATCCGTTATCGTTTAGTTTTAGCTTTTGCTTTCATATCTGTTCACTGGGCTTTTGAAGCTCAGCCGCACTTTTCTTTTCTTCCGCGGCAGGTATCTAAGCATTGGAAGCTGGGTTGCTTTGGGATGAGTGCTTGAGTGGACTTACCTTAGAGATTTAGCTTTGATTTCTTATGATGCCATTTAGACTTATTTATTTCGGATATTACGTTTGAAGTTTATTATGCTTCCGCTGGGACCTATGTATTGAAGTCGTTTGACTTGGATTATTTTCCGCATTTATGATAAGACTTTCTTTTGGTTATGAATGTTTTGCTTTGATATGACACCATTACTTGTGATTCCTTTACCCTTGGCGGGTCGGGGCGTTACAGTTTATGGCATCAGAGCCCAGGTTTACGACTTGTAGTCAGGACCTGTGAACATAAGAACCTTAAGTTATCCCTTAGAATTAAGATTTGACCTGTGAGGATTGGGTAGACTTAGGTTTCCTTCTGCGAACTTCCATTTCGTATCTCATCTTTGTTCATTTTGCTAATCGTTTGAATATCGTTTAGATGGTTCGAACTCGTACTACTGGTGGCGCGGATGGAGACGATGATGCGGTTAACATGGATGCTGCGATTGCGAATGCTCTCAACTCTCTCTTCCCTGGTTTGACTACACCTGAGATGATGGAACAGGTGATCAACAACATCCGTAATCAGAATGGTGCTTCGGGTAGTGGTGGAGGAAATCAACCCGTAGGCATTCACACTTGGCTCGAGCGTTTCGGTAAGCTTAAGCCTCTTTCTTTTAGCACTGCTGCTACTCCTACTGAAGCTGAGGACTGGATCACTCATGTTGAGAAGCTGTTTGAAGTATTGGGTTGTGGAGACGAGTTTAAGACTCGTTTGGCTGCGTTTAAGTTGGAAGGTGATGCTTTAAATTGGTGGAAAGCATTGAAACAAGCACGAGGAGGAGATGCTTTCGCTGTTACTTGTACTTGGATGGAGTTTCGGACTATCTTCTATAACCGTTACTTCCCTGATGCTGAACAGCAAAGGTATGAGAGGGATTATCAGGCGATCTACCAGTTTGATAATGAGAACTCCAACGAGTACATGAGTAGGTTTATGAGGTTGGTAAGCTTTGTTGGAGCGATTGCTGGAGATGGTAGGCGCCAAGCTAAGCATTTCAAATGGGGACTGAAGAAGTGGGTGTTGGACCGACTGCTAAACACTGACTATGAGGATGTGTCAGCCTGCAATGATGCAGCTCGTAACATTGAGATCTTTCATGAGGGTTCAGGTTACAATAAGCGTAATCGCGATGGTGATCGGATTCAAGGTAGGACTCAAAGTAATGAGTATAAGGGAAATACTGGCAGGAGTTATGATTCGAGGGGACAAGGGGATAAGAGTTATGATCAGCGGGGTCAGTCGGGAAGGAATGTGGACTCTAGGCGCCCTGAGGCGAGGGGTCAGGATAGCAGAACTGCTGGTAAGAATGGAAATGATCGTCAGAATCAGGGTAACAATAACCAGCGTTACAACAAAGATCAGTCGACTCGAGGATCGAATCAGGGTCGTGCTTCAGGATCTTCTGGTCAGCAAAGGACAGCTGAAGTTTTGCCTCCCCCACCTATCTATACTACTTGTGGAAAGGCTCATCCGGGACCGTGTTTCAAGGCCACTGGTGGATGTTTCTCTTGTGGTTCTACTACTCACAAGATCAAGGATTGCCCTAAGAGGAACCCGTCGATTCCTGGAAACTACACCAAGCCGCCACCTACTACTGGACGTGTCTATGCTACTACTCGGAATCAGGCGGAGCATACTTCAGGTACCATTACGGGAACTCTTTTCATTGATGATTATTCTGTCTTCGTTTTATTTGACACTGGCGCCACACACTCCATCATATCTGTCACATGTGCTAAGAAACTAAATATGAAGCCACAACCACTAACGAATCACTTATCAATATCTACACCTATGAAAAGTCACATGATCATTGATCATAAATACGTTAAGTGTCCTCTTCGTTTTGATGATCGTATTCGCCATGCACATCTGTATCCTCTCGATATGGTCGACTTTGATATCATTCTAGGCATGGATTGGTTGGCTTATCATAGAGCTTCCATCGACTGCTATGCTAGAACTGTGATCTTTGGAGACGTAAAACATCCTGAATTCGTTTATTATGGTTCTAAACCACTCAAATCTGTTAAGTTCATTTCTGCTATGAAGGCACGGACCATGATTGCTCATGGGTGTCAAGGTTTTCTGGCATCTGTTAAGGACATATCTTTGGAGAGTCCTAACATTGAAAACCTTTCCGTTGTTTGTGAATTCACTGACGTTTTTCCCGATGAACTCCCTGGACTTCCTCCAACTCGAGAAGTTGAGTTTAGCATTGAGTTAATTCCTGGTGCTAAACCGATTTCGAAAGCTCCGTATCGTATGGCACCTGTAGAACTGAAGGAGTTGAAGGAACAGCTGCAAGAGATGATAGATAATGGATTCATTCGACCTAGTGTTTCTCCATGGGGTGCACCTGTTTTGTTTGTGAAGAAGAAGGATGGAAGTATGCGTCTATGTATTGACTACCGTGAACTCAACCGTATTACTATTCGGAACCGTTATCCTTTGCCGCGTATAGACGATTTGTTTGATCAACTGCAAGGAGCTAAGTTCTTTTCTAAGATTGATCTGAGATCTGGTTATCATCAACTACGTGTGAAGGAGCAAGATGTTCCTAAGACCGCGTTTCGTACCAGATATGGTCATTATGAGTTTCTCGTTATGCCATTTGGTTTGACGAATGCACCTGCTGTGTTTATGGACCTGATGAATCGTGTTTTCCATGAGTTTCTCGATAAGTACGTTATTGTTTTCATCGACGACATTTTGGTTTACTCCAAGTCTGAAGAAGAGCATGAGCAACATCTCCGGATAGTTTTGGAGATTTTGAGGAAGAAGAAATTGTACGCCAAATTCTCGAAGTGTGAATTTTGGTTAGGACAAGTCGCTTTCCTTGGTCATATCGTATCAGCTGATGGTATAACCATGGATCCGTCTAAGGTTGAGGCTATCACTAAGTGGCCAAGACCTACGACAGTGACTGAGGTCAGGAGTTTTCTAGGACTTGCTGGATATTATCGACGTTTTGTTGAAGGTTTCTCTCGTTTAGCTTTGCCGTTAACCCAATTGATGAGGAAAGGTGAAAAGTTCGTGTGGACGGATGAAAGAGAAAAGAGTTTTGAAGAGTTGAAACGGAGATTGGTTTCCGCTCCTATTTTGACTCTTCCATCTGGTTCTGGAGGATATCAAATTTATAGCGATGCATCTAAGAAAGGATTGGGCTGTGTCTTGATGCAACATGGTAAGGTGATAGCTTACGCTTCAAGACAACTGAAACCTTATGAGGAGAATTACCCAACTCATGATCTTGAGTTAGCTGCTGTGGTGTTCGCGTTGAAGATCTGGAGACACTACTTGTATGGAGAGACGTGTGATATTTTCACCGACCATAAGAGTCTCAAGTATATTTTCACTCAAAAGGAACTCAATATGAGACAAAGAAGATGGTTAGAACTTCTTAAGGATTATGACACTAACATTCAGTACCATCCTGGTAAGGCTAATGTAGTTGCTGACGCACTTAGCCGGAAATCAGGTATGATTGCAAGTATTGAGATTGAGCCTAGGATCATTCGTGACTTAGAACGTTTGGATGTTGAACTGTGCGTACGAGGTTCTGATGGATACTGGGCTAGTATGAAGGTGGAGTCGAACCTTATACTGCAAATTAAGGAAGCTCAGAAAGATGACGGCGAGTTATGGGCCGTAGCTCAGAATGTTGAAGAAGGTAAACAGACGGAATTTAAGGTTGATAACGATGGGATTGTATGGTGTGAAGATAGGCTTTGCGTTCCAAATGATCAGGTACTTCGTGAGAAAGTTATGACTGAAGCTCATAGTTCTCCTTTCACTATTCATCCTGGTTCTACCAAGATGTATAGGGATTTGAAACAGTATTTCTGGTGGAACGGCATGAAGCAAGATGTAGCAACGTTTGTGTCGAAGTGTATGATTTGTCAGCAAGTGAAGATCGAACATCAAAGAGCTAGTGGACTGTTACAACCATTGGATATTCCGACATGGAAGTGGGATAAGATATCTATGGACTTTGTGACCGGATTACCTCTTACTAAGAAGAAGCATGATGCGATTTGGGTGGTTGTTGATCGGCTAACCAAATCTGCTCATTTCTTACCAATCAGGAAGGATTATGGTATTGGCAGATTGTCAGAGATTTTTCAGCAAGAGATAGTTAGACTTCATGGTACTCCGACAGCTATCGTGTCAGATAGGGATCCGCGTTTTACTTCTCGTTTCTGGAAGGGTTTGCAAAAAGCTTGGGGTACTCGACTTAATTTTAGTACGGCATTTCATCCTCAAACAGATGGTCAGTCAGAGAGGACTATTCAGACCTTAGAAGACATGCTAAGGGCTTGTGCTTTGGAATGGACTGGCAGCTGGGATGAATATTTGTGTTTGGTAGAGTTTGCATATAATAACAGTTGGCATGCTAGTATTAAGGCAGCACCGTTTGAACTTCTTTATGGAAGGAAATGTAGATCACCTACTTGTTGGGATGAAGTAGGTGAACGTCTAATTGAAGGACCGGAAATGATTGAGATCACTAATGAGAAAGTAGCTGTTGCTAGAGAAAAGTTAAAGGAGGCTAGGTCTCGTCAGAAAAGTTATGCCGACAAGCATCGTCGTGATTTAGAATTTCGTGTTGGTGATCGTGTATTTTTGAAAGTTTCGCCGTTTAGAGGTGTGAAACGTTTTGGAATCAAGGGCAAGCTTAGTCCTTGATTCATTGGTCCGTTTGAAATTCTGGAACGTATAGGAGAAGTTTCGTATCGTTTGGCACTTCCGCCTCAGTTATCGCATGTTCATGATGTGTTCCATGTATCTCTCCTAAGAGGATACAACTATCATCCATTACACGTTGCTTCGTATCCGTTTGATCAGATTCGATCAGATATGTCTTTGCCTGAAGAACCAGAAGCTATTTTGGAAAGACAAGAAAGAGTCATGAGAAGTAAAGTTATTCCGTTCGTTAAGATTCTTTGGAAAAATCACCCAGAGCGTGAGGCTACTTGGGAGACCGAAGAGTCGATGCGAGCTAGTTATCCTCATTTCTTTGAATAGTTCGGTATGTTCTCATTTCGTTATCGTTTTCGTTTCCGTTTCATTTCAATTTTCGAGGACGAAAATTTTTTTTTAGAGGGGAAGAGTTGTAAAACCTGAAAATCTAAAACTTATATAAAGACTAAAATACCCTTGGAACCAAGAATAATAAATACGTAAAACACGTTTATAATAAAGTACGGAAATTAAAAACCTAATAAATAAAAACTTAAAGAATATAAATTTCGTGAATGACTTTGGTACGACGAAGGACGTATATGTTTCGCTAATAAGTTGGGCCGTTCGTTTGTTTATTGGACTCGTGTCTTTTGTTTTTGTTTTGCGCCAAGCCTAAGCCCAAGAGGGTGTTTGTTGTGTTCGTGTGAGCCAAGGAGGGGGGCCGAAGCCCATTTTGTTTGTGTGTGTGTTCGGTTGGACCCAAGCCAACCCAAACCCAATCACTTTCCTAATCTAACTCAAATACTACAACTATAAATACAACACATAATCATTAAATTGAAACCCTAGTTTTGCTTTGCCTTTTCTTTTCCTTTTGCTCGGCCGAGAGTCCCAACACACCCTTGGTGTCGATTTTTCTTATTCAAGTGAAGGTATAACGTTTATTCATCTTCCTTTTAACGTATTATGCATGTATATGTCGAGATATACTTTGTTTAGCCGCGTTTCTTTTCTTTTTGTTTTGGCCGAGAGGTGGTAACCAAGGAACAAGGAAACCCTAATTTATTTTAACCTTGTAATTAATAAGGAACGTGTAAGTGATAAGTAATATTGAATCGGGTCATGTATATGTTGAGTTAATGTAAGCCGAGACATGCATGAGTTGGACGAGGCATGCATGAGTTTCGAATGGGGTTTAAAACATATTAACTTGTATACGAAACATATTTAGATGAGCTAGGTCTTGTGTAAAACATGCTAGCCGAAACCCTAGGTGAACCGAGTACATATGTACATGAAATTTAGACGTGTAATAAATGAGTAAGGGTACGTAAACATAAACCCTAGTTTTAATATGTAAAGCGTATAAGTATACTAAACCCTAATAACTTATGGTCACATGAAATCATAAACGTGTTTGATAAAGAGTAAAAGTAAAGAAGGTTCTTAATTACGTATTAGGTTAAGTAGTAAGTCATTTAAGACGTAACATATAAAGTAAATGCATATTAATGAGATATTAAAGAGTAAGAAAACCCTAGAACGTAAATGAGAATATATTAGGGTTTGAGCTAAATATAGTAAGTGTTATTTCGTGTGTGAGTTATGATTTATAAAACTATTTTCACATTTAAACCTAGACTTTAATAAATGATATAACGAACCCTAATATACAACATTAATTATAAAATATTTAAGACTCATTAATAAAATCCTAAAAGTATGAAGATCACTAATTTTGAATACCAATATTAAAAGATCATTTTGACGATTATGGAATCATTAATAATTTGGACGACCGTTAATGTCTATAGGTTCTGTGAAGAGGGAGTAATCCTTTGTTTTCGTCTTTCTGCTTTTCGATCTTTGCGTTGGAATAAGGTACAGATATTCTGACCTTTTCAGTAAAGGTTTCTCTTAATGTTTTCTTTCGTATTAGGTTTTCCTAAGCCTTTGCTATGAATCCCAAATCTGATTTGTTTGAGCTATTGCTTATCTGAACTTTGATTTCTGAATTATGAAACATCTGATTTTGAACTATCTGATATGAAAACTATGATTTTGGAAATATGAATGATTTTCTGATAAAATATGATCTGTGTCAGTTATGACATTCTGATTTGACCTAAGATAGTTTGACACCCGAGCCAAATATTTAACTAGTCATGGGGGTTCCATGTCCGTATCAGTGATGCACCTCTGATATGACTCTAGGGCAGTAGAGTGATGTTCTGCCACGTCTCTGGATGGTGAAGCATATTTTGTATATGTAGGAAGGGGCGTATGGATGCATCCTAGATCTGTTATCTGTTATATGTTATATGTTATCTGATGATTGATGCTGCGTGCGTGCACGTCCTTCATAACTCTGGTAGGTCTCCCCTACAAAAATGTTGCCTTGTGTGAATATGAATGTGATCTGATATAAGTTCTGGGCTCGTGGTAGTTAACTATAAATATCTTTTGAAATTACGATTTATGCTTTGAAAATGATTAAGATTTTGTTATTGCTCATTCACTTTATTTCATATCCGTTATCGTTTAGTTTTAGCTTTTGCTTTCATATCTGTTCACTGGGCTTTTGAAGCTCAGCCGCACTTTTCTTTTCTTCCGCGGCAGGTATCTAAGCATTGGAAGCTGGGTTGCTTTGGGATGAGTGCTTGAGTGGACTTACCTTAGAGATTTAGCTTTGATTTCTTATGATGCCATTTAGACTTATTTATTTCGGATATTACGTTTGAAGTTTATTATGCTTCCGCTGGGACCTATGTATTGAAGTCGTTTGACTTGGATTATTTTCCGCATTTATGATAAGACTTTCTTTTGGTTATGAATGTTTTGCTTTGATATGACACCATTACTTGTGATTCTTTTACCCTTGGCGGGTCGGGGCGTTACACTCCACTTAGTAAGGCGGAACTTAAAGAGTGAAGACGGAGTCAAGAAGAAGATGGTGGTTCAGTGAGTGATGACAATAACTCACTGAATCCCTCAAACTCCTCTCCAACTACAAACACTGAAGACAAACTAAAACTGAAGACTAAAGACTATGAAGACTAAAGAATGGGCGGGACAAAACGGTTATGCTTGAAGCGATAAAGACGGAGTGCCTATCTTCAATAAGTCAACTTTCCCTGAAAGGGCCAGTATCAGTACTGACAAGTAGAAAGTGACTTTGTCCCTTTACCTAATATAGTCTTTGTAAACAGAGACAAAATACATCAGTATTTTGTCTTCTGCAAATTGTCAGTTTGTCACTTAGGAAAGAGTTAAAACTCATACTTGTATAAATAGCATAAGAGATGGAGTGAAAGTTTAAGCTTATGAACTGTTAAAACACACATACGCGCAAGCCATCTTTCACTCCTCCAAATACAACTTAATCCCTGAGATAGCTCAGTGGGTACTTGTAGTTGTGCTCAGACTTAGCCTGAGCTTCGAGAGGAGTTACCAACACTTTGTCATTTCAATCCCTAGTACTGTTCCGCAAGTACTAGGGTAACGTATTCTTTTGATTCATTTCTAATAAGAATATGATGTTGAAAATTACTCTTTGTGTTTTACTTATATCTTTTCAGTCATTAAGTCACTATTAACTTATTTTACATACTTAACTGTTTTTAAGATAGTGAATAGGGAACAACATATATAGAATGTAAAATACAACTAATATACTATCTATCTATTGTAAAATGCCCAAACAATGGCAAAAACCAAATTAAAATTCATACATAAAGGCCGAAACAATGGCAAACCCCAAAAACAAGAAATAAACGACAATCACAACCATTCATTGCACAAGTGGTCTAGGTTTTCATCGGTTTTGCATATAATCATAATAATACCATAACATTATGTACACAAAAAGGTGTTGGCTAATCCCATGGGCAAACATGCATGTATTTTCCATGGGAACAAATTAAATAACAAGTGATAAAAGAATTAGCCAACGAATCGAAGAAATAATCAACAAAACTTAAAACCCCGATTGGTACGTGTGTGAAATGGCTTTAGGTTCTCAAACCTACTGATATTAGACCTTCTAAAAACCATTTTACCACAAAAAATATAGCCTTAGGGGCTGTTTTCAAATCGTTTTACAAATCGATTAAAACAACGCGTTTAAAGCCATTTTAAGCGTACCGAACACATTGATTAATTAATGTATGCGAAACCAATGGCCATAGGACCAAAAATCATAGATCTTTATATTACTTATAACATTCCTAATACATGAAAAATAGAGCCCTCGGGGCTGTTTTGAAAGTGGTTTCAAAAAGTACTTAAAAACACGCGTTTTGACCATTTTTTCGCATACCCGATAATCATATGGCACATATGATGGATCGTGATACCACTATAGGTGATGCAGAATATAATCAACATAAAATAAACAAATAAACGCAGCGGATTCATCACCAAACAACGGATCCATATAGCCATATGATCAATCATTAATAAATGTAACGATTACAACAAATAGTATACCTTTGAAGCTTGAATCCGGTTGTAACACACCAAGTGCCACACGAGTGGTATGAGGAACCAAAAGGACCAATAAGGTTGATCCTTTCCTTAGAGTGAAACACACTACACTTCAATCAACCACCACTTTGATGTTAGTCTAACCTTGTAACCTTCACCTTGCATGTGACTAAACTAGAATGAGCAAGGAATGAGATCAAAAACCAAAACCCTAGAAGGGAGTGAAAGTGAGCCGTCACTTTTATTAGGAGAGGGAGTAGGAGAAGAAAAAGGTAACTTGCAATTATCATTCATCCCATTAATCACCAATAATGACTAATTGATATCAAATAATAAGTTACACTTAGCTTTTTGAAAACTCCATACTCTCCCCTAAAAGCCCTCATGAGGCCGGCCACTATAAGGCCTTCAATGGGGTTGCCCATTGTTGGTCCGAGTCCAGAAATACAAAGTCTAACTTGATGTTTAATGGCCCGTTATTGATCCCGAGTTCTGAAGGTCGTTTATAACATAAATACAATAAATACATTATATTAAATGGTGTCTAAGTGTATATGCGTGTGACCCTATAGGCTCACATACGTCTAGCCATATAATTATTTATTATGAAACAAGCATACTCCAACAGTATTCTCGACTTAGCTCCCCCTTGACGAGTCCATCGCTTTGTGTGGGCGTCAAGTAAGAAGAGATACTAAACTAGTGCATTGCAACTATGTTTGCAAATGGCTTCGTCTTTGTGACGAATATGCTCCCCTTTGATGATTGCAACTTTGCAAGGAAGACGTCATTTCATATAATCCTATGATATTGCAAATGATTTTTGCAATATTTTTCTTTGACAAGAAACTCCCCCTAGCTAAGTGTGTCAAAGTCTTCATGTGTATATTGAAAAGCTACAAAACAAAGGTTAGAGAAAAAGTATATAACGCATAATTTCCTGCAAAAAATACTCAAGTTAGTAGTAACCAAGTCTTCTGTTGCACGGATCCTACGGTTCCCTCTTAGGAGGGATCCGTCTAGGCAAAACTGAGGGATCCGTCTGTCTGAAAGCTTAAGACAGCAATGGTGATGTAACAAGTGATGTTAACATCAAAATGAGATATGTATTAAGGCAACAAACATATTCTCAAGACAATATGGCATATAACATGTAATTTTATTCAATAAAACATACGAGAAATGATCCACATATCTCTAAAACTAAGAGAACGATTTAAACATGAAATATGATTCCTAAACTATTAAGATAAGCTAAAGACAAGGACACCACTTTAATCCTTAAGCTCAAGGTTGTTTGGGTTTGTTGATCTCGTCAAAACGTTTGAGGAGGTGATAAAACATGAAACGTTGATCTTCGCGTACTTCATGTATCAAGCTTTCAACATGTTGACAATGATAACAATCTTTGTCATGACTCGAAAATGGTGGTGGTAGAAAAGAAATGATTTGAGATGGAAGGTTTGGTTGAGATTCCACAAAAGAAGGAGGAATATGTGGAGGTATATTTGGAGGTGATTCAACCAAAGGTGGTGGTGGTGGAATAAGTGATGAGGATGGTGGTAGAGAAGTATCTACTTCCATGTGATCGGGTGGTTGACTTTGATGATTCCTCATGATCCAAAAGGGACTATTTGAGGGTGACGGAAAAAAAGATGTCGGGGCTAGTGTTGATTCAACACCTTGATTTTGTTGTTCTATTCTTTCCATTGAGAATGTTGGCAATGGTGGAGGATGAAATGGCCTAGGAGGCAAGTCCTCTAGATTGTGGAGGTGTGGTGATGAGAGTGGAGTGGTGAATGATATGGCTCTAGGCACTAAGGGTGATAGTTTAGTGGAAATAGGAGTGTTTGGTTTAGGGGGTATAGTGGTGTTTGGCATTGGTAGTTTTGTGGGAACAATCCTTTTAGGGATTGGTTTGATAGGTGGAGTGGAGATCCTAGCATTTGTGGATTTAACGGGAGATGATTCGGTTGAAGAAAGTTTGTGGAAAACATGAGCAAGTTTCTTGGGTGGTCCTTTGGTGGATGAGTTACCACTAGAAGCTTTCCTCATGCTGAAAATGAGGATGTAGATGATGCCTTTAGGAGTCTTAACAAGATGGTTTATAAGGGGAAGGATTTAGCAAGTGCATTCGAGACTTAAGCCACTAAGATCCTTTGGAATGTGATGATTTGCATGCACAGGAGTCAACTTCAGAGTTGTACTGATCTAGGAGTTTAATTAAAATAAGATGGGGTGTTTAAGTTAACAAGGAGAGCTTGAAATGATTGTTTTAGCTAGAGTTTAGATGAATCTGTCACCCGGATCCCACGGTTCCCTCTAATGAGGGATCCGGCTCTCAGCAGCTAAGAAAGGTGAAAAATGATGTTTGTAAGGTCTAATACCTATACCTCTTGAGTGTTTTAGTCTTCCCAAGTGTCTTAAATTAAAGGGGATTTAAATGATCAAGGGCAATGAGTGAAGGTAGCTAATGGTTACCTTTTATGGAAGAAATGGAACTTTATGAGTACCAATGAATGACCAAAGATGACACTAGAAAATTTGAGAGTGTCAAGTGAAGCTAAATGATCCTAGAGACTATATAGTAACTTAAGATAATTTTTTGAAAATACCTTAAAAGAAATAAAAAAAACTAGTATTTGACCCATTTTGAGGTAGAGATGACTAAAATCAATTTGCTAAAATTGATAGATTTATAAAACTAGATGTGCGATGATGTGTGAGTATAGGAGCGGAAGAATGATGAGTTTAGGTGAAATGATAAATCGAATATCACCTTGAGTGTGATCCTAAAGGAGCTATGAGTAAGTGTGAAGCTTACTGAGCTTGAGGAAGACTTAAGTGGTCCTAAGGTATTATGTTCAGCTAGTGTGAAGTATTCTAAGCCTCTAAGGACATGGTTTGATGTATAAAGTCAGCAACTGCATTTCTGTTTGGCCGGATCCCACGGTTCCTGATGAGTGTGCAAATACTCATCATTTTTGTACTGTTTAGAATGCAAAAAACATCTGAAAACACTCAGAAATGCATCAAAATGATGAAAATATCACAAATAAGTGTTTTATGAGTTTTAAATGCAAAAATACCAAAATCAGGTGAAAAACGTATCAAGTTTGCATAATTGGCAGTTTTAGTCCCCCAAGTTTCAAAAATTATCAAATCTAGTCCCTGGAATCCAAAAATGTGGAGTTTTATCATTCAAGGTCCCTGAAATATTCTAAGTTGTCAAAAATGGTCCTTGAATGAATCTTTGGTCAAATGGCAAAAAAGGTCCCTAAAGTTTAAAAAAGTGTCATAAAAGGTCCTTGGATATTTAAAAAAGTGAAAATAATCAAATATTATCCTTATACTATTAAAGTTTGTCAAGTTTGGTCCTTGTGTTAACTTTGGAATGTTGGCAGTTTTGGTCCCTTAATTTGGCAGAAATTGCAAAATGGGTCCTTGTGATAATAAGCTTAAACAAACGGACCCTTTGTTATTACAAAACACAAGCCCAAATCCATTCCAACAAACCAGCTGAGCCCAATCCCAATCTTGACCCATGACCCTTGGACCTTGAACCCCTGAGCCAGTCAAAAACTATTTTGAACCCCCAAAAATGAACCCTAGCTCTATTAATACCACGGGGTCAACAAAATTCAAAACCAGAGATACTGTACATCTCTCTCACACTGTCCCGCCAAATCCAGATACCACCATGGTTTCATCCCACTTGCTTTCACCACCTTTCCACCTGTCTCCCAGTTGTTTACCCACTCCCCTAACACCTCCACAAACACCCAAAGTTCATTAATTGATTGAAACCTGCTTATGACTTTTTGGCGCCAAATTTCCACATGGACGAATATGATGAGTTATGAAGATCCAATGGCTGGAAATAGGTGGGAAAGATTCAGAGATATCGACAAGAGTCAAAAAGATCATTATAAAGCAAGGATGAAGCAATGTAGTGGGATATCTAGTATTAAATAATTTTCTTAGCTTGTTTAGTATTTATTAGAATTTAAAATAGTTAAAAGTATTAAATAATTAATAATAAATAAATAAAAAGCATAAAAAATATCTTTTCAGTTTTAAAATTAGTTTTCTAATATTTTAGATTTTTCTAAGTTAAAATTTCATTTTTCCAGGTTAATTTTATATTTTCTTGTATTTAAGTGTATTTTAGATAATTAATAAATAGTAATTAATTAATAATAAATAGATAAAAAGTGTAAAATATATTTTTAGTTTTAAAATAAGTTTATAATATTTTAGATTTTTCTAAGTCATAATTTCATTTTTCTAGCTTTATTTCATATTTTATTATATTTTAGAATATTATTAAATAGTTTAAAATAGTTTTTAATTAATAATAATTAAATAAATAGTTTTAAAATAATTTTCTTTTTCCAATAATTTTCTTTTATTATTAGGATTGTAAAAATATCATTTTCATATTTATAGGCCTTTTATTTCTTAAAACTCACGTTTTATTTTATACGTTACGTAGTTTTTTATATAAACGTACGTATTTACGTTTGTGTAATCTGATTGTTGTGCTTAGCAATTCTGTATCCAAATACATTCCAATCAATCAGTAGTGTAATTATCCAGTAAAATCCTTACTGATCACTATCCTTAGTGATTATTCGACATCTGAAAGTTTTTAAAACACCATTAATCCTCCGTGAGACTTAACGACCTAGGAAAACACTATATTCCTCTGATCTTAATTGTATTGGTTTTAGACTGTTTGAATTTTATTACGGTTGACCATTCACAAGTGGTTGACTTGTGTGATAAACTTGACACTTTGGACCCAATCAGTTCCCTAAGTGGAGGGATCCGTCTAGTACAAAGTGAGGGATCCGTCTCTTGCTAAACAGTACCTTCACAGAAGGTATGCAAAAGTTGCACAAGGTATCATATTTCAAAGCTAGTGTTTTCTAAGAAGTTTGAAATACTATATAAACGAGACATCAAACGTTAAATATTTATTTCATGAGAGAAATCACATTACAATGATAAAAGATGAAATCTAAGGATTGAGCCTATTTTGAAAGGAAACTAAGTTTCTTGAGTGTTTTCGCTAGATGGATCGTCAAATGGATGATGAGCTCTGTTGTAAAAATCGGTCCAGGCGGCCGATTAATCCCCGCATAATTGCTGATCGCTCACTAAACGCCTTGATTTATCATAATCGGCCTATTTAATCGTTTTGGTCAAAGATAGCTTAAAAATCGGTCAAAAAACCGATTAATCAGACAAAATCGGTCTAATCGGATTAATCGGTTAAAAATCGGTCAACAAAATTGCTTAAAAATCGGACAAAATCGCTTAAAAATGGGTCAACAAACCGATTAATCGGACAAAATCGGTCAAAGATCGTTTAAAAATGGTCAACAAACCAAATAATATCTATTTTTTACTTTAAACTTTGAAGAATTATGTATTATGTTTATATTTGAACACTTAAAATATTTGAACTTTGATGCCCTATGCTTATCTCATGCATATAATATAATATAATATCTAATATTACAATTTTGTGTATAAAAATTCCAATCCGATTAATCCCCGCCTAACCGATTAATCGCTAGGCCCCACCCAACCGCCTCACTAGCGCCTAGCGATTTTTACAACCTTCAGTATTTGCCGATTCAGGGATGAAGAAAGACTTGATGAGAGATGTGTTTAGAGGTTCCATCATCTTATTCACAAGTACGTACAACGGACTTTGAAATTGAGGGTGGAAGTACATGATGTGATGATAAAGGCGTGTCAAGAACATTCCATAAGGGATTAGTTTGTTCTTGTTGCCTTGAAGGTTTACAATTCGCCTTGCAAAAAAATAGGCGAGATTTTATGGTTGTTGTGTTAGAAAACAATACATTATGTGAGCACAACAAGCGGGAAGGAATTCTTGATTTTCCCTAAGACTCCAATATCTTGGCGGGGTAACCAAAACTCTGTGTCTTTTCATCACTGTGTATTAATTTTTCATCAAGAGGTAACCAGAACTCTTATATGGTTGCAACCATGGTGGGTGCGTAGAATGGCTCAATGAATTACAGATCTGATCCTGCTTTTAAATATCAATAGTGTTCAATGTAGCTTCCTGCTCTTATCTTTCTCCTCCAATTTCTTTTGTTGCTTATGTGGGCTAGCAGTGCGTCTGGTGCAGGCTACTGTGTAAAGTCTAACTGAATAGCAAAAGAGACTGGAAGGAGGGAGGTAAGAGCTTCTAGTTATGTTGCCATTGAGACAGTTTTGCAATCCAATATTGGGTATATGAGATAAGAAGAATGGTCTTACTTGGGTATTAAATTAACAGATTTACAAAGTTACTCTCCTGACTGCAATGTTGATTGCAAAAGGCAATGATGAACTTTCTGCTTATTAACTGTTTCATGAGTGTGCCTCATGTATCCCCAAATCTTGGCATGGTAACCGTGACTTTTATATGGTTGCAGCCATGGCGGGTGTGTAGGGTTACTCAATGAATTGCAGATCTAAGCCTCATTTTAAATATCGGATCGGGCTGGGTTCGCCTTTTAGTTTTTTTTTGTGGTTACCAGAGCGCCGGTGAATAAGAGAGGGAGTGAGAGAGATAAGTGAGAGACGCTTCAGGTCTGATCCATCTTATTTTCTATGAATCTAGGCTTAGCAACAACAAACGGGCCAAAAAGTTGTACAGACACAATGGTTTCACAAATGTACAGGAGTGTGCAATATCTTTGTGAGATGAAATATGGTGTGTCATTGTATTTTAGACATTTATTATAAGATACAGATCCCTTTTTTTCTTAACCACATGTTTATTTGTTATGGTTTAAAGTGTTTGCTGGATCATTGACTTAAGTTTGCTGATCTTTCAATTATATATTTGCTACTTATAGTCTTAGAGTTACCAGCCTTGCCATTTGTCAGTTTAGGGTTTTAAATACCTTTACGTGTTCCTATGAATTTTATGTGAATATTGTACCTTATATTTATTTGAAATTATCAGTGTTGTTTAAAGGTGGATGTTTAAAAATACTGTAAAATGCAAGTACAGTTGGATGTTTAAAGATAGTGTAAAAGGCGTTTATATTTAGTTGAATGGATGTTTAAAATTTGGGATGGTGACTAAAAAATATGTAAAGTTGGTAGGATAGCCATTTATATTTATTTGAAATTATGAATGTCGATAAGTGGTTTCTATTTTATTTTTATTTATTTATTTATTTTGCCATTTGTTTTATAGGCTTATTAAGAGCATTATTTTGGCTAGGCAACATAACATGAATTGTTGTTGTAGCCCATGGCTGCTAATTGTTCTGTGTTGGCCAAAAATTTGTGGCTTGATTTGGTTTGAGTGATGCCACACACAAAATAAATCTCACGTCTCTTTTTCATTCACCATTGGTTCGGTTGTAAACCGGATATGTTTGCAGCCCCTATCTTATAGACTGTAAATTCGTTGGGTGCTATGACTTTGGAAAGGATCGATAGCGTCGTTTACCAAACCAGCTATCTTGGTATGGCAGCCATGTGGTTGCAGCCATAGCAGGTTTTGGATACCGCTTTTGCAGTTACTCGGATTTAATTTGAAACAGAACGGGGTGTTGCGAAGAGGTTGAAAAGCACCTAATGTGTAGTGGGTTTCATTTAGGTCACTAGCCCCACTTATTTTACAATACTGATTGCAAGAGGCAATGATAAGCTTTCTCTATATTAATTGTTTCTTGAATTTGGCATGCGCGTTCCCGTATCTTGGCGGGGTAAACACGGCTGGTATGTGGTTGCAGCCATGGCGGGAGCGTAGAGTGCCTCAAGAAATTAGAAGTCTGAACCTCATTTTAGATGTCAATAGCACCGTTCAAACTGTTTTATGCCAGCTATTGAACATGTTTGATGCATGTGGAACTGAATCTGCCAACATGTATATCAATTCTTTTTATGGTGAATTTTTGGTGTTAAAGACTGGGCAAGTGATATTACAGTCACCATTACCTAATATGTCCCTTAAGTCAACTCCACATGCTTTAATAAAAGGTTTGTGATTCTTCATCTCTTTAAATGAAATACTGTAATTGTTGTTTCTTTTTGCTGCTAAACTAACATCTTCTGTTTTAGGATACATCGGTGTAAACAAATATGGTTATCGGTATTCGACTAACAAAAATTACACCTCTTACTGGTATTCTCTCACCATTTATGATTCGTTGTGTTGGAGTTATGACGAGTATTTCACAAATATAATGGCAGCTGCAGGGGTGGTAACGGAAAATACCCTGCTGTCTGTGACAGATTCCTTACACATAAGGCATATGTATGACTAAATTTTTATACTATTTCTGGTGTTTGGCTAGAAATTGTGTATTTGTAATTAAATATAACATCGTTTGTCAATATTGTCATATAAAGAACGTGGTGCACTTTAAAGTGCAAAATTTCCAGCAACCAAGGTTTTTTTCCTTTTTTTTCTTTTAAAAAAGTAATAAATTTTCAAACCAAACAAATCTGTTTGTCAGCCAGATTCTTTCTACTTTAAAGTACACCACGTTCTTCATTTGCAAATATTGACATAAGATATTCAGCATAGTTACCCATTATGAATTCCCATACATTTCCTTTTGTTTTTCAACAATCTAGCAAATCGCTTGGTGCATGCCTTTGAAAAAAAGGAGTTGAAACGACAAAAGGATCTGTAAGAGAACTCAAAAGGGTTAGCTATGCTTCTTTATACCTGTTAAATTGACATTGTTACATATGAAATGAGGGGAACGCCCTTACTTGGGTACTAAATTAACATATTGACAAATTGACTCTCCTAACTGCAATGCTGATTGCAAAAGGCAATGTTGAACATTCGGCTTATTAACTGTTTCATGAGTATGGCCGACGTATCCCCGTATCTTGGCACGGTAACCAGGACTCTTATATGGTTGTATCCATGCTGGGTGCGTAGGATGGCTAAATGAATTGCAGATCTGAGCCTCATTTTAAATGTCAGTATCACCAGCGTTCTTCGTCTACATGTTTTATTTGTTTTTTTCTAAAAACAGTGTGCTTGCAACTGATATGAATGCGTTGTATGTAATTTTCTGCAGTTCTTTATTGCGCAATTCCACACTATTTTATTCTAATATTAACATCATATGCTGATATTGAGAAATAAAGAACACGGTGCACTTAACAATCCAAAAGTTTTCTATTTTTCCTTTAAACTACACCGCGATTTGTATTTCATAACATTGGCATACAATGATGGTTGATCTGCTTTTTGCCAACTGCTACACTATCGGAGCCTGTCTTTTGTGAAATAAGAGACACATAAAGTTTCTTGCATACATTAAATAGACGTATGTTAAAGTTTCATCTGAACAGTGCTTTGGCAAATGTAATGTTTTATAATGTAAATGCAAGAATGACTTTTGTGTTTGCTGTAAAGATATTGTTGTAACCCCATTTAAATAATATATTCATGTAGATGGTATTGTGCTTTCACTCACAAAGATTGTAAGATATAGGATTTCAAAAACACACTAAACCATAATCACATGGGGCGTTCAAGTATGTTTAGAGAGAGAAAGTTCTAGAGAGAGAAATGGAAGAGAGTTAGGAACTATGTGAAACAAAGAAAAATGGTATTGAAGCTCCAACCCTCTACCTTGGGAGGTAGAGGGTATTTATAGTGTCTTACAAACAAACGCCACCTACGGGCTGTGGATCAGGCATACAGTGGGTAAAGACCCGTCCGTCCTCTACGGTGTTACATAACAAACTACTTGCTAACATAACTTGACTACGACTACGAGCTTTCTAACAAATACATATACTTGAGGTGACCGACTCTTTAACGACTGAATTTTCTAATTCCTAACAATCTCCCCCTAAGGGAGGTCACCTCAATTTACAATGAATACAAACAGATATTACATTAGATTGTTCTAGGATTCTTGATCAAGTTCTTTGCTCAGTAGCTCGTAGTCTTTGATTCTTCATGTTCCGCATGTTTGGATAATTACAAGTGGAGGTCTTTAACTGATCCACGTGATGAAGAGTTTTGAGCCAGCATTGAGATCATCAGCTAACATAAATCTCTGACTCTACCTTTGTGGTGTTGGTATTATATGATGTTGTGACATTTGGACCGACATGCTCACATTCTGGATCATGATTTCTTCTCATCAGAGTAGCGGAAGCTTTCGTTGATTCATGATATAGGCAGCAGCGTAGCAGAAGCATGGAATGAGAATATCAGAGTCATTGATGCACTAATCATGATTTCTTTTGAAATGAATGTGATGTGTGAGCATGTGGCTATGGATTGACCGCTTCATTCTGATCAGCTGCAAACGTCGGGTGTACCTGCATACAACAGTTAGCAATAAAGTGCACGAAAGTGTCTTTGATCACTTTCGTTGAATTGAGGTACACGGCCCACGGTTCCCCGTTGATCAGTACAAGTACTGCCTGTGATTAGGTATAATTCCGAAGAATTTCCTTGACAGGGTTTCGCAGCTGCTCTAGCTGTTTTCAAACCGGAACATCTCAAAGAAGACAACACGGATTGAGTGAACCAGCGAATTGAGATTCACTGATTGATGAAAAGAGATTTGAAAAACAATCGTGTATCGCTCAATAGAAATTGTTTTAGCAATACAACGAAGGTTTTAATGAAAATCGATTATCAATCATAAACACCTTTTATTTTTGAAATATTAGTACACAGTCGATGTGCTAAAGAAAAGAGTTTTAAGCACAACGACCGGTTTTTCAAAGGTATCCGTCAATCCATAACCTGAACCAGGATTGATTCAAAAGATTGAATCGCCCCATTATTTCTGTTCAGTTGTCACATGGTTGATCTATTGGATAGATCTCACATGCCACCCACCAGGAGCTTGTTTGATGTTGGCTCCAGAAGGCTTTCCATCTTCATTGTGAATATGTATGCATATCACTCAGATGTTCTGGCAATACCACAAGGATAATGCGTAGGACTCAAGATATAATCTATCTTTCCACATTGTGTGAAACAGAGACTCTTCATTGACAGTGTCCTAAAGAGATTTATTGATGATCTCGTGGCTCTAGACTCAATGGTGCATATTTGGTTCCTATGCCGGAGACTAGGGAGAGGGTCTCCTTCTTCAATACCAACTATCTCTAAGAGAAAGTCGATAAACTATGTCGGTTCCCCGTGAGAATGAAACAAGTCCTTTTAAGAGGAACTTGAGTGGTTTGGAAAGTTGAAGTGCAGTGCGTCACTGGGTCCATGACGTCTTGACTTCAATACCGATGTTATCTTGGTAACCACCAGTAGTATATGAATTGAACCCGGTTTCTGCCCTACGGTTGAATTTTTGGAGAGCTTGTACATCCTTATAAAACCATTTACCGAATTATCAGTTTTAATCTAATTTAAATAACAAATTCTCCCCCGATCACAATTATCAAATTATTTGAGATTTGTGATCTCTGTAGATTTAAATTGATTTTGAAAGCTTTTAAGGAGAATTGTGACTTGATTATGAAAACGTTTTAACTGATAAGGATCGGATTTTGAAACTTTAAACTCCATTGATTAAACATGCATGATTATCTTTTGAAAACAGTTGTATGACAAATAACTTTTTGATTTAATTGAAATCATTCTCCCCCTCAATCAATGACATAAATTGCTGATTGAGAGATAGATATTTTTGACAAACAATAAGTCCAGATGATTTTCAAAAATAGAGTCCGAGTTATTTTACAAAGCAATTGAGTTTTCATTAGATGGCAAATATTTTTCAGAAGAATCATTAGACGGAAAAATATTTGGAAAGAGAAACATTTGTCTTTTTGATGACAAACATTTGTGTTAAGAATCAGAGCATGAGATTTGAAAATTAAGTTAAAGCATGGCTCTATTCTTTACTTTTAAAACGGGTTACTGCCTGAAATGACAATAAACCACCATTATTCTCCGCCTCATTTTTTTTTTTAATTTAAACTATGTACATTCGAAGAACATCTAAAGACCCGTGACATTCTTTGAATGTCAACACAAAGTCCGTAGATATTATCGAATCGAGGAAAACAAGACAAAAAGACAATATTTTTGGAATTTTTCAATATTTTCAAGATTTTTATGGATTTTTGGAAGTTTTATGTTTTTATATTTTGTTTTTGAAGGTTTTGTAATTTTGTATTTTGCTTTTCGAATAGATATTTACAAGAGATAGATGAAGGAAAACCTTTTACTCCTCTTCTTCCTCTTGAAGACGTTTGAGTGTTTCCAGTTGTAGGCTCTTAAGACCAAGTCGCGGAAGGATAAACTCAAAACGTTCTCTAGGAAGAGCTTTGGTGAAGATGTCTGCTAACTGGTATTCAGTCCTCACAAAATAGAGTTCCACCACACCGTTTTCTACTTGCTCCCTGATGAAGTGATGTCGAATGTCGAGGTGCTTTGCTCTTGAGTGTTGTACGTTGTTGCATGAGAGAGCAATAGCACTTTTATTATCACAGTACAGAGGAATTTTGTTGAATTCGAAGCCATAGTCAGATAATTGTGATCTCATCCGTAGGATTTGAGCTCAACAAGATGACATGGCTATGTATTCAGCCTCTGTAGAGGAAATAGAAGTACTCATTTGCTTCTTTGAAGACCAGCTCACAAGCTTATCACCCAAAAACTGAGCACCTCCAGAAGTACTTCGACGAGTATCTTGACATCCTGCATGATCAGCATCTGCATAGGCTGTTAGTGACATACCGGTGTCCTTCGGGTACCAAAGTCCCATGTTGATGGTTCCTTGGAGATACCGAAAGACCCGTTTAACCTCTTCAAGGTGCTTTTTGGTAGGCTTAGCCTGATATCTAGCACACATGCAAACAGTGAACAAGATGTCTGGTCTACTGGCTGTGAGGTACATCAGGGATCCAATCATACTACGATATTTCATTGACAAGGATGGTAGCAGCCTCTGATGATGAGATTGACAGATCATTAGCAGTTGGCTCATAGTGTTCATCAAACATTGGATCAAACAGTTTCTTCAAGTCATCTTCTGAAGGAGGTACATAAGGAGTTGATGGCGAGGAGTCATAAACAAGAGTAGAACTGATGGGATTACATGATGAAGTGGGTCCAGAACTGGGTTGTCCTGGAGCCATTTGACCGGTCAGCTCATCGAACGTGACGTGAATTGTTTCCATGATATTTCGTGTTCTTTTGTTGTAGATTCTGTATCCCTTTTTGTTTGGTGCATATCCTACAAATACTCCAATGTCCGCTTTAGCTTTAAGTTTGCCTAAGTCTTGGCCCTCATTAGTTGGATAACACAATGCACCAAACACACGAAGGAACAAGAGATTAGGTTTTCTATTGTGGACAAGTTCATATGGAGTTTTACTATGAGCAGTGTGAATAAGGGATCGATTTTGAGTGTAGCATGTAGTGGTAATGGCTTCAGCCCAGAAAAACATTGGAACCTTTGAGTAAATCAGCATTGTTCTTGCGGCTTTCACAAGAGTTCGATTTCGTCTTTCAACTACAACGTTCTGTTGAGGAGTTCGTGGAACACTTCTTTGATGACTGATTCCAATGCTTTCAAAAAACTCACTAAGTTGTTTATTAACAAACTCAGTTCCATTGTCTGTTCCGATGATTCTGACAGTTTTGTTAAGTCGAACCTGCAGCTGTTTGATAAGTTTGATGATGATATCTGGAGTTTCATCCTTTGTCCTTAAGAACTTGACCCAGGTGAATCGAGAGTAATCATCAACCACAACTAACACATATTTCTTCCCAAAGATATTCTGCACTCTCATGGGTCCACATAAATCCATGTGAATTGTATGAAGAACTTCTGTAACTGAGTTTGTAGGCTTGGGTTTGTGGGCATATTTCTTGCTTTTTCCCAATTGGCATGCTGAACAAAGATGATCCTTTTCATACTTTAGTCTAGGTAAACCTACAACTAAGTCCTTTCTGGAGAGATCATTGATGGTGCCGAAGTTCAAGTGATTGAGACGACGATGCCATAACCATGAATTTGTTTTCGAGGCCTTTGACAACAAGCAAATTGGAGAAGACTTCATCATATCTTCGATAGAGATGGTGTATAGATTTGAACCACGTGTTCCTCTTACAAGCTCTTTACCATCAAGTTCTCTAACGAAACAAGTATGTTTTCTGAAGGCCACTTCTAGATCAGAATCACATAATTGACCGACAGAAAATAAGTTATGACCAAGACCTTCTACGTAATATACCTGGAGATAACACTATCACCGACAACATAATCTCCATAACCCATAATAACACCAAAATGATCGTTCCCGAATCTAACAGTCCCGATGAATTTGCTCACGAAGTTCATGAGCCGCGACCGGTCTCCAGTCATATGCTTGGAACAGCCTGAGTCCAAGTACCACAGAACGATTTGAACGATCTACAGTTGAACACAGACAGGAATGGATAACTGGATAATTGGGATCCCCATGCAAGAATGGGTTCCATTTGGTTAGTAACAGTGATTCAAACACCCACATCAGAAGTAGAAGCAATGGAATCATTAGAAGTAGATGCAGTGCTAGTGTCCATATTTGACCTATTCAAAGTATGTTCACTTCTTAAGGGAATAGTTATACCAGTAGGCATCCATTTTCTAGTGGGCATTGACTTAGAAAATTTAGGGCAAGACTCATTAACCTTACGCCCATTAGGTATCCATTGATAACCTATATTACTAAATTTCCTTCCTGTGGGTTTCCACTATTTTCTAACTTTCTTTTGCCTTTGCCTTTTTGCCTTCTTAGCTTGAATTTTAACATTAACAATTTTAACTGGGCATTTAACAACATTAGACAAATCATTCACACCACATTCATGATTATTAACAGAATTCAAGCAACCATCAGTACATGGTTTGCAGGTAGTAGCAGAATTTGAATTAATTACAGTACGCTTATAGCTAATACTAGAATCAACACGATTCGTCTTATTCAAATTCTCCCTAAGGTGATCTTCTACTTTCTTCCACTGAGCATTCCTAGCATGCAAGGTCCCATCATTCTTTGTGTTGCCTTGAGGCTTTGACCCGCTTGCTTTGGTGTCACTTCTTACTCCTGTAGAGGGAATTGGAACATTAGTTGGTTTTGCTACTTTTTGCATTCCTGAACTAGAAGTGCAGGGATCTGAACTACTTGAAGGCACATTAGTGTTTACTTTCTTAAAACTGGGCCTAGAATGGTTTGTATGCTTGACACTAGGCATAGAACAAGGCATCACAGCTTTTCCTTTTGCACTTAAGGATTTAGGACATGTTGCTATTAAACATTCTAGCAGTTCTTGAGATCGTTTGGATTGAATGCACGCAAACCTAATTTCACTGTCAAGAGGCTTATTTATAAAATCCTCTTCCACAATCTCACGGAGACATTCTAGACTATCCTTAAGGTGAGCACAATAGTTGTGAAACACAGGTTCATTATTCCTAAGATGAGGAGGAATGTATTTAACAGTCACAGTATATTTGCAATCTGAGGATGACTTTGATGCAACATTCTCATTAAAAACTAGTGGCAGTTTCCCTTTCTCCTGACTCCTCAGATTCTCAATTTCTTTTTGTAAAGACGTTTTTTTTCGTTGTTTTTGTCACGAGTGACTTTCATTGAATCATATAACTCTTTAAAGTGTCGTTTAACTTTTTCATTTTCTTCTAGAAAACTTTCGTTTTCTTTTTGTAAAGCATTAACTAGGTTTTGAAGATGAAAAGTTTGAGAATACTGAGAATCTAAAGGAGGAGGCATTTGGGAGCCAGTCACATTGTTCTTTTCACCCTTTAATTGAGAGATTTGGGCTTTCAACTTTCTGATCGTGTTACAATGAGCTTGAATCTGTTCGTCACGTTTGTTTATCTGAAAAACTGCATCAAACTCTGGAACATTTGAGGATGTCTTGATATTTGAGGTTTTGACATTTTCTTTAAGATGTTGATATTTTAGTTGTAAATCAAAATGTTCAACTTCTAGTTTAGAAAGATGTTTTACCAAATTATCGTGATCATCCTGATCAATTTTCTCACTTAGTTCTGAGTTTTTGTTTTCAAGCTCAATGACACGATCATGGGAAACTTTCAATGCAATAGATAATTCATGGAATCGAGAAGTAGTAATAGAGTGCTTAGTAACAGTATAAAACACATCTTGAGCAACACAACTCGAAATCAAATTCTCATTTAAGATGTGCAAGTTCTTTCTTTCAACTTCATTATATTTGAGTTCCTCTTCATAATCATTGACTTCAACTATCATTGCATCAAATTCCTTTTCCATTTCCTTAATATCTGAATTTATCCCTTTTTTGAAGACTCTCAAATTGACCTTTTAATTGTTTGAAGAAAGGCATGACCTCAGTTAAATAACATTCTTTAGTTTGCTCAAAACCCCTTTCCCCCTCAGTTATCCCAGTAGGTGTGATTCTCTTCTTACAAGTTTTCTCAAAATCAACAAACAGCTGATAAACAACATATAGGCTGATTAAGGTCTTGCTATTAGTGGCAATAGATCTAGGAACTAGATGCATTGGTGTATTTGGAGGATACACAGTAGCTACAGGCATTTTCCTAAGGGGAGTGTTTGTTTCAACAAGTACATTAACTTTTAACTTATCCATGTCTTTCTTCCAAAAGATCTGTTCAGGGGTTAATTGAGTTTGAGGCTTAAACATGTTCAAGGATATCCAATTTTCCTTAGTGTAATCATGGGGTTTGATCGTTATGTTTTTATCTTTACACGCAGGATCGTTAAGCTTCTTATTCATTTTCTCCCTAGATGCATTATCTAGTTTTCTATCTTCCTCAGTGCACTCAATGCAACTAGGTTTCTGTCTAGGTTTAAGAATCTCATTGCCATCATAGATTACATTTTGAGCAGCTCTTGCTATCTTACCATACTCAGGGTTGGATTCCTTTATAATGGGGATACTATGCTTATCACTGAGAACTCTATGCTTAGTGATCATGTGAGCAGTCTGAATGGTATTCCCTTGTACGTACAACTTATTTTCAAGCTTGTTTTTCAAGGTTTTTAGATTAGAAAAATCATTCAAAAGTTTTGATTCCTTAGCACTGAATTCTTGCTTAAGCATTTTAACATTTTCTTGAAGTTCTTGTTTTTGCTTAGCAGTTTTAGAAAGCTTTTCTTGTAAGGAGTTTAACTCTTGTTCTAATACTTCTTCTCTAAACTTACTTTTTCTAATAATTGTACGCATTTGGTCATCCATTTCCTGCTCACGGGTGGTTAACTCAAACTTAGCACGTTGTTCATAAATAGCAACACTTCATTAAAAACATAGTCATCATTGACTGCGGAAGATGCATTACTTGGTACAACCTCACTTTCATTTTGCTTCACATATTGATCATATGGGACAATATTGCTATTACCCTCATCATCAATATCTGATTCATAAGTCTCAAGAGATTGTACTTCAGTATGCATCTTTCGCTCATCAACATCATCATATAGTTTTAATACCTTTGAAATGATTTTGTCTTTAGATGGACCAGCTTGTTGTGGTGGAGAGACCTTTGGGGAAACCATAGGTGAGATGCTAGCCATGAAGATTGTTTGAGCAGTAGGTTCATCATCGACATCAGAGTCAAATGCATCACAATCAGCTACTTGAAAGGCATTCTGATGATTTTGACCTATCTCCTGAATTGGCTGTTCATCAACATCAGCATCATATGTCTTGGCATTCCCTTTATCAAGAAACAATAACTCCTCTTCATCCAAAGCCGCTCCATTATCCTGAGCTTGCACGAGCAACATCTTATCCCTGAAGTACTCTGCATTCTGAGGGCGTTTTGGCGATGTGGAGTTCCTTCCAATATGTCCCTCACCTCCACAGTTGTAGCATTTGATCGGCTTTGCTTGTCCCTGATTTCCATTCTTTCCCCTATTCAGATTTGCCACATATCCTCTACCAACGCCACCTCTTCCTTGTTCGTACTGCCTTTCTTGAACTGGCTGCACCATAACCTTCCCATCTCTGACAGTGGCTTGATTGTGTGGATTGGATACTGTTCTGAGGTTGTTGTTGGTGTGTGAGAGAGAGTTCATGTTTTGACTAATCATGAGAGCCAGTTGATTAATGAAGTGTCCCACGCGTGTATCAGCATCAGCTTGTTTGAACATTGGATCGGGAATGAGTTTGTGATTACCATTACCCATGGGTATAACTTGAGAAGCTTTGGTGGTAATTCCAACATTTGTGTAGAAGGTTGTTGAATCATTTGACGAACTTGTTTCTCCCTGGTTGGTTTTGAACTGTTCAAGAATACTTTTTTCAAACATAGCATGTCTCTCATTCTGAAGAAGGAATGCATAAAGTTGCTCATAGTTGGTGTTCTTCAATCCTTTGGTTAGCTTCACAGAGGTGACAAACTTATGCCATTCGGGATTCATGTTGTTCACAAACTTTGAGTTCAGCTGAATGTTTGGCATGGTCATTTTGATGTTCCTCATATCATTCACAAGCTTGTGGAATCTCACGTAATACTCATAGACACTTTCTTCTGGCTTCATCTTAAAATGCTCAAATTCATCATACAGCTGTGATTCTCTGTCTTCTTTGCTTAATTCAGAACCTGAGAGAAGCATTTTGACATTATCCCAAACTGCCTTGGCTTCAGTGTTGTGATTGATAAGCTTGTAGATATCTTTTGGAAGACCCTGAAGAATAATGTTAGAAGCCCTGATATCAGCATCGAATCTCTTTTTCTCCTTATCACTGAGCTCATCATACATCTTTGGTCTGTCCATTCCATAGATCATTGTTCCATCTGCAGCAGTATTAATTAAGTCTCTTGTAGTCTCAACCTGATAAGCTCCTTCATCAATGGATTTGAGAATGTTGACCCCATTTTCCTTTCCAAGACAGTACAATCGGATTCGTTGAGCCCATGAGTCATAATCAGTTCTGTCAAGCATAGGTGGACGAGTATCTGATCCAGCTGCTTGAACGTCCTCAGCTACAGAAGAAACGATAGTAGGTACGATGTTTGACATGATTACAAGCTCTACGGGATTTTACTATTCCTTGATTAAACCGGGAAATTGATTCTTTCACGGGATTTTACTAAATCAAAAGAACAACCGTAAGAATGTAGCATGAAGAAGTAACAAGACTTAATAGACAAGTAGCTAAACAATCAACTCGCTTAGTTATCAACTCGCAAACCACCCAACTCGCTTAAATAAACAAGTAGCTTAAAGAACCAACTCACTTAATGAAACAAGTCGCTTAAGGAATCAACTCGCTTAATAGCCAAGTCGCATATAGAGACAACTCGCTTAATAGCAAGTCGCAAACAGACACAACTCGCTTAACCACCAAGTCGCTTAAACTAACTCGCTAGCTATACAACTCGCTTAATAGTCAAGTCGCTTTAGAACTCAAGTCGCTTAAAGAAACAACTTGCTTAGAACCCAAGTCGCTTAAAGAAACAACTCGCTTAGAACCCAAGTCGCATAAAAAGTCAACTCGCTAAATAGCCAAGTCGCATATACCAACTCGCATCCAGTAACGAAGCAACTCGCTTCGAAGAAACAAATATCCGAGACTCAACTCGCTTTGTACAAAGTTCACAAATAACCACTTAATCAATCAAAAACAACCAAACCACAATGATTTAAGCCTTCCAATTCAAAACATAAACACATATGATGATCCTAAACACAAAAGTACAAGCAAAATTCAAACTTTAATACTAGAATTTGTCCAAATGATTCAAACTCTCCTAAACACTTAATACCCCAAAAACCTTATGAAATCCACCAAAACAAAGAGCATGAAAGATGAGTGATCAAACCATGGCTCTTGATACCAATTGTAAGATATAGGATTTCACAAACATACTAAACCATAATCACATGGGGCATTCAAGTATGTTTAGAGAGAGAAAGTTCTAGAGAGAGAAATGGAAGAGAGTTGGGAACTATGTGAAACAAAGAAAAATGGTATTGAAGCTCCAATCCTCTACCTTGGGAGGTAGAGGGTATTTATAGTGTCTTACAAATAAACGCCACCTACGGGTTGTGGATCAGGCATACAGTGGGTAAAGACCCGTCTGTCCTCCACGGTATTACATAACAAACTACTTGCTAACATAACTTGACTACGACTACGAGCTTTCTAACGAATACATATACTTGAGGTGACCGACTCTTTAACGACTGAATTTTCTAATTCCTAACAAAGATCACTATAGATCTTTCAGTGTCGGATCAGGCTAGGTTCACCGGTCGTAAAGCACCTTATTATGATCTGGATCCAGTCCATATTACTTTTTCAGGGTGTAAGCTTACCAACACCATCAAGGCTATGATGAATTCTAACGGGTCGTTTTAAAAATAAAATTGCGCATATCTTGGCTTGACAACCTGTTAATGTTGCAGCCATGGTAAGCAATCCACTTTTTGCAAACTGCTACCTTATCTGAGCCTGTCTTTTGTGACAAAGGAGTTCTTTGTTTGCTCTTTGTGCCTTGCGCATTTTCTGTCTCTTATTTAGATTACGATGAGTTTAACGAGTAAGGTTAAATGTAAGGTTGCACATATGTTGGTAAAACAACCTGCTTCAGGTTGCAGCCACGACAATCACATATCCAGCCACTACCCTATCTTCAAATATGCAATTGTAACACTTTATTTTAACACCTTTAAGGCTATGATGAATTCTAATGGGTCGTTTTAAACATGAGATTGCCCATATCTTAGTTTGGCAGCTTGTTAAGGTTGCAACCATGGTGGGTAATCTACTTTTTGACAATTGGTACCCTATCTGAGCCTGTCTTAATATCTATGGGATTATAGGAGGCTGTGATTTTCATTGCATTCGATTAAAAGTAATAACATTTGCATTTTATATAGTTTAATGACATACTAGATTAAATAATTATTGTTAATTTTATCTTTCAAACTTCATTGTAGTTGACTGCCAACCAAAGCTACAAGACCAAGTACTGAATTTTTCAGCTTATAGGTCGTGTTCTTACGATGGCAAACTCGGAATTCATACTTCGCAGATGATACACCTTGCTTTCATTATACATTTGTTGTTTGTTCCAAGCAATTGACAACCTATGCAGGCATATATTACTTTGAAAATCCAAGTGTTTTTAAATGTGATAATTCTTATAGTTGTAATGTTACGCAAGCTATATATGTTTATAACTTTTAAATAAATTGAACATAGGCAATGAATGAGTTTTTATTATCCTGTCCAAAGGTGATGTGCTATAAAACAATTTAGCGTCTCTAATATACAAGTTTGGTCGGGTAAGGCCTAGCGATTAATTGGTTAGGCAGTGATTAATCGAGGATTAATCAACATTATAATTTTTATGCACAAAATTGTAATTTTAGATATTGTATTATATTATATGTATGAGATAAGCATAGTGTATCAAAGTTCAAATATTTCAAGTGTTCAAATATAAACATAATACATAATTATTCAAAGTTCAAAGTCAAACATACATATTACTCGGTTTGTTGACAATTTTTAAGCGAGCTTTGACTAATTTTGTTTGATTAATCGGTTTGTTGACCATTATTAAGTAGTTTTATCTGATTTTTAAGCGATTTTATTGACCTATTTTTAAGCGATTTTCTTTTATTAGACCGATTTTGTTTGATTTTGTCCGATTAATCGGTTTGTAGACCGATTTTTAAATGATCTTTGACCAAACCGATTAAATAGGCCGATTATGATAAATCAATGTGCTTATTGAGCGATCAGCGATTATAAAAGGATTAATCGACCGCCAGGGCCGATTTTTACAACAGACTTCGGACTTTTTTTTTCGTTGCCTAAACTAACGTATGTAAACATTCCACAACAACGCGCGAGCCTATATATTCGCTAAAGACAAATACGGATATAAAGACATACCTATGAAATACATCTATAAAGATCGGAAATTTAATTGATACAAGAAGGATTTTTTACATCAGACATTCAAGTAACAACCATCTATATCTATATCTATACTAACTAATAAAATAGAGTTTTTAACTAGCACTCTATTAAAGTTTTTCTAAAAATAACTACTCCGTAACATTGTCAGCTTGACATGTGGCGTATCATTTTGTTTAGTGAAATTTTGAAAAAGGTCAGCTAATATTAACTTTAAATCGTGCATTAACTATGAAGAGATGGTTATTGTGTTTTTCTTTAAATAAATGAGTTAATTTTCATTTAATAAGTTGTGATATATATTGAGGCAACATGCACGAAAAACAATGTATTAAGATATGATCAATTTCATTTAGGCAACCGAGAATTAGTTTATGAACATTAAATGTATTAAATCATTTGCGCGTTTTATTTTAGTTAGGGTATGTTTGGCAAAAACTAGCTGTAAGCTGCATGCTGTAAGCTGTTAACTGTAAGCTGTAAGCTGTAAACTGCAAGGCTGTTAACATGAGCTACAAGCTGTATCTTTTTTTCAATAAAAATGTTTGGTAAATTAGCTGTTAACGGTAATTATAAGCTGTTAACAGTAATTTTATGTTTTAACAGCTCTGAAATATTTTAAAAGCTTCATGAATCAGCTTTTCATTTTGGAGCTACTTGTTTAAAATAAAAGCTTGAAGTTGATGTATCCAAACGGAGCTACTTGTTTTGAAAGAGATTATTTTTGTAACAAAAAGCTTATAGCTCCAAAAAAAAACTCCAAATATTAGCCTACCAAACAGGCCCTTAATATTGATAAGTTTGTGAAGATTTAAATTCGTTCATCTATAATTACGGAATGGATTGAAAAGGATCATTTAAAAATGGACCGAAATATATATCACATATCCTTCTTAAACACATAACATTCTTAAACACTCTTTAATTTGATATGTTCATCAAATCATGCGTAAATATATAACGCATATCTTTTTAAACGTGCAGTCATGGCAATCGTCAATCCTATGAATCAACCTTCTTATACAATTTTCGTTTTGATTTATTATTTTAATAAAGTTTTCGCGTATTCCTGTTGTAATCATTCTTCTACTCTTGCAGATTCCTGATGATGATAATCTTCATTCATGTCAATTCCGCAATTCGATGATATAATGTTTCTTCAACCCAGTTATGTATTGATACTCAAATACTTCTAAATCCCTCATGATCCATCCACTTTCTTTATGCTATATGTAGTAACTCATTGCAAGGTAAAACCTTTACTTTTATAATCTTTCATTTGAATCTGGATATCAGTTTGATTTTTTGGGTTGATGTCACACTATATGCACAGATTCTTGGCATGGGAGAGAACTCAAACTTTAGAATTGGTAACTTTTTTTTTTTTTTTTTTTTTTCATCATTTTGATTATTTCATGTAAATGGATTGAATTGGTAATCTTTTTTTGTCATTTTGATATTCATTTTGTGATTTTATTAATGGTATATGCATATTGGTCAATGGGTGTTTGTTAATTTAATGTATAAGTGTAAAACTGCTTATTGTTATAAATATTTTCTAAAATCTTTTGGTGTTTTTTTTTTTATGAAAGATTGTTGGTTTTGCCCTAATCGATTTTGTATTTGTATATATCCATGACATATCATTCCAAGGTAATCAACTTTGAAAAAATTATTATTTGAAGAACACGTATTCAACCAAATACGTATGCATGATTTTATTGCTCAACTTGCAACATTTTTGTAGGATGTCAAATATTACGTGTTTGATAGTAATGTTACAACTATATGTCTTCTAATTTAATTTCTCTGTGTACATTGTTTGAGTTCAAGAAAATCCAAGCAACTGTAAGGATGGGCACTTTGTCCCGGCCGGTATTGAAACACCAACTCAATGGTAAACTTTGTAATAAGAATGTTTTCAAATTCATGGATAACTATCCTCAAAATTTTGAACCTAACTTATAAAACAAATTATCTATCCTTTCGCAAGTGAACTTATAAAACCCGGTCAACACGTGTTTGTAATTTCTCATTAACGACATATTTTTGAAAATTTTAAAATTGTTCCCACTTCCATATTTAGTTTTGTACAATTAGTAATTAACTAATAAACTTTTACGTTCAACACGCTAATTACAAACATGATATTGTAGCCAATGTTGTAATTAGTCGGATTGGCATTTCCTGTATTTCTGAAGACCAAACTAAAGATCTTAACTGATTCCAAGCATACTATTTTCCAAACCTCAATAAAAGGCTCCAATCCTGATTTTGAGGCCCATTGTGTATTATAGGTGAAATAAACAATCCACAAATTAAGTAGAATCCCTAAATTATAATTTTTTTTTTAAAAGTTGACCGATTATTCTGATTTGGCCGATTAGTCTGATTTGACCGATTTTGCAACATTTATTGTAGCATTAATTTTAATGTTGTTCCTTAAATGACCTTATTTTGACATATTCTTACTACTAGACGAGTACTCGTGCATAGCAACGGAATTTTATAGCGGCAGATAGTTTTAGTGATAACAGAAGAAAAAAAAAGTTTGAGAATTTAGGGATTAAACATAATTTTTGAAACCCGGTTCGACCCGGGTGGTTCAACCGGTTGAACTGTTCCGGTCGAAAAATGGGTCAATTTAAATCGTGTCAGCCCGACGGGTTGGGTCAAAAAACGGGTCACATTAAACCGGCTCAACCCGTCAAGTTTGAAGCGTCCCGGGTCATAGATATGCTAATTAATTGTTTCAATATTTCATTTTTAATTTTTTTAACATTTCACTTTCTTTACTTTTCACTTTTCACTTTGAACATTTTGTTTTATAAATATCATAGATATGCTAATTACAAAATGCCTGTCATATTTACTATTCTTTTTTAATCATACTCGAAAAATAAGATAATAAGACATCTTCCTCTCTAATGGCATGTAATTGTAATTGTTTCAAGGATACTAAAATTTGACAAATGTAATTAATACATTTGTGATGATCACTATATATATCTGAGGACAATTCAATAAAATCACACAAGAAAGTGTCCGTTGTGGTAATGTTGTTACGTAACGTTGGTCAAGCCACTGGTTTGTGCAGTGGAACAAGACTTCGTGTGGCTCGGTTGATGAGAACTTGCATTGAGGCAAAACAATAGAACGAAAATCATTAGTAAAACAATGCTTATCGTGGGGATGAAAATATCATTGTCTCATAAATTGTTTTCATTAAAAGATAGTAACGGAGCAGTACCTCGTGTCCGTATCTTTCACGATATGATGACAGTCAACAAAACTCATGGAAGATCTCTTACAAATGGCCAGCTATATGTGGCCATATCTCACTTTGGGGGAAAAGGATAAAGATTGTTATTTGTGAAAAAGATGGAAACCTCACGAAGAGCACAACTATTTAACACAGACAGACCTTGACAGATCTTGAGCACTCGTGGATCGTTAGTGTTGCCTATGTAATCATAAGCAAACTAATAGAAAATCTCTACAACTCGTATTCTATAGCGGAATGTAAATACAAGCTGTTATAACTAAGAACACTTAGATCCTCTATGGATCTTTTTATTAACTGAAACTCTATGTTTCAAATTACTTGTTGAACACAGACAGACCTTGACAGATCTTGAGCACTCGTGGATCGTTAGTGTTGCCTATGTAATCATAAGCAAACTAATAGAAAATCTCTACAACTAGTATTCTATAGCGGAATGTAAATACAAGCTGTTATAACTAAGAACACTTAGATCCTCAATGGATCTTTTTATTAACTGAAACTCTATGTTTCGAATTGTTTCTCTATTACAAACTATTAAGTTCCTTTTATAAACAAGGAACCCTAAACTATTACTACTCAATCGACTAATCATGCAAGCATGCATTTAATGACTAATACATTAAACAATATTGAGCAGTACAATAAAACCCATGCTAACCTCGGGCAGTACAAGAATAATGATGGGTTAGCATTTAAATAATAAAGCGCATGCTGATCCTAGTCAGCTTCCACCCTTCAGCAGAAACACGGCACTGCTTTTATTCTTCAGCAGAATCTCTTCTTCAGCAGATTCTGCTTCTACTTCAGCAGAATCCTTCGGCAGTATTGACAGCAGAAATCCTACTTCGCATAATTCCCAACAACCCTCCCCTAAACTGAAATTTGACTTGGTTAAGTTCCAGTTTCCTAACCTTGATAGATCTTTAGAGACTGCAGTACTAGAGGATTGTTCTCAAACATCAGTAGCAAAGAACCAATAATAATGTCATCTCTATGATGACCAACCTTTGAAACGCCAGGTCTTTGCAGCAACAAATGACATAATGTACATCAAAACTTATTAGTTGCATACTATTCTCATCACATCCAGGTGTGTTAACTCCTGTGAGAGGTGAATCATTGAAAATAATGGATTTGATGTCTCTTTACCAATAACCATCTCTACTGGAGTAGCCAGATGTTTAAGTCCGAAAACTATGGTACATTGATAACCATCTGATTTATGAGCAAATCAGCAACTATATAAACGGATTTGATGTGTCTTTACCTGCAGCCGTTTGCTCAGGACTAGTCAATTCTTAGAATTGGTGAATTGATAACCAAATATGGATTCAGTTGCCTTTACCACAAGCCATATACTTGTGGGCTAGCCAATTCTTGGATTCCAACAAGGAATAGACCATGGTGAATTGATGACCATACATCTCTCAGCAATTAAGCATGGGTGGTTGCAGACCCTATGATTTTGAGCAAATCATTACAGCTATCAACAGATTTGATGTGTCTTTACCAAAGCTGTACCCTTTGGACTAGCCAACTCTTTGATACACACAAGGTATATCTGGTGAGTTAAAAACCATCTACAAAATACAACATACCTACAAGAGAAAGTTTTTTTTTTTTTTTTTTTTTTTTTTTTTTTTTTTTTTTAACTAAGAACAAAACTAACAAACAAAACAAAAGACTGTACATATTACAAAAGATAATGTAGATTACCGCGTTCATTATGAAGATGCAGCTTGAGCTTGCAGAAGTTGAGTCTTGATCAATCCAACCAGTCGTTCAGCATCTGGTCTTTCATTTCCCACTGGATCTGGAGGAATTTCCAACTTCTGACACAGCATCCTTTCCATAAGTCTATTGGACAATGGATAAATTCTTTCAGCAAACATGCAGACTGTGATTCCACTCTTTGTCTCAACTACATGCACACGAGGTAGGGGATAATATCTCCAGGACTCAACCTGCCATAGATGTGAGTTCTTCCAAATGAAATGCCCTTTACCATTGGGAGATTGAGAGTCAATCAGGACATGAAGATCTCCTAATAAGCACATCCCAGAACCTTATGGTGCAGTATTGCAGTAATGTTTGGTGACGAGAGTGTACAGAGTAAGTATATCTGCCCTGTCTACCAAATGGAGTATTTCCTTCAAAAAGGTGAACTCCATTGAAGTTTTGTCCAATCGATGAATGACATTCATCTCACCATTGATCAGAGACCACTGGACCAATACATTTTGATATCCCTCAGGAAAATCAGTGGCAGACCCTTCTTTAATAAAGGTTGAGTCATCAGCCTTTAGGTCCAAAGGAACATGCTTGGGTGATGGCTTATTTTTCGATGCATGAGTCCTTGCTTTTCTCACAGATCTTCTCAGAGATGTGAGTTTTCTCTTGGCCATCCTCTTTATCCTTCTACCAGGCACATACATTTCCGAAGATGGAATATCTTTGGTTTCTTCATTAATATCAGTAGTAGGACTTGAAGAAGTAGATGTGGATTTAGGTGAGACATCATCACGAAGGGCATGCATTCTTTCCAGCACCTTTCTTGCCTTTTTAGCTTTGACAGTTGTGGTTTTAGTTTCTTTAATCGAACCACCTCCTTCTGTATCAGTAGATTCCACAGATGGAGCAGAAGCTTGTACATTAGGTGCTTCAGAGGAAATAGTGGTCGGTTCAGTAGATGAGATCTTTCCAGTTGAGCTAGTGACTTCTGTAGAAGCTTCAGCAGATATAACAGTAGGTTCAGCAGAAGTAACCTGGTCATCTTCCCCAACCAAAGTACTTTCTTTTGCAGCAGCAGATGCCACATTTGGGTTAGATGAGGGCAAAACTGGTGCTTCAGGGGAAACAGCTGATGGTTCAGCAGAAGGAACCTTGTCAGACGAAGGAGTGGCTTCAGAAGTTGCTTCAGAAGTAACCATTTGAGAGATCGTCTTTGGAGGAATATCATCAAAATTATCCACTATCTCAACAAACTTGGGTCTTTTGGCCTTTGGTGCAACTTCATCCCCAGCAATTCTTTTCAAGTTGGAAGATGGTGTTAAAGTAGAAGATGAAGTCTTCATAATCATATTGTACAAGTAAAACAATCTTGCATCAGGTAAAGCCAAGACTTGCTTCATTGTTAAACCACGGTTAAGCACAGTACAACTTTGATTTTTCACTGCAATCCTCATCTCTGTTTTCTTCTGAGCTTCAGTAAGAGGTCTCTCTCTCTTTGCCTTATTCTTTTCAGCACTCAGGGCTTTCCTTTTCGTAGCTGCTTCTTGCTTCCTTTGTTCTCCAAGCTCCATCATTCGAGCCACAAAATCTTCACTATCAAATTCCGCACCTAAGATACTTTGAGCAAGTGTAGGATTTGAAGTGGTTTGCTTAGTAAGAGCATCCCATTGTGCAGCAGGCATCCGAGTAGCTAAATCATCCAATTCTCTTCGTCTCTCTAGAGGCAAAACAGAAGTAGAATGATCTGCAATTTGTTTAGCCACTTCTTCACTTTTCTTCTGATCTGCAAACTCAGCAAATCTGCTTTCTTGTCCTTGCCTTTCTTGTTCAGATACCAGATCTGGACCAAGCTCATCTTCAATCATTACACCTTTCTCTTTATTAGTAGACTCATGAACAACATCAGCAGGAGGAGAATCACCAATTTGAACTACAGAAGAAACATTTCGAGAGAGATCTTCAACAGGTGAGGTAAGGATATCAGTTGCAGGATCCAAATCAAAATTTCTTTCAACATGAGATACAACTTGATCATCTGCTGAAGGGGTGGGAAATGATGGTTCTTGAATAGGTGCATGATGATCAGGTTCAGATGCACTGTCCTCCATTTGAATCTCAGCAGATGTAGTTTTGTCAACACTTGGTTTCTTGGAGACTTCAACAGATCCCTTATCCAAATTACATCGTCTCCTCTTCCTAGTGAACCGAATTGGTGCCTTAACTTTTGATGATTCAACATCAACTGAAGATGGAACAACACTCTCTTGAGCCACATCAGCTAAGATGTTAAGAGAAGCAAGCCGAGATTCCTCATCAGAAGAAATGACTAACTTCCTTTTGCTACTCTTTGCAAGTCGCTCCTCTAGTTCCTTAACTTTATTCTGCTGTTCCTCAATCTTATCACCAAGAGTAGACTTGGTCTCTGTAAGCTCCTTTTTGAGATCAGTCACCTCAGCTGCATACCTGTTAACAAGAGCATAGACAGATGTAAGAGTAATAGGGTCCTCAGCTCCACCAGCAGATTGCTCTGTGGTAATGGGAGTTTCATTGGACCTTTCAGTGGAAATATGGTCATGCTCAAAATGAGGAGGTACTGCATCAAAAGGTTCCCTTTGAGGACTGGGTGTGGTCATCCTGTTCAGGTCAGACTCAAGCTCATCAATTGAAGCCTGTGCAGGTGGTGGACTTGATCTGGGTGATGGTACAGGTGGAGAATGGTCAGGAGCAATATGAGATGCTTCAGCAGTAAAAGAGGGACCCTCATCTATATTAACTGATGGATTGCCATCAGTAGCAACATTTGAAGAGGGTGGGATATTAGCAACATTCTCCTCATCAGCAGCCTCATTGCCTTGAGGCAACATAGCTGCTGTCAACGGATGATGTGCCCCCTCAAAGTTAGTTCTCATAGAGGCAAATAGTTTAGCTGAAAGAGCTCCTATGGGATTAAAGGCCTGGACTTGGGTAGATGTGTCTATGATTATTTGAAAGAATCTAGGGTACATTAAAAACTTATGTTGTTTCCTGTTTATATTTTCAACCATATTATCAAAAATAAATTTAGAAAAATTATAAGTTCTCCCTTGAGATAGACACACAATACCACAAGCCAATTGCGTAGAGAATTGATCCCACGCTCCAGATTTGTTGCTAATGCACTGAAGTAGAGTGTGAACTAAAAATCTCCACATAGGACAAAAATGCTTTTTCAACCAGATGTCCGTTCTTGTACCTTGATACCCAATGGCTCTCAGCCCAGTGAGAATCACCTCTGTACTTGAGTGATAAACCCCATCAGCATCATCCAACCTAAGCTTTATCCTTATAAGGTCCTCCATCACCACGTGCTCTGTTCCATCAATTAACGCAACAATCTCTGATTCACTGCTTTTTTCAGCAGATTCCCAAAATTGTTTAACCAACGATTCATAAATCGCATCAGGGGAATGTGTTAGGGCAAAGTGAATCTTGGACCGCTTCAGGAACTCCACCATTGGTTCATACAATTCATCGCCCTTTGCTTTACCCAGAAATGCAACCTTATTGTGATCTTTCTTGAATTGAAGAGCCATAAGAGATATGTCATTTTAGGGTTATGTTTTTGAACTGAAGAGGGAATTGTTTCTTTTGAAGTGGAAGAAATGCGTTTAGAGGAATGGTAACCGTTACCGAGAATATAGTCAAAAGTATGAGAACTTTAGTTGACCATATCCTACGTGTATTTCAACTTGACCAACGCTTCAGCAGAAACAACTAGCCAATCTGCTGAAATAATATACTTCGGCAGAAACCACCCCAAGACTAGAATATCTTCGGAAGGATTCTAGAATTACTGTGCCAACTATCTCGCATTAAATTGCATTAACCCTTGCATCCGTCTATTTAATCATCCCAATGCATACTTCTCTTCATCAAAAACCCCCAAATATCATCATAAACTCTAATTTCAACAATGCTCCAAAATTAACCACAATCAACCATGATACTAAACCAGAGGTTGTGGACCCAACCTCTTCTCCATCATCATCATCATCCAGTGATTTCCTGCAGTTTTGGTCATGTTCACCTGACCCTCGTCCTTTGACATCCCCATTTCTCCCTTCTTCTGAAGATGATAGTGTAGTGGATCCAAGTGAGTCTTCAGATGACTCAGAGGAACCCACTACTGAGATAACTTCTTACTCCCAACCTCCAGCACCTCAACCTCAACAAAGGCCTCGAGCCGAAGGAGAGGTGGTGCTCGCTCTACCTGCGCCATGTTTTGGTGCAACTTTACACATCGTATAGAGGAAGAGCTAAAGGAAGGTGGATGGATTGCATTTTGGTTGAAATCGATAGATGAAGCACAAACGAAACTTTATGTTTCTTCAACACCATGTGTGGTCATCGTCATCTTCATCGTTTGCATCAATCCATCTTTCCATTTTGATCTTTAGCATCTTCATCGTACCGGTCATGCATATCCAGCCATCGAGATAGAAGGAATGGGTGGTTATGCAAGATTTTACAAACGCATATCCAACATCTAGTGTGAAAGATGTGAGCGATCATGCATATCCAACAGCCCGTTAGATGTTGGAATAGATGATATGAACTAGATTAGGATTAGTAGATCATGTATAGCTCTTTTCTAGTAGTTGCATTGAAGTTGATTGTAAGTTGTAAGCTGTAATTTGTATGAATGAATGAACAATTTTAACTTCAGAACTTGTCTTCAGTACTTTATCTTCAGTGGAAACAAATTGCTCACTTCATTACTTAGCTTTCAGAGGAAACAAGCTTTAAGCTTACTAGACCATATACCAAAGGACCACACTTGATGAATTTGAACTGAACAGGGCATTCTGTAAAACAAACTCTGAGACACACAAGAACAAAACAGAGACAAAACAGAATAAAATAATATTAGCAAGTTAGTGTAAGTAAACAGAATATACACAAAGTTTACAACAAATTCCTCCCCTGAGGCATATGCCTCCCCTGAGGCCTATGCCTCCCCTTAAACTTTGCAATTAAGGGATCCTAACAGAGGAGAAAGATCCACCTTTGTTCTTGGGTTTCCATTGAAATTTAGGTCCCTTATCATTCCAAGAACAACCTGCTGAGGGCTTGACAGTAGTACCACAACATCTTTTTCCATTATTCATAGAGTCAACATATGCAGGCCAATAACCATGTTTAAAATATGGGCTAGTAGGTTGCACATAAGGTCTATCAGCTGATCTCCTCCAGGGAGAGTCAGTATAAGTAGCTTGTGGGACATAAGGTGGAATATTCTTAACATTGGTCCACACTGGTCTAGGTTTCTGCTAAGTAGCACATACACCCAATCTTTGCTCATAGAAATCACAATCCTTAATTAAATGAAGTTTACTTCCACATACAAAACATGTCTTCCTTTTGGAAGATTGATTCAACAAAGACGATGTTCTATTACATGTAGAAGAACTTAAACCAGAAACATAAAAGGAATTGTTTGTAACAGACTTATTATTCAAAGATTTAAAGGACAAGTCTTCAGGGGAAACATGCTTGGAAGTTGATTCCTCAGTAGCTACCATAGAAGGCTTGTAGATAGACTTGGGTGCAGGCTTGGGTGTAGGCTCAAGTGAGGGCTTGGGAAGGTCTGACTTATCACTTGAATCACAGCTGGAAGTAGACCCTTGATCCGATGAATTGTCACTGTCAGAGAAAGAGACAAAGTCATAAGATGAAGCATCTGTGTCTGGCAAGTCTTTTGACTTTTTGCCATACAGATGGTGTGATCCATCAAAGTCAACATTAACGGACAGGTCAGTGGGCATGAATTCACCTCTAATAGGTCCAGGGACAGCATGTAAATCACCTTCCTTTTTAAAGTGTGCTAAACCTGCAGGTGTAGATTTACGCCCATCTTGCCTAGCTTCCAATCCTACATACTTTTGAAAACCTAAACCTATTCCAAAGTTCACTGACTGACTATTATAGAGTTGTAACACCCTAGGCAAATCCCACATCGGCTGTGGCCTGGAGAGATGCTGGGCTCATAAGATAACATTCGCCTTACAATGACACAACGCGTTTTGTGGTCTACTGCGGGTGGAGTTCTTAGGAACTGGCAGTTAAGCGTGCTCATGTGAGAGTAGTACTGGCTTGGGTGACCTGCCGGGAAGTCTTCAAATGAGGCCACAAAAACAAAGCCGTGAGCCTGCGGGCAAAGCGGACAATATTGTGGTCTGAGGAGGCGGGGTGTTACAAGTGGTATCAGAGCCACTCCTGAGCCGTTCGGGATGGTGGGGCAAACCTCATCGAGGGCGATGAGTCCCTAAGGGGGGGTGATTGTAACACCCTAGGCAAATCCCACATCGGCTGTGGCCTGGAGAGATGCTGGGCTCATAAGATAACATTCGCCTTACAATGACACAACGCGTTTTGTGGTCTACTGCGGGTGGAGTTCTTAGGAACTGGCAGTTAAGCGTGCTCATGTGAGAGTAGTACTGGCTTGGGTGACCTGCCGGGAAGTCTTCAAATGAGGCCACAAAAACAAAGCCGTGAGCCTGCGGGCAAAGCGGACAATATTGTGGTCTGAGGAGGCGGGGTGTTACAAGAGTTCTCTAGCTAGATTGTCACCTGATATTAACCATTGTTTATGTCTAGCTATTTCCTCAGCTAGTTTCTCTTTAAGCTCTAGATTCTTAGCAATAGCATCAGCTTTTTCCTTTTCAGTGCGTTTAAAGTTAATGTTTGCAATATCTAGATCAACTTGTAACACCTTTATCTTTTCTTCATAAGCTATCTGATTCTTTTGAAACCATACTTTTTGTCTTTCTAATGTTTTTAACGAAAGTTTATAAGCTTCATTATCAACATAGCATTCATTGTATCTAGGTTTCATAGTATCATAAGCTTCTTTTAGTTCATTGTATCTTTCACTACAACCAAATATACAGTTGTGTACCTGAGAAAGTCCCATCAAGGCAAACTGATCATGCCTATCTTCTGAAGTACATCTGGCCAGCAATCCAAGCTTCTCTGTATCAGCAGCTTCCTCATTCACAGGTTCATGAGCAGCCCAGTTGACCTGTTCATCCAAGGTGACAAGAGCTGCTGAAGTGCTAGCTCCCTTCTGATTCTGCTGATAGGAATTGTAGTTAGTTCCCTCTCCACTCTTCCTGTCTTTGCATTCCCTTGAGAAATGACCCATCTGGTGACAAGAGAAACACTTGACCTTTCTCCTGTCAAAACGAGCTGGATCCTTTCCCTTGAAGCCAAACTTTCTTCCTGACTTCTCTTCAAACCTTTTGATATCTACTGAAAGCATGGCCACCTGCCATTTCAGTTTCATCTCCTCCATCTCAAATGGGTCCACCTGGTCAAAATCTTCATATACAAGATGCTGCTGAGCATCATAATCAGCAACAAATGAATGAAGAACATCCTCCAATATACTACCAGTTTTAGCTTGAGGACATGATGGATTGAGACGATAAGATGATGATGGTAAGTAAGATGGACTTGAAGCATGCATCATCATATTGGAGTGAGATGTCCCAACAAAGGCTGTATGACCAGAAGAGGATGCATGGTAGGGAGATCTGACATCAGGTTCAAGAGATTTGAGTTTGTTGTATAGCTCATCAAAAGTGAGCATGTCCAACCCACCTTTAGCCTTTAGGGCTATACTCACATGTAACCATGATGGAGGCAAAGATCGAAGGAACTTTGAATTGCTGTCATCATTGTCAGGTTTTGCATTCAGCTGGTTTAGCTGACTCAAAATCTTATGAAACCTGTCGTATCCCTTGTGGATACCTTCTTCTTCTGAGATGTTGAACTCTTGGAAGTGTTGTCTCAGCATGGACTTCCTCATTCTCCTGGACTCTTCATTGCCACCAAACCTTGCTTTAAGTGTCATCCATATGTCCTTTGCATCAACCATGTGGTGAAAATCACCCAAGTGATCTTCAGGAATAGCTTGAAGAAGGATGGTTCTTACTTTGTGCTCTCTTTGCACAGCTAAAACCTCTTCAGCAGTTTTGGGAGGAGCAATGGTAAACTTACCATCAAGATCTGGGATAGTCTTCTTCAGACTGTTTCCATTCTTCACAATCTCCCAGAGCTTCCAATCAATATTGGAGATCCAGTTCTGCATCTTCATAGTCCACAGATCATACTCTTCCTTTTTCAGATAAGGAAACTTGCCATTACTGTTGGAGAGACTAAGCTGCTGCATAGAGGTGGTGTTTTTGATGTTGTTGTTGGTGACTTCTGATTCATCATCAGTTCCAGGCATGGTGAATATGTTTTTAGTTGTATGGGGGTGAGGTAAATATGGTTCTCAGTATCGTAGAGACTTTCCCGAGGCTCTGATACCACTTGTTGAACACAGACAGACCTTGACAGATCTTGAGCACTCGTGGATCGTTAGTGTTGCCTATGTAATCATAAGCAAACTAATAGAAAATCTCTACAACTAGTATTCTATAGCGGAATGTAAATACAAGCTGTTATAACTAAGAACACTTAGATCCTCTATGGATCTTTTTATTAACTGAAACTCTATGTTTCGAATTGTTTCTCTATTACAAACTATTAAGTTCCTTTTATAAACAAGGAACCCTAAACTATTACTACTCAATCGACTAAGCATGCAAGCATGCATTTAATGACTAATACATTAAACAATATTGAGCAGTACAATAAAACCCATGCTAACCTCGGGCAGTACAAGAATAATGATGGGTTAACATTTAAATAATAAAGCGCATGCTGATCCTAGTCAGCTTCCACCCTTCAGCAGAAACACGACACTGCTTTTATTCTTCAGCAGAATCTCTTCTTCAGCAGATTCTGCTTCTACTTCAGCAGAATCCTTCGGCTGTATTGACAGCAGAAATCCTACTTCGCATAATTCCCAACAACAACCAACATGGTCAACAAAGAAATGCTACACAATATGTGATCATGGATATATGTGGGTCTTATCTCGTGTGAGTAGAAAGAAATGATTGAAAATGTTTTTTTTTTTTTTTTTTTTTTTTTTTTTTTTTTTTTTTTTTTTTTTTTTTGTGGATTATTTGACTATTGTGTTTAATATAACATGTGATTCATTATTAGCAGCTATATATTTTACGGTTTAACTTCATAATACGCAATGTCATTAACTACTTCTTTTATATTTTCTTTAAAATACCCGTGAATTTCACGGTTCTTTTAGCTAGTTTTACATATAATATAGTCAAACCACACAACATGTTTTGTTTAACAATTAATAATTTATAAAATATTTAAATAATGAAAAGATTAGAATAATGGTATTTTTAATAAAAATGAGTTATTTCATCCGTTTTAAAATTATAGTCCATATTTTTTTTATGATGTCTTAAAATAATTGTTATTTTTCTTTTTAAGCTATAAAAAGAGAATTTAGTAAGAGAATATTTTATTTGAGTGGTTCATAATTATTGTGGTTCCATTTTTATTAATACTAGCAGAGTACTCACGCGATGCTGCGGCGGGTATCATGTGATTAAATTTTTCGGCGAACAAATGTTATTTTGTTTTAGACTGTTGGATTTCAGATTTATGATTTGAAAGCTTTATTAGATTGTACATTGTGGTTAAATAGTTGTATATTTTGGTGAATGGGTGTTTTTAATAGGGTATTAATTGTACGTGTTGAATAATGTTTTTTTAAGTTTTATTTGTGCTTTAAATACTTGTAAATTATGCTTATCTATACTACTTTATAATGCATTTAGGCCTTCTAAAATTAGAAGGCTTAAAAATTCAGATTTTTTTACTTGCTTATTATGGAAAGAGTTTTTCTAACCAAAAATTAAGATAAGGAGCTCCAATCATGAGATGAAATGTGTCACTTCTTAACAAACTCCAAGCCACCTAACTCCTAACCACTAAAAATTAAGATAAAGAGCTCCAATTATAAAATGACATGTGTCATTTCTCAACTAAAAATTCATCTTTATTTTTAAATTAAAATATCTTTTTATCTACTTATTTTTTTTATAATCTAATTTCACCATATTTTCTAAAATTTTATGCTCTTTAATTCAACATCCATTTTGATATATTTTTATGAGTTTTTAGTTTTTATATTTTTAATGGGTTTATTTTATTTTAATTCAAATTTTTACAACTTTAACCTTTATTTCATTTATTTCAATCAATATAATCTTGATTCGTCAAAATCATATACTTTTGGGGTAGTGTTTGACGCGTAAGAGATTGCGAGGGTATTTCTATATGCGGGAATAATGATGTCGCGGGAAAGCTACGGGAAAGTTACGGGTAACCCAAACAAACACTTACAACTAACACATATACATTCGAAGTGTTGTGAAACGAATTCACTAAACGGGTAAGCAAACACATATAACTATACTTATCGCCGCCGCTGTGCGCGGGTACCCGGCTAGTTTACTTGTATTTGATTAAAAATCTATTTTTAGTTTATTTATGTGTGAAAACTTAATTATATTGTACTTTGTGGTTAAAAAGTTGTATTTTTGGATGAAGGTGTATTTTTAATAGTGTATTAGTTGTATTATATGAATAGTGTGTTTTTAGTTTTATTTGTGCTTTAGATACTTGTAAATAATGCTTATAAAGTAGTATTTGCTAAAAATTCTTTTTATGGTAGTCTTAAAATAATAAATATGAAGGAAGTGTCTTCTTTCATTATAAGTAGTATAGATATAAATATGTGATTTTTTCTCCTGACAATAATTTTGAGACGCAATGAGTAATATATAAAAAAAATAAATGCCCTGAGTTTGTCCTTTGATATGAAAAAGTAAACTTTAAAATATTGATGATCTTTTATTTTAAAACAACAAGTCTTTAAAATACACATGTATGTATACGTATACATAAAATATGTACAAACGTTTGTGTGATTTGAATACTCGAAAAGTTCAATATGATTCCAGCCGGACTTTTATAAGTTCGAGCTCAATTTGTTTGTGAGATATGTAGAGCTCGTTCTCTAAGCCTGAAGAATTCGATAAAGTTCGAGAACAAGTCCGAGGTTTTGCACAAAGGTCGACTTATTTGGATATTTTAAGTTAATGAATGACGTGGCATTTGAGAGTGTTTGTCAATTTGCAAAGCGGGCCCGTGGTTTTATGAGACATGGTCGGTTTGACGAAATTGAATGTCTCTTTAAAAAACAAGAAAGTTCCATAGACTAACGTGTCTTGTGGGTCTATTGTCACGTGCACATGAATGGGATTTAGCACCCGATCTGCTACAATGGGTATGTATGAGGAAATGTGATGAGTGGATGGAAGTTTATATATAGACTAAAATACTTCGTTGGTTATTAAACTTCTTCAGAAGTATCGTAATTAGACAAATCTTGTATTTTTTATCGTTGGGAGTCTTTTGATCAAATTTTTGTTAGTCAACGTTTATTATTTTCTCTATGTGCCTTGCACATGAGGGGCAAAATGGTCATTTCATTGTTTAGAGACTAACGGTGTATTTAATCAATAAAATTATATCATCACCACCACCACCCTCCCTTTATCTATTTTTTCTGCTTCTCTACTTAAAATTTCTGCTTCTTTCTTTAAAATTAACACCATCACTATTCTCAAATCTCATAAACTCCTCCACAAAAAAACATAATCACAATCAAACACCATCACCATTCCCTCTCTAAAATTAACATCATCACCGTTTTCAAATCATGTAGGTTAGATTAAAGACCCAAAAAATTAACTTCGGTTAAAGTCAAAATAATTAAAGACCCAAAAAATTAATTCTAGCCCGAATGGATAAAGCTGCGTCGAACTCGGCTCTTTTCTGTTAGTACTTTGGGTGTTTTTGAGAAAAACGTAACTAAATGGGTATGTTGTTGTTTGCAATATTGAGTCTTGACCCATATGCCACAATCAGTTATTTTATCAATAAATTATTATTTAGAGTTGAAATCAATAATTCGTACCAGTAACCGTCCGGCCCATTGTTTCGCCATTATTTTACCTATTTCTACTATTCCTTATACTACTAATACGACAATGCTAATGATATATTTTTAGGTTAAAGAAGCGAGAACATGGATAGTAGAAAACCTTTTGAAGAAGGATCGACTTTTCAAACTCTCAAAGAAGGATATTGACAGCATATGCAAATTAACAGAAGGTAACTTAATTCATTTTTTCATATTTTTCGGTCATGTACAAGTATTTATCTTTTTTCCTTTACTTGAAAGACTTAGACGGTGTTCATTCTTTGTGTTTTCCTTTTGCGAGCGTGGATTTAAGGTCTTATGTGTTTTCCTTTTGCACAAAAATTTACTTTCAATTGATGATAAAAAGATGTTTAAGACACAAAAATATATGAAAGACTTAGACGGTGTTCATTCTTTGTTAGGTCACCATTATATGATCACACAAATATGTTTAGATGTAAATAGAAAGAGATGAAGGAGAGAATGATCGAATTCTTTCACACACAAGAATAAGAAAATGTTAAGTGTATTATGAAATGAACCAACACCCTTCTAAGAGGGTTTATAATGTATTTATAGGCAAGGGAGCTAGGGCAACATATCTAGTCCTTTCCTATGGATCGTTTGGGCCTTTACATAGGCTCATGGGCTTAGTACATAAGCCTAGCATCATTACAAACATAGAAGCCTAATTAGCAACCTATTACAATTTTAATGACCGACACTTGAATACTAGTTACACGTATACCCAACAATCTCCCCCTAAGGGTTGGTCATCTTGTTTGATATGGTTGTTTGACGTCTATCTAGCATTCTTCTTTCTTGTGAGAAGACATGCTTTAGATTCTTTGACTTTATCAGTTTGACGTCGTTAGTTTTCTTTGTGGATATGGTGATTATATGATGTTGTCCGCCATTCGTCAACTTCTTTGATTTAGGTGTCTCCACGTCTTTCTCCACCATGCTCACATTTCTTATGACTTTGAATTTCCAATGTGATGAAGTTCTCGAGTCTTTAAATTTTGTAGATTCTTTGATTTTGACGAAGAATCATCTTTAACTTTGTGATGCCTTTGATTTAATGAGAACTTTCATGTGTGATGTTGTTGGTATGAGCATGGGGAGATGGTGTGGTCTTTCCACCAAGTAACATTCATCAGTACCTATATGAATATGTTAGTGAAAAATACCAATCGATCACGGTGGACTTTTCTTAAAGAATTGACTACTACGATTGTTTTACTGATGAATGTCTTGATTTCATTCACCTTGGTCGGGCAAATCGGCCGTCTGAATCCCGTTGAGGGACAATTATCATTACATTGAATAAATTCAAGTAATGACCCACGTCATCAGGAGTCGATTCATGAAAGGAATATCCTTGGAGGGATTTCCAGCATTTACAATTTCGAATGTCGAGGGTGTTAACAGCATAGTGTGAAAACACATCTCTAATTCTTACAAAGGTTGTTCCTGAACTGGAGGCCCTCAAGAAGGCTAACACGATATACCGAAGTATATCTACAATTCAGGTGAGTCGTTGAGGTACACCGAAGCATCACCTCACGACTGTAGACCGTTTGAGACACACTAAGCGTAACCCACAAGGAATTACCGAAGTGACCTGCTGTCAGGGTTGTTTGATGTTGACCCTGGCAGGAGTTTCCATTCAATCACTGAGGATCACCATTGTGAATCCTCTCATAAATGTTCTTGGCAGATTGCTAAGATCTGCGTAGGACCCTAAAATATATCACTTGTGTCCTTATTGTTGAACAACAAGTGATAAAATATTGAGTGTTCCTAAGAGATCTTGTAATGAATCTCGTGACTCTAGACTCGATTAATGCGCTTTGATTTCCTATGTGGAGACTAGGGAGAAAGTATCCTTCTTCAATACCAACGATGTCTAAGAGAAAGTCGATATATTATGAAGGGTTTCTCGTGAGAATGAAACAAGCTCTTTTGAGAAAACTTGAGTGGCTTAGAAGTTTTAGTGCAGTGCGTCACTAGGTCCATGACGACTTTGTCTTCAATACCGGTGTCATCTTTGTGACAACCAGTAGCATATGAGTTGAACCCGGTGTCTGACCTAAGTTGAATTATATGGAGGGCTATTTCTTTTCACCATTTTCTTTAACATTTCTTTTTAATTCTTCAACTCCTTCTTTCTCCGTTTCTCATATCCTCCTTTTTTCAATCATACCTAAGGACTTTTAATTCTAATTATTGGTGATGTCCTTGGGTAGATCCCTCCGGCTCTGGCGGATCATAGGACGTATTTTCCTAATCTTGCACCTTATAACTCCATGACTATCCTATGTTGCCATAACCATTTACTTGAAAAATCTCTCAAAGCGTTTATGAATAGAAACATGTTTTGAAACACCTTGAGAGTTTCGTATTTTCAGAAATACTCCCCCTCCACATGTGCTTATGAGTTTGACTTAAATCTTGCACAGTGAGGGTAGATCGCACACTTTTGAATTGATCGACTCCTGATAGACAATTCCCCGCGAGACACGGTTACGTTGTATAGTTAAAGAGTTCCATTGTCAGCTTTTAGGTGACAACTAGCTCTAATAACTACCTTGAAGATTTGAACAAACCTTGAAAAGGTTGTTAAACCCGTCAAAGTTCATGTCTATCAAGAGTTTCTCGAATTGGTATGATCTACTAAGACAAGTCTTGAAAGAGAAGTCTTTTCGATTACTGACATTTCACAGCTCGTCAATTAATGGGTTAAGTCTTAGTACTTTGAGATTCCATTTACTTTTCAACATATTTTTTTATCACATATTAATTTTCTCCCCCTCAAAAAATGGCATATTGATGTCGTTTTTGATGAAATATTGATTTAAAATATGACCATTCTGAGTTTTGTGGAAATATTTCCGCAAGAACCTTTTTATTTGGAACAACGTTGTTTGCAAATACTCCCCCTCAACAAGTAATATTAACTTTTGAGGGTTTGAAAAAACACAAAAGGGAATACTTGTTCTTTTAAGTAAAGTTATGAAAATATTGAAAGTTTGATTAATTTTACTCAAAAGTAAGAAGCTTTCGCTCCTTATATGAGGATTGTAGCATGATAACATCAAATAGTCCTGAATATTAAGTGTCAATTTCCCCTGATAATGCTTGTAATTTATATCATTTATATGGATTTACGCTTGTTTTCCATTGTTTTCCACTTTCAGGTGAATTACGAGCATTAGAGCTAAAGAGACGCGGAATTGGAGATATTATCAAAGATTTATCAGAGTATGCTCACTTTGAAGAAGTTATGGCGTAACTCATCTCTCACACTACGCCGTAACTAAAGCGTGACTCAGAAAACCAACTCATTAGAAGATTACGGCGTAACTCCCCCCAACGACTACGACGTAGCTTATTAGGTCAAATGAGGTTCCACGCAGCTGATAACTACGCCGTAACTATTTCACCAACTACGGCGTAACCAAGTAACATTGAAGATACGGCGTAACCACTCATAAGGTTACGCCGTAACCAGCAGATCTAGTGCAAATAACGAAAGAATTGAAGATTACGGCGTAACTCTTATATTAGTTACGCCGTAACCCAGATCTGGCGTATAAATACCCCGCGATTTCCAGCATTTCAAAGCATCCCATTCCACACACCACAACAAAAGAACGTGGGAAGAAGACAAAGGCAGGTCTAGAGGAGCATACGGAGCTGTCTCCAAGGGAGAAATCACTCCCCTACAATAAGCATTAGCATTTTATCTTTTCTTTACTTTCGATTCATGTATTTCGTAACTTTGAATATTGAATTGATTTGTATGGTTAATATGAGCGGCTAAGCACCTCTTGGTGTTGGCCTAGTTAGGATTCCTTAACTATTTTGTTTGCGTTTACATTACTTCCGTATAATTATTTCTAAGTGTATGCATGCATAGTTTATTGGTAGCTACCCTTGTTTTGGTAGTTTTGAATGGCGGTAGAGGCTAGTTGCTTAGGAGATATGACCAACTGACCCTAAGTGAGTAGACTGAGACGGGAAGGGTAAGATATGACTAACTGATGACCCTTTCTACTTGTGCGATTTAACCAACTTATCACCTACCGTTTGGATGAACTTAAGAATTAGGGGGTGAGTGTTTAAGTTGCTAACGCCCGGGAACTCACTATTATAAATCTAGCTTGTAGCGGTACTTAATGACTTGGCTTAGGGGACTAGGAACAACTGGACTTATGAAGGGACACCTGTCTTTTCCAGTGATGGCATCTTTGCTGATAGGTTAGGGCGAATTGACCAAATGCTGTCCCCTCGAATTTGACCCCACCTGAAGTAATTGAAAGTAAGTAGACGTAGACATTACTAGCTAGGTGGATTAACTAGGTTAGCACCACTCTCCTCTATTGATTAAACCTTTGCCTTTTATCTACTTTTATCTACTTTAGTAGTTAATTAATTCCTTATCGAAATCATTATTAAAATCTGTGACACTTATACTTAGTAATTATCCAACACACATAGCTCTTGGGACGACCTCGGTTTTACTGAATACTACACTACACGCGACCGGGTACACTGCCCGCTAGTGCATTAGGGTAGACCATAGGTATAACGAGACTATATAAATATTAAAACCTGGTCAGTAAAACCTGCATCAAGTTTTTGGCGCCGCTGCCGGGGAGTTATATTAGGATTGCTATTAAGTCCTTCATTTTCGTTTTGTTTTAAACTTTTCTCACGATCATTATTCAAGTTTTCAGGTACCATGGAAGTTGTTAACATTGATGACCTCACTCTTGAGGAATATTTGGTGTTGACAAGGGAAGAACAAGGACCAGGGATTGTTAGGCCGACTATCGCAGAAGACGCTCAATTCGAAATCAAACCTCAATTCATGAGAGAATTACGTGCAAATCCCTTCTCTGGAAGCATCACCGATGACGCCCATGAACATGTAGACAACGTTGAATACACTGTCAGCCTATTCAAAATTCCAGAGTCTCAAACGATGCTGTCATGTTACGAGTATTCCCTATTTCTCTTACGGGAGCTGCTAAAAGATGGGTTGATCGGTTACCTGCCGAAACAGTCAACACCTGGCCTATCCTAAAAAAGTATTTCATTCAGAGATACTGCCCTCCATCAGAGACTGCTAAGCAATTAGAAGAAATCCATAACTTCAAGCAAGAGGGTGATGAAACGTTATACCAAGCTTGGGAAAGGTATAACGAATTATTATACAAATGCCCTACTAATGACCTCAACAGCCAACAAAAGGTGAATGTCTTCTACAAAGGTCTGAACATCTCCTCAAGGCAAATGGTCGACTCTCAGGGACCGATTCCTGGTATGACACCCACTTTGGCTTTAGAAACTATCCAAAAGATGGTAGGCCACTCTCACAAATGGCACAATGGAGGGAGCAACCGAAGTAAGAATGGTGATATGGAAGGTCTTGCAGCAATAAACAACAAATTAGAAAGTATTGGAAGAGACATGAAGAAGCTCAAGGAAAATGTGCATTCCATTCAAGTAGAGCGAAATGGAACTCCTCCTACTGTTCCTCTAACGAGGAAGTTAAAAGGATCGGAGAAGTTAAATATGGAAGTGAGAACCCTTTCAACAATTACTATAATAACAGGCCCAGATATCAAGAAAAATCCCTAGGATTCTACACAAGAATCAACAACAATCCTCCTAGACCAAGCCTTGAAGAAATAATGCATAGGCACATCGAAGAATCCACAAAAAAGAGAGATAAACTCAAGGAGTGGATGGTCAAGGTGAAAGAAGACACCAATATGAACCTGCGAAACCAAGATGCTGCAATTAAAAACCTCGAAACACAAATTGGGCAATTAGCTAAAAACTTTGAGACGAGTAATGCTAAAGCTATTGCCCGGAAAGCCATATTTGCGCAAGATAAAGCAAAGAAAGAGCAGTGCACATCCTCTATCACAAATGATCTGTCCGGGATTAACTACCTAAGAGAAGATGATAAATCGGAAGACGACGAGGTCCTGCCAAGCCAAATTCCTGGAAACAGCAATACCAGGAAAGTTTTCTTCTTCCATGCACTATTGGTAATATTAAGATTCCCGCATTAGCTGATTTAGGGGCCGGGGTAAACCTTATCTCTACCACTTTTTTTGATAACATAAAGCTTACCAATTTAAAAGAAACAACAATGATGATAGAAATGACTGATTCCTCTAAAGCTGTACCAAGGGGAGTACTGAATAATATGCTTTTAAAAATTGGAAAATTCTTTTTCCCACTGATTTTGTGGTAATTGACATGGGGAAGCGGGAGGCTTACAACTTAATTGTTGGGAGACCTTTTCTGGCCACTTGTAGGGCTCAAATTAAGGTTTTTGAAAAACAAATTTTTTGAGAACTGAAAACGAACGAATAACTTTAAATATGAAAGAGAATTTAAAACCAAAATTTGAAATTTCAAATAATGTTGATGTTAATGATCAATCACAAGATCCTCCTCTACATTATGATCCTGGTGGAGAGAATGTTGATAATGGCAAGCAGAAATAGGGAAAGATTGTCCAGGGCATTAAGGAAGCTCCGATCCCAAACAAACATTTATGCAACCCGATATTAACTAAGGATAACAAATCGATGATAACATGGGCCTCGTGTAGTCCTCTTCAAGAATCTAGAAGAAAGGCGAAAGAATGGATATACCCTCACAAGGGTGAAAGACATGATATTGAATTAGCATTCGAAGATTGGTACAAAATAAGAATTGGGAACTCAAAAATCAATAAGGGATTGGTTAAGCAGTACAAATACAATCGTCTTACTAATACAATAACTAACGGTGAGAGATCAAGCATAAGTATAACAAGTAGTCTTATTGCTGAAGATGATGACCGGGGAAAATCATGTGATGAATGGCTTCCACAAAAATTTGGAACAGTTGGCATCGATAATACTGCAAGAAAAAAAGGATTTAACAAATGGATGGATGAATGCCGCCAACAAGTAAAGGAAGTCGGGCAAGTCCAAAGGCCCCCATGAAGCCCCGCGGCTCTGAGTCTAACTTAAAGACTCGTAAATAAAGAAAAGTGCTCTTTCGAGAGACAACCCGAATTATCCCTTTCTTTTATTTTGTTTCTATTTCTGTAGGGTTTTGTGTTTTAACCATTTTTGCAGGAAACGAGGAAGTGATTGCTGCTGCAGTTTGCTGATCTGATCCTAGTTACGGCGTAGCACATCTCTGTGATTACGCCGTAACCAACCCTTTGCAGCAGTATTTTAAACGCATTACCAATTACGGCATAATACCATCTCTGTGGTTACGCCGTAGCCACTCGCTTTGCAGCTTATGTCAGTTTTTTCTAATTATGGCGTAACTCCCTCAAAGAGTTACGACGTAACCTTCCTCTACTTTAGTTCTTTCATTTTTAAACACAATAACCTTGTATTAGTATTTTAAATGAACTTTGTGGGTGTGTTCCCTGTAAACCCTCACGAGACTTCACTCGTCCACTTGGGACACCAAGTGGTTTAAAAGGCTTGTTGCATATGCTAAATGCAACCGTGATTCCTACGAAAGTGAGTCTCTGTTTGTTTTTCATTTTTAATTTTTTCTTTTTAGAATTATGCTTGTCGGTAGTGTGATTTCAGGGATTGAAGTTTGTTCATGATGCTTATACGAAGGCACGTCTCTTTTTCGTGGGCCTTCTTTCTTTTTGGAGCAAATTTCAGGGAAGTTCTCGCTCTAATTCTACTTTTCACTTCACCTTTATTTAACGCTTAGTACAAAAGGGACTTTGTGCAACTCAAGTGGGGGGACGGGAGTAGAATTATCTCTTGAACATTATTTTGCCCTCGTTTTTCTAGTTTATTTTGAAAAATTATGCCATTTTTACAATTTTGACATGTTTTTCTTAACCTAACTAGATTAGACCTTAGCCGAGCACATACAACCCTTGATATTATATGGTGAGATTAGCCTTATCCGTTTCTAAAATTTTACCCCAAATCCACCAAATTATGAGTGTGCCGGTAGCTTGTAACCTTTAGAACTTGGCCTTTGCATCATTTCGAGACCATAGACGAGGTATGTTGAGTTAGCTCGATGTATTTGGACTTTTCAGTTTAAGAAGACAATATTATAGGATTATCACCCAAATAGCCTACCATTGTGTGTCTATCAATTAGTTACCTCGATTTCTCGACCCCCATGTGAAACCCTTTTGTTGCACTCACCTTTAGTGCAAGATAACCCTAGATATACCCATCTGAGCCATTCATTTCATTTTGTTAACCCAATATATTATTTCGATACACCTTAGCCTACCCTGTAGTCTTTATTTGTAATTGGGAAGTCATCATTTGCCTAAGTTCAAGGTTCAAGTGGAAAGGTTCAGAAATCACGCTTTCATCGACGACATATTCTTGAAGATCATTGAAGACCCCCCGAATTCCCGTTGTTCATCTCAAGTGGAGGGATATTATGTTTAGTTGTTATTGTTATGAAAAAAAATGATTCGAAAAAAAAAAATTGTTATGTTATTTAGTTATTGTAAAGTGCGATGTTATAAGCACTATGTTATGAGCTTTATAGATTTAGTATCGAGAAGGCCACCTCGGTCACATTCGAAGATTGGAGTTGGTAATTATGCTAACAGTTGGAGAAAAGGTAGTGTGCCCATCACGACGTCCTCTAATGACACATCTACCTAGTATTTCATGATCCGGTTTCTTGACTTCAAAGCTTGAACTTTGGGCGGACAGTAAGTGGTAATGACTTGGTTATAGATTTAGACTACCTGCTTGATTTTTATTTTACACCATTTATATATCCCATGTCTTATCCTACCCTTTAGTCATGAAGCGTGTCTAGGTGATGGAGCGAGCAATCTTTGGTGTCTTGGCCATGGATTTGGTCATGTATCATTGATTTTGTCCACTTCGCCATGACATGTTAGTAATGACGAGTCACCCCTTAACCTTTGTCGTGTCTACCCATATTGCCTTCGAGAATTGTTTAGCCCTTAACTCTAGTGGTGGAGATTTGTGTAACCGCCAAGCTTATGATAGAATACATGCTATGACTGTGCGATTGAGTGGTCACCCCGAAATTGACACTTAGAATAGTTGAGAGAATTGAGTGTTTCGTTCCCATTTTGTGACGTGTTCGGCTTTGTTTCATACTAGCATAAGGGATTTGTAAACTTGTATTTTCCAGGTTTTGGGAGATATCTTTTTAGGAATCTTTCTAATAAGGACTACTTGAGGGCAAGTAGAGTTCAAGTGGGGGGATATTTGATAACATCAAATAGTCCTGAATATTAAGTGTCAATTTCCCCCGATAATGCTTGTAATTTATATCATTTATATGGATTTACGCTTGTTTTCCATTGTTTTCCACTTTCAGGTGAATTACGAGCATTAGAGCTAAAGAGACGCGGAATTGGAGATATTATCAAAGATTTACCAGAGTATGCTCACTTTGAATAAGTTACAGTGTAACTCATCTCTCACACTACGCCGTAACTAAAGCGTGACTCAGAAAACCAACTCATTAGAAGATTACGGCCTAACTCTACCCAAAGACTACGACGTAACTTATTAGGTCAAATGAGGTTCCACGCCGCTGATAACTACGCCGTAACTATTTCACCAACTACGGTGTAACCAAGTAACATTGAAGATACGGCGTAACCACTCATAAGGTTATGCCGTAACCAGCAGATCTAGTGCAAATAACGAAAGAATTGAAGATTACGGCGTAAATCTTATATTAGTTACGCCGTAACCCAGATCTGGCCTATAAATACCCCACGATTTCCAGCATTTCAAAGCATCCCATTCCACACACCACAACAAAAGAACGTGGGAAGAAGCCAAAGGCAGGTCTAGAGGAGCATACGGAGCTGTCTCCAAGGGAGAAATCACTCCCCTACAATAAGCATTAGCATTTTATCTTTTCTTTACTTTCGATTCTTGTATTTCGTAACTTTGAATATGTGTATGGTTAATATGAGAGGCTAAGAACCTCTTGGTGATGGCCTAGTTAGGATTCCTTAATTGTTTTGTTTGCGTTTACATTACTTCCTTATAATTATTTCTAAGTGTATGCATGCATAGTTTATTGGTAGCTACCCTTGTTTTGGTAGTTTTGAATGGTGGTAGAGGCTAGTTGCTTAGGAGATATGACCAACTGACCCTAAGTGAGTAGAATGAGACGGGAAGGGTAAGATATGACCAACTGATGACCCTTTCTACTTGTGCGATTTGACCAACTGATCACCTACCGTTTGGATGAACTTAAGAATCAGGGGGGGGGGGGTGAGTGTTTAAGTTGCTAACGCCCGGGCACTCACGATTATAAATCTAGCGTGTAGCGGTACTTAATGACTTGGCTTAGGGGACCAAGAACAACTGGACTTATGAAGGGACACCTGACTTCTCAAGTGGTGGCATCTTTGCTGATAGGTTAGGGCGAATTGACCAAATGCTGTCCTCTCAAATTTGACCCCACCTGAAGTAATTGGAAGTAAGTAGACATAGACATTACTAGCTAGGAGGATTAACTAGGTTAGCACCACTCTCCTCTATTGATTAAACCTTTGCCTTTTATCTGCTTTTATCTGCTTTAGTAGTTAATTAATTCCTTATCGAAATCATTATTAAAATCTGTGACACTTAGACTTAGTAATTATCCAACACATATAGCTCTTGGGACGACCTCGGTTTTACCGAATACTACACTACACGCGACCGGGTACACTGCCCGTTAGTGCATTAGGGTAGACCATAGGTATAACAATACTATATAAATATTAAAACCTGGTCAGTAAAACCTGCATCATGGCACTGAAGCGTACCACAGGGTCCTTTCATTACAAGATCGGGTTGTACACTGACATATGTGCACAAACCATAATATATATATAACAAAATAACAGTTAAGAATATTCAAGAATACCAAATGTTATACAAAATACTAACCAACTACTGTGGACGTTGAAACGTCAGAATAGGAAAGCTCAGTCTTCCTCCCACGTAGCTTTCAAGCCTCCTCATTTGATCACGGTGCTTCAACCTTTCATTGATCCTATTAACGAACCTTCGAACATCCCGTTGATCTTGAGAATTCCATCTTTTACCTTTTCCCAACTGAATATCCTTCAAACGTTAAGTCAAGCCATCTCGAACCAGTTTTAGAGTTTCGTCACAGAACTTGTGGATCTCACCAAACGCCATGAAGTAATTGCGGTGATTCTCACTTCTGTAGACGAATCCGAATTTTGGTTTATGGAAGAGTTTGTATTGTGGCTCTCGGTTGACTTCGTTGAAGAGTAGAAGCGGTGCCATAAGATTGAGTTGCTTCTGGTAACTTTCAACACCAAGCTGGAGATCTTCAACATGTTCTTGTATGATCTTGCTTCGAATGAAAATAAGGAGAGCAGTGATGTACTTCAATTGTATATCCGTCGAAAACTGACGCATCCTTCATTGTACCTTGATTAGATACATGTCTTCAATGCCATTGAGAGACAAGTCAGGAAATCCAGCTTCAGAGAACTCGTACTCCTTTTCATTTTGTCGTTTCACCACGATCTTGGTCAAGAAGGAGTAATCCCACTTGGTAGCCGTAGAGACAGACATAATAGCAATGATCTGTTGGTCATGCTTGACATACTTGTTTGACTTGCCGAGCCTGCTGCTTCTATAGAAAAGCCTACGCCTTTCTGGCCAGTGATGAATCCCTAACAATGCATCTTTGTCGTACTCCACCTCTTTGTCGATGAACAAGTTGGTGGCATCTTCTTCGATGGCCTTGTTGGAGAATGAGGCAGCAGGTATGTTAAAGGTAAAGGATGTAGCATACTTCTTGCTGATTGAGCTTCCGTGTTAGAGAAACTCAAGGTCGTTGTTGAAGAAGAACTTGAACGAAATCTTGGGTTCTTCGAGTTTGCCGATCATTGGGAGTGGCTTGGTCCAATCAGTGTAATAGGGTCCATGTTCCTTCGTTGAATGATCAATGTTGGACTCTGGATTGAGCCAGTAAATATTGTTGGACATTGCACGGGCAATGTTTTCTAAGTGATATTCTAGCTCAATCGCGCTTCCCGATCTTTCATTTAGCAAGGTGAAAGCGTCGTTCTTGATCCGTCGGAGTTCTTTCTTGGTCATCTTCTTGATCTTGAACTGACTTTTGAGCACTTGGACCTGTTCCATTGTACGACCATCCACTGGCTCTTGATCTTCTTCAAGATGTGGTTGTGCCTCGACCAAGTTGTTGAACCACTTATATTCCTCTGTGTTGTCATTGTCTAACCATGAAACAACGGTAGGTTTCTTTCCTTTCTTCTGTGAGGATGGTTCAATTCTTGATTTTGGCGACGATTGAGGTGTAGGGTGAGGCTCCAGTTGCTCATAGTTGTCCTCCCCAGTATAGGTAAAATGATCACCGGTTTTCTTAAATGGTGGTGTGGTGTCAGAATCCTTAGGCTTATCAGATGAAGGTTGTTGAGCAGCTTGTTGTGTGGAGGTGGTGGCAGTCTTGGTTGGTAGTGGTGGCATGGATGATGATGATCCTCTGGTTTTCTTTGGTTTCTGTACATTGGGGTTCGGATCGTGATCGTCACCTTTCCTTGATCTTTTGTCTTTCCCCGCATCTTCTTTGCATGGTGTACGAAGTTGTATTGCAACTAGAAGATCATAGAGATGTTCATCTTCCTTGCTCGAAGAATCAGCTCTGGCAGCCATTTTAGTGACCAGTTCAACAATTAATTCTTCTTCGATTATGACTAGGGGCTTGACCGGTTTTGTTTCCATTACCACCGGTGTTGTTGTGATAATCTGCTTAACCATAGTCTTCAACATTGGTTGCATCTGTCTTCTGAAGAGTTCTCTGGTGACCTCAAGAATGTATTATGTAAGAAATGTTCGAACGTAGTTAATGATTAGTTGATTCATCTCTCCCTAAACATCCCTGGTGAGAAAATTCTGGATAGCATCTTTCGATTCTTGAAATGAGGACATCTGTGCAGTTAGGTCAGTAACCAAGTCGGACAATGTGTTGACTTGAGCTTCCAAACGGTTTTGTTTTCTTGTCCGGGACTGTTTCACCGCCTTTTGAATTTTGGTCTTAGCACGAGACATCCACGTATCAGCTTTCTTCTTAACTGATTTTGTAGTAGATTTTGTTGTTGTATGTGTTGGTGGAGGGGATGACTGTGATGATGATTCAGGTTTGGTGGAGGTGACAAGTCGTGTTTCAGAACACGATTGAGGTTTGTGAGATGGATTGTCAACAATATAATTGTCGGTTTCCTTCTTTAAACGTTCCTCTTCAGCCCTAGCCACTTCTGCTTCAGCCTATTTTCATTTAATCTCCTCTGCAGCCTCTAGAACGTCATCATCACTAATCCTTTCCTCCTGATCATGATAATCTCTTCCAGCATCATACATCTCCTCATCTTGTTGTTGTTGTTGATGTGATTCCTCTTCCTGAATGGTAACTTTGGTGTTGTCACCCGTGTCCTTACCGAGTTTATTAACCGGATTGGATTGAAGTTGGGTGACATGAGTAGGTTCTTCGATGTGTGGAGCACCACTACTTGAATCTCCTACCCCGCCGGGTTGATTAGCCGCAAAGGTAGAGGCTTGGTGTTCCATCCTCTTCTATTTCAAAGTTTTCTAAAATTGTCTTTCTTCTTCCTCAAGATCATGATCTAAGTCTGAGTAATGTTGTTCTTATGAAGTAAGAGGTCTCTTACCTTTATCAGTCTTGTCACTTTCAAGAGTAGATGTATAGGCGTCATTATCCTCCTCAAGTTCCTTAAGTGTTGTACTTTTCTGCTTCTCTTTCTCTTTGGTAGAGTCATCCACACGAACTTCGTCATAGACCACGCGTTCATCTGACTCAGTCTCTGAGTCCTCATCTGGTTGTGATGTGGGCTCAGGAGAAGGTTCGGACTTTACAACTTGAGAAGGAATGCTCCTCTTTATGACTCTTTTGTTGATCTTGGACTTTAACTTCTTTGTAGTACTACATGAACTCCGAGTTTTCTTCGCTCTGGTTTTAATTGATGGAGTCTGAATGACTTCATCTTTCAGAGCTTCCTGATAATATCTGTGTGAAGGAGCTTCTTTGACCTTTTCAGTAATAAGGCATGCAGGGAGTTCAGCACCTTGTTTGCGAGTGCTGGACCCCTGAAACCTAACTGAATTCAGAGTTGGCTCATTCTTTACAGTGTGCTTTGCAGGGTCATCAAGTCTTTTCGGGATGTCCTCATGCTTCTTAAGAATGTTTTGGATGATCAACTTTGTGAATCAACAAAAGGGATCTTTGAACCTCCCTTCTTGAGATGCTGCATCATGTCTTCCCATATCAGGCTTGCATAGTCAATGTGTTGAACATTGACCATACCCTATAATGTTTGCAAGTGAGGCAGCTTGGGGTGCTCATGACCACTGTCTTTTCCCGATACCAACTTGGCAATCATGAGGTAGAGAGTCCTCCATGCTTGTGGGATGTATTTCACATCACTCTTGAATGAGTGGAGATTATGCCTGAAGACTCATCATACCCAATATTAATCAGAAAATCCAGAATCTCCATTTTCGTAGGAATCTTGATGTAATCATTTGTAGAGTTGATAGCAAGAAGTAGTAGTACTGCACGAAGATCCTCAACAGTGAAAGTGACTTCACGATTATTTAAGGTGCACTTGACAGCATCTTCTCCATCAACCTTTTCCATAGTATGCCAGAACTGATGGATGTAGAAGTCGGGAATTGAAGATGACTTTGAGAGCATGAATCTGTAGGGGTGGTCGAGGAGGATGTCCACATCAATTCAACATGAAGATTTAGAACAAGTGAAGTTGTTGAAGTCAACGCGGAGGTTGTTCTTTCCAATTACTTTGTCATTACCTTGAGGGAATGTGTTAGCCATTGTGAATTCCACAGGAGCATTGACATCAGCTTGTTGTCCAGCCATTTTTGTGAACTGAAAGAAATTAGACATAGAAACAGACATTGAAAGACACAGTGTGTTAGCATTAGTCTGATTCATTTTCTAAGTCCTTGTTTGATGTTATCATATTGATGTTTGTTACATATCCTAAGTCACATTTGTCCTTTTTCATGTAGTTGTGATGATAAGTTAAGTGAACGTGTTAATTTTGAAGTTTACATTCTCATTTATCACTTAAAACACAACATTTGAATTTTGTAAGCTTATTCGTAAACTTTTAGACAACATGTGTTTGTGACTTATTCGTAACAGATAACAGATTTGAAAACAGTAACTTATTCGTAACATGAGTCCTTATTCGTAAAGTTGGATGCTTATTCATAAGAATAAGTTTAATGCGTAAGAACATGCTTATTCGTAAGAATAACTTATGCGTAAGACATGTTCGTAAGCATTATGCTTATTCGTAAGAATATGCTTATATTTACGAATAGTGCTTATTCGTAACGCAGTTCCTTTATTCGTAAGAATAAGGTTATGCATAAGAATTAGCCTTATTCGTAAGAATATGGACTTATTCGTAAACCATTCCAAGTTTACGAATTTCTTTCCAAGAAATTCGTAAGTCACTGTAGACTTGTCTTATTCATAAGAATTTTCTTCTTATTCGTAAACATCAAAAACCTTATCAATCTTTACGAGTACTCCTTCCTGTTAACAAGACACAATAACTCCAATGATTACAATTTAGATCAAACATCATTACGAACACAAACATGACATTTATGCAATTATCCAAACACAGAATTCCTTATTCGTAAAAAGTTCTTAAACCCTTAAACCCTAAAGTTTCGAATAAGATATTTATCCAACTACATCAAGTTCTGGTTGTTTCTGAGTGTTCTTAGGGTGCATATGAGTGAATCTAAACACAATTTAACAACTTTTGTCCACAGAATCAAGAAATTGTTCTAGAACGTGCACTTAAACCCTAAACTTTTGATTTTCACATTTGAGAATTTTCTGGTCTAATTAAATGGTTCCATTATGTTTATTATCACATCCAACCACATTTTTTGTTCACAAAGTATCACTAAAACACATCAGAATGAAAAACCCCCAAAATGTTCGTATGAAACCTAAATTCCAAATCCTAACAATTGATGTTTCTGGGCACAATTACTTGATGAAAATGAGTTTATAACATTGTTTTAAACATTTATCAATAACAACTTTCATCAAAAACACATTTATTTGGAAAAACCCAATTCGTTCATATGAACGAATACTAATACATCAATTATAAAATATTGATTTTTTGGATCATCATGATTTCAAAAACCTTTGTTTATAATTGAATAAGAATGACTTGGCACTTACAGATTTTGAAAAACACGAATGCGTTTGAAGGTTGAATTTGGTTCGTTGATCTTGCTGGTTAGGGAAATAAATGTGAAGAGTTGAATGCATTGTATTTTTGTTTTAATGAAATTTTATTTTCAAAATTTACACATTTAGTCCCTTAACCTCAAAGTGTTTCAAACAAAGTCCATTAACTCACATTATGGTTAAAACAAAGATCATTTTGGCAAGAAACTTTGCAATACACCCCTCGAATTTTGAATTAATGAATTTTATAAACTTTTGAGTCCAAGGAGGGTATATTACCATGATACATAACCAACACATTTGTAAAAACAACATATTTTTTGGTAACATGCAAGTACAAAGTTTTATGAAACTTTTAAAATATGTACATTCTCCTCCTCAACACTTGCTCGGGAAAATTTGTGAAATGTGTTAATACAAATAAACCGTATAAACATTTATTCATATTTAGCGATCTCGTTATGTTTTGTTGATAACAAATATAAAATTATCATAAGAAAAATTATAAGAATACATGTTATTAAGTATATACATTTGGTCATTTACATAAAATGTTGTAATAATTCAATTGTTGTAATAGTTTATGTAATAGGATGGGTAATATCCAAGATCCACGACCCATACCCGTGGAGCTAATCCATAACCCATGACCCATTGCATGACATCATGCATGAAATCATGATTGGGTATTATCCATGACCAATGACCCAATGTCCATGACCCATGACCTAAGACTTATGACCCATTGTCTAGATACATTGTATCTTGTTGGGTACCCATGACCCAAAGTCCATGACCCATGGCTCATACCCATAACTCATAACCCGGTTTGCAACCCAAAATCTAAATACTATTCTGACCCAGACTGCCGAATCCCTGGTTTTGCACTGGCCGGATCCCCCAAGTGAGGGATCCGCCGAAACCGTGGACAGAAGGCTTTTATGCCTATAGTTAGTGAGCCATTTCTTCATTGTTACTCACTCTTCTTCTTACAACTCTCTCATATATTATCTCACTCTCCTAACCTCTAATCATTTGATCATTCTAGTAGTTATTTTATCTTTTGTTGTGATTCTCATATAGGTCATTCTACAAGTCATCAAAGCAAAGGGTCCTTGATTAATTTGTCCATCTACAAGATTTCTTTAGCAAGATCTTGTAAATTAATATTTCACATAGTTGTTGTGCAATAGTTGTGTAAAGGTTTGGTTCTACCTCGTGGAAGAAGTCGGTATTTAGCTTTGTATCGAAAAACGTGTAAGAGACGTTGTGAGGCTTCTCCGCCAAGTTGAAGGAGCTTGTTGACATAGTTCTTGAACTCTCGAGTGGGGTAATCGGGAGTGGAGTAGGGCAAGGAAGGTGTCCTTGTAGCCGAACCACTATAAATCACCTGTGTCGCTACTTTCTATCCTTTACTTTACTTGCTTTCATTATTTACTTTACTTATTGTTTCATACTATCTATCTATCCATACGAATTCACATAAGATCTAATCTAAATATTTAAAACTTAAATTAAAATCGTTAAAACTATTCAACCCCCCCCCCCTTTTCTAGTTTTCTACAAAATGTTCAAGAGAACAACGTGGTGATGGAAATTTTGTACTTACAATGTTTGATTTTCATAAAAGAAAGATAAAAAATATTTTTGGATTTTGTATGATTTTCTATTTTTGTATTTTGTTTTTGAAAAAATATTTACAAAAATTGGTTTTGGTGTTTGACTTTTCAAGATAGTTTTAAAAATTCATCCAGCTCTTCTGGAGTCAAACACCGCATACCAATTCGATGAACCAAGTCAGCAAATCTTGCGGGTGACATGGCTTTGGTGAAAAGGTCTGCCAATTGGTGTTCTGTACCTACAAAGTATAGTTCCACCATTCCCTTCTCCACATGCTCTTTGATGAAATGGTAGCAAAGAGCAATGTGCTTTGACTTTGAATGTTGAACCGTGTTGTACGAGATCGCAATAGCACTCTTGTTGTCACAGTACACCGGAATCTTATCGAATACATAACCATAATCCATGAGTTATGTTCTCATCCAGATTACTTGAGCACAATACGCAGACATGGCTACATATTCTGCTTCTGTTGACGACAACGATGTATAGTCCTACTTCTTCGATTGCCATGACACCAGTTTATCACCAAGGAATTGTAAACCGCCAGAAGTACTCTTACGTGTATCTAGACACCTTGCATGATCAGCATATGAAAATGCTATTTGTTCAAAACCAGAATCCTTAGGATACCAGATCCCCAAGTTAATGGTTCCCTTGATGTATCGGAGGATTCATTTAGCCTTTGAGAGGTATTTTTCAGTGGGTCTTGACTGATAACGGGAGCACATATATACAACAAATACAATGTCGGGTCTACTGGCTGTTAGATACATGAGAGACCCAATAATACTACGGTATTTTGTAGGGTCAACAAGTTTCCAATGTAAATCAGCATCCATTTTACTGGTATGGGCCATTGGTGTATTATAGGTGTCACAAGTTTGCATACCATGTTTTTTCAAAATATCAATAACATATTTGGACTGACTGAGAAAAATACCACCGGGTGATTGATGAACTTGAAGTCCTAAAAAGAACGTAAGCTCACCTATCATTGACATTTCAAAATTTGTTTTCATTAGTTTTGAAAAAGCATTTGAGTAATTTTTGTGGGTAGAACCAAAAATGATGTCATCCACATAAATCTAAACAATTAAAATGTGTTCCCCAAGATATTGAATAAACAGTATGGGGTCAATCGATCATTTGATAAAATTATGAGCAAGTAAGAAGGATGACAACTTATCATACCACGCCCGAGGGGCTTGTTTGAGACCGTAGAGAGCTTTGTTCAATTTGTAGACATGATTAGGGAACTCTGGATCAACGAATCCCTCTAGCTCTCCAACATACACCGTCTCCCAAAGTTTCCCATTTAGAAATGCAATTTTGACATCCATTTGGTAGACAATGATGTTCATGTGAGCTGTGAATGCCAGAAAAATCCGTACAACCTTAAGTCTAGAAACCGGTGAGAATGATTCTTTAAAGTCGATACCTTCTTCATGTCTATAACCCTTAGCCACCAGACGTGACTTGTTTCGAATGACCGTTCCTTCAGCATCTACCTTGTTCTTGCAAATCCATTTTAGACCAATGACGTAGACCCCTGTTGGTCTTTCAACCAATTCCCATACTTTTAAATGTTTGAAATGGTTCAGCTCTCCTTGCATGGATTCGATCCATTTTTCATGAGTCATTGCTTCCTTAATATTTTTGGGTTCGGTATTACTGATGGTGATTGCATAAATGCAGTTTTCATCGTCGGTGTGAAGGCGTTGTCTGGTTATGATTGGTTGGTTAGGGTTGCCAATAATATTAACAAGAAGATGATCTATGGTCCATCTGTGTGTTGAAGGTTGGTGTTGATATACATTGTGCATATTAGGTGGATCCAAATGGCTGGTAGAAGATTCAGCAACATCTGGATTGGTTGTTTCAGATGCGAAAGGTTTGAAAAATGCATTTCCATCATAATCCACAGGTGCAGGTACATTTTGGTTTAAAGGATCATTAGCTGGGTTATTGTCATTTGAAGCAGTTTGTTCAGCTGTTGTTGGAGATTCGACCGGAGGTGCATCAGCAACAGTTGTAGTTGTTTCAGGTGTATCGGGTATTAGAATTTGATCAGGTTGAGCAGCGAAAACATTTGATACATCTGGAGCACGTTGAACGAAGTCTTCATTAAAAAGAGGAGAAAACAACGTTTCCATTTGACGATGAGTGAGTTGAAAGGTTCGGTCAGCTAATGATTCAGGGAAGTTAAGACGGTTATGTCCGGGTTCTAAGCTGTTTTGCTCAGAAGCCATATCTGTAAGCTCATCAAAATTAGCATGAATTGTCTCCATCATTTCCTTTGTACGACGATTCCAGATTCGGTATCCTTTAGAGTGTTTACAGTATCCGACAAAGACTCCAATATCAGCTTTAGCCTTGAGCTTTCCAAAGTCATCACGATCATTATTACGATAATAGTGATTACCAAAGAAGTGTTTTAAGTTTGGTTTTCTGTTATGGATAAGCTCATAAGGTGTTTTATTGTGGCGTTTTGTGATCATTGAACGGTTCTGAGTATAGCATGCAGTTGACACAGCTTCTGCCCATAAGTAATCTAGAAGTTTAGCATTTATCAACATCGTTCTTGCAGCTTCCACTAATGTTCGGTTTCGTCTTTCGACAATTCCATTCTGTTCGGGTGTTCTTGCAATGGATGTTTGATGCTCAATTCCCATTTTCTCATAATATTCCCGAAGATTTTGATTCAAGAATTTAGTTCCTCTGTCTGTTCTGACTTGTCTGACCGTGTTACGAAGCTGAACTTGAATTTTCGTGAGAAAGGTGATGATCATAGGTGGAGCTTGATCTTTACTTTCAAAAAAATAAACCCAAATCCATCTTGAGAAGTCATCAACGATTACAAGAATGTAGTGTTTGTCATTAATCTTTTGCACATGCATCGGGCCACACAAATCCATGTAAAGAAGGTGAAGAACATGTTGAGTATTGTTTTCAACCTTCGAAGGAAAATGTGCATGAATGCTTTTTCCTTATTCACAAGCTAAGCATAAGTGGTCTTTTGAATACCGAAATATTGGAAGACCTTCAACAAGTTTGTGTCGTGCAAGATAAGTTATGGTTTTGAAATTCAAATGTGATAGTCTCTTATGCCACAACCATGATTTTTTTGATGTTGCTTTAGAAAGTAGACAAATAGGAGATGAGGTGACCATGTCTTGCATTGAAATTGTGTAAAGGATTGATGAACGGGTTCCTGACATAAGACCATTTCCTTGTAGAACACGAATGAAACAAGTTTTCTCCCGAAAAGCAACTTCCAAATTCCCATCACAAAATTGACCGACTGAGAAAAGCTTGTGTCCAAGACCTTCAACATAGTAAACTATGCTAATTTCGATGTTCCCATTGATGTAGTCTCCGTAGCCCATGATAGCAGCGAAGTGATCATTCTCGAACCTGACAGTGCCAATGAACTTTGCAACAAAGTTTGATAAAAGTTTGATGTTGCTTCTCATGTGCCGGGAACAACCGCTATCAACAATCCAGAGAATGATTTGTATCACCTGCAATACACATAGACGACGAAGGTGGAATAGAGGTAGAGGTGGAACCCGTAGAGTTAGAGGGTTCCGTTACAGTCACAGGCGTAGCACACATGTTAATTATTTTAGGTATCCATTTAAAACCAAGTGTACTTTGTAACCATCTCTGCCAAGTCCATCTAGTTCATGCTTTTGTCTTAGTTGTTAATACAAATAAGCCGTAAAAACGTTTATTTATATTTTACGATCTTCTAATGTTTTGTCGATAACAAACCTAAAATCATTTTAACGAAACAAATAAAACACGTAAATAGTTTGAGTCAATAGTTTACCAACACACTTACGATTTCACATAAAATACTAAACAAGTAATAGTGATTGATTTAGTAATACATATGTACAACAACTAGTGTTTACATATTGGGTAGATATATACATAATTAGTATGTATTATAATGGGAATTATAATGGGTAGAAGTTTAAGTATTTGACCCATTGACCAAATACATTGAATGTTGATGGGTAAAACCCAAATTTCATGACCCATACCCATGGAGCATAACCCATAACCCATTGCATGACATCATGCATAAGTCATGAATGGATATTATCCATGACCCATGGTTTTAACCCATGGACTAGATGCATTGCATCTTATAGATACATTGTATCTACTTGGATACCCATGGTCCAAAGTCTAGGACCCATGACCCATAACCCATGAACCATGACCCAAAACCGATGGGCAAAGAGGAGCGTCCCACGGATCCCCAAGATTACACTGAACGGATCCCTCAAGTGAGAGATCCGTGGGATCTGTGGAACAGTAGCACTTTTTCCTCAATAAATAGTGAGCCATTTCTTCATTGTAACGCACCCCTTTCATATATATTTTCTCTTTGAGTTGTAAGCTCTCTAACCACAGATCCAAGAGATCTTTGTATGTAGTTTTGTGTTTGTGTGATTCTCTAGGTTCCTCTTATAGGCGAGATCACCACCTCTTGAAGTCGAGCAAGCTCGAGTCCATGAGTTACCATGCTTCGTCAACATCAAGATTACTGAGGTTCTCTTGTTGATAGTTCTCTTCTTTCTCATTAGAAGTGTAGTGGCGAAGACATAAGTGAAATATGTCTAAAGGGTCAAGACGAAGACATTAGTGAAAGGTGTCGAACGTCCGTATTGAAAGTGAAGGGTGCTTAGAAGTCAAGGCTAAAGGAATTAGTAAAGGGTGCCTAGAAGTCAAGTCACAAGGCATTAGTGAAGGGTGCCTAGAGGTCGAGTCAAAGGCATTAGTGAAAGGTGCCTAAGGTGTACATTCGATATGGTATGTTCGATGTACAAGATAGAATTGTATTGGGTCAAAGGATATTGATATCCTTGTTGATGGTGTCATAAGGAGTGGATCTCCTTAGGGATAGGATTTGTGTAGTGTTGGGTAGTAGTTCCACCATTGTAATGGAACTCGGTATCTAGCCTAGTACCGGATAAAGAGTAGGCGACATTGTGATAGGTTTGGTTCTACCTGGTTGAAGAACCCGGTATCTAGCCTTGTACCGGATAAAGAGTAGGCAACGTTGTGAAGGCTTCTCCGCCATAAGGAGTTGGTGTCTTGTAGTGTTTACGAACTCTCGAGTAGGTGACTCGGGGAGTGGAGTAGGGCAAGGAAGGTGTCCTTGTAGCCGAACCACTATAAATACTCGCGTTGTGGTTTTGTGCTTCTTACTCCTTATCTTTTCATTACATATTTATATATGCTTGTCTATCAACATCCAACACACATGTTTAAATAGATTGACATAAGTCGATCTAAATAGTTTAAAACCCAGTTTTAATCGGTAAAACTATTCAACCCCCCCTTCCAGTTTTCCACATTACTGAATGCACTAGGTGATGGTATCTTCCTAGGAGGTGATGATGGAGCTATGGGTGTATCAATGATATTCTCAGAAACTACAATAGGCGGTTTCCTAGCACAGACTTAGAAGCAAAAGTGGGCCTAGAGGTAATGGCATTTGTAGATTTTCGATTACGAGATAATATAAATTTAGCAACACAATTATTATGACAACCAGAAAACATACTTTTGCGACAAAATACACAAAAGCTTCAAACATAACATCCAAAGTACTTAAAGATTTAACATTCGTTACATCGCCTTTACTATTACATTTGTCTAACGCAATATTTAAAGCAGGTGCAACCTGTGTTTTATTCAAAGTCCTAGCATGATCTTCTACTTCAGGGGCTCTTATTATTCCGCTTTTATGTTGCAAATTCCTATTCTTCTTTTGAGTACTCTTAAGCTGTGAATTGCTAATGCTAGAAGTGGAGGCAACCACTCCTGTAGAAGTAGAAAGAATCACATTAGTATCTTGTGTTTTGTCAGTGGGCTTCCTAGTATCAACTTTAAAGATTACAGGTGCAATTACATTTGTGTTACTAGATTTATCTTTCTCAAGTATCACCAATTTCTATTTCAACTCAATGATAGTGTGTTCTAATTCCTGATTTTCTAAACACAAGTGTCCATTTGCACTTAATATTTCACAGATGTAGGAAAGATGATGATCAAGTACTTTTGACGCTTGAGCACGTGTCTTTTTGAGCAAATCAAACACGGTTCCGTATTCCTCTTTAACTTTTTAAATCTCTTGTTCATATTTTAAAAGTTGACATTTCAAAGACGCGTTTTCATCATCCAGTCGTTCAAGTTTTGGTTCAAAAGATTGTTCACCCGACTGGTTGATTTTGGTTTGTAAAGCAATTTCACGATTAATACATTCATTTTGACACCAGTGAAGACGACGTTTTACTTCCAAAAGTTCCTTTAACACACACTCATTTTCAGCTTTTAAAATTTCCATTTGTGACACATTATCATTTTCCTTATCAACAACATTAATATTATCACAAGCATAGGCAACAGTATAATACAACACAGTAGAGATAGTATCAGCACATATAACATCTTCCAAGAGTTGATCAACATGATTCCAAAAAATTTTATTTTTCTTTTTGGTTTTCAAAATCGATGTTTCTGTTTCATTGAAAATTGTTTTCATTTGTCCAACTTCATTCTGAAGTTCCTGTTCCCAATGTGTTGCACACATACGTAAATTATGAACATGTGGTAAAAGCTGTTTTTGAAAGATTTCTCTTTGTTCTTTGGCATAAGCCGATTGAAAAGTTGCAGCTTTTATTTCATAATGACGTTCAATTGCATTTTCCAAAAGTTGAATGTCTGACACGAATGTATCAAAATATTTGAGAATACGACATCTTTCGCGTAATGGTAAGATTTCACTCAAAGAGGGTAAAGGACTATTAATTTGTGCAACGGGTTTTACGGGACCAACGTCAGAAGACGGCTCATTAATATGTGTGATAACTCATAACCCAAGGTGTATTTGTTTTGTCCTACTGCGGAACAAAAGATTCCGAAATATGAGGCACTTTTGAGTAGTCAAATGGTTGACTATATTTTACGATTCTCATTTTTAATCGACTCTCTTCTTCCACATCTTGTTCCTCTTCACAATTATATTCAACAACACCTACAATAGATTCATCAAGAAGATGTTTTACACTATACAACTTTGGATTTGCCTTGAATGCTCTATGTAAAAAACGTGGTTTAGTATCAGCAAGATCTGGCCCATATCCATCTGGATTTGGCTTAAGAGTGAACTTTTCGATTGTTGTGATTTACTCACCATGTTTATATACAATATTTTTAAAATCTTTGATTTTGTTTTGCAAATCGACAATTTCATCAAGAAACAGATCAATCCGCTTCCTTGAAGTTTGTTTGAATTCTGAAAAATCATTTTGACATGAAGACAACTCAAGCTTGGTTTTTTAATTTCCGAAGTAAGAGTGTTAACGTGTTGATTGTGTTCAAATTTTTGTTTTTCCATTTGAGAAATCAAATCGTTTTTGGAAGAGACTAGTTCTCGTATTTGTCTTTCTAAATCTTGTTCTTTTAGATACGACTTTTGAAAAGCGACTTCAAAACTGTGTTCACGTTTTTCTTATATTTCAAAATTTTCAAGTTGTTGCTTATACCATTCAAAATCCTTAGTCAATAGTGCAACTTTTTCTCTAAGAGTTACATTTATTTCATTGCATTTTTCAACTTGAGATTGGATGGTCATAAGTAAGGTCATGAGCTCTGGATCTGGATTAGACGAAGTTTCAACTTGTTCAATGTGAGTATCAACATATTCATCAGTGGGATCGTCAAATGTAACCACGAGGTCAACATGATCATCGTGTTGATGAGTTGTTGATGGCTTATTTTGAACACATTGCTCCTTGTCGGATGCAGATGCAGGCGAAGATATCAGATCATTTATGAAGCACATATTAGGATCCGGTACCTAAGACAAGCCACCAGTATCATAAAATGGGCATGTACCACTCATGTGAAGTTCTTGCATGTTTGCCATTAACATCACAACTGCGTTAGCTTTCAAGTCCTCCATATCATCATCAGATTCTGCATTGGCCATGAAGCTCTGTTCTTTGTCTGTAAGAGTTCCACCGGCTTCATCTTTAAGAGCCAAGAGTAAAGCCTCTTTATGATAAGCACTTCCTCTGGTTCTTGGTTTTGGACATGCATTAGCTAGATGACCATTTTCATTGCAGTTGTAGCATCGTAAGACCGTATTCCCATTCTGAACATTCCCTTGCTCAACAATCTGAACCCTTTGCTGAGGAGCAGCCAGATTGTTCCTACCAGAAGCATTATAACCAAGTACACTACCCATGCAACTACCATTTCCCATCCGACGTCCATTGTTTATGTTCTGAACTTCAACCCTTCCATTCTGAACAACAGCTTGGTTCCTTGTATTCGATGAGGTACGAAGACGATTATTGGATTTGTTTGAAAATCTCTTGAAGGCACGAGTAATTAGTGCAAATCCTTTATTCAACGTGTTGAATGCTTCTTCATCATCATTATGTGTTTCACTGTAAAGTGCTGAATCTGAGTTGTTGTTGTAAGGAACCAATTGAGTATCATTTGAATGCTGTGAGGGATCATATGGAGTGATTTGGGCAGATGGTGTCTGTTGAGGCTAAGTAAGTGCTTTTTACTGCTGTGGAAATTGAGGAAATTATGGTTCAAAAGATTGAGCAATCAAAGCAAGTGAATTAGAATTAGGTAAAGGTACATAGATTCCACGGAGAGCTCGATCTTTGTCCACTTCCTTCTAATGGTTCTTAAGATAATCATAAAACAACCCATATTTAGCATTGTGAAGGTTCTTAGCTTGACGGATGAATGTGACATACTTCTCCCAGTCCGGACCTAGAAAACTTAGAAACTTTGTGTTGATTGCAATTCTGGGTAAGATTATGATGTGTTTGTCCAAATCATTGATGATGTTTGTGAATCGATGATAGTATGACTCTAATGACTCCCTTGGATCAATCATGAACATTTCATAAACTAGGTAAACTTTTGATTCCATGTCCTCCTGATTGAGTTCAGTGTCTTCCATTAAGAGGTGAACATGTTCGTACATGTCTTTTGCAGTTTTCTGAGCATCAACACTACGAAGAATCAGATTTGGTAAGACCAGAAGAATAAATTCCATTGCGAGCTCATTAACTTCTTAGTGAAGAATATGTTCTCCAGTGAGTTGAGACTCAAGGACAGTGGAAGTAGTGTCAGATCTTGGTGGATAAGTTGTTGGATCGCCGGGAATTGTCACAGTAGGCATTTGAAAAAGACATTCTTTAAATATTTGCCATGAGGTTTCTTAAGATAGCAGAACCTAAAGAACCGACTGACCCATTGAACATAGTTTTCGAGAGTGAGCAACGGAGGTCTATCAAGAAATCCAGCTTCATGAATTGATTGTTGACTGCTGATAGCCTCACACATCTTTGAAAACCAATGAGGTTCCTTATGTGTCACAGTTGATGTATGCATAGCATATTGAGGTGGAAATGGATATTGAAAGTAGTTTGCAAATTGAGGTTGTTGTGGAGGGAGTTGTTGAGGGAATTGTTGTAGTTTTGGTTGTGCAAATGATTGTTGTTGTTGATAAACTTATTCTTGTGGTTGTTGCGAGAATTGTTGGGATATTGTTATTGCTACTGAGGATATTGGTGAGGAAAGTAGTTGGAATATGGTGGCTGAGACATCTTTAAACTTGAGTTGATGATAGATCTTTGTAGATGATTGAAACATGATTTGTTGAAAAGTTGTCTTATTCGTAAACTCCTTAGTCGTAAGGTTGATGGTGCTTACTCGTAAACTTCTTCTTATTTGTAAACTGCCTCTTACTCGTAAACTTTGTGGCTTATACGTAACATTAGTCGTAAAATAAAAGCTTAGTTATGAAGGACCTTATTTATAAGATATAATTTTAGTCGGAAAGTCTTTACTCATATGGTTTGACCTTATTCGTAAGAATAGGTAAAAAACTAAAATCTTTCAAACTTGTCCAAGTAAGAAAGATATCCACAAGTCGAAGTGTTCACAACCTTATCAAAGCAAGAGAAACACCGAGTCACAAATAACCTTGAAGATTCTGAAGAAAATTCCTTGTTCGTAAAGCTTCCTTATTCGTAAACTCTGGCTTATTCGTAAAGCTTATTCGTAAGATTAGGGTCTTGTTATTTGTAAGATCAGGGTTTTTGTTACGCGTAAGAATAGGGTTTTGCTTATTCATTAACTCACCAGAAATGACCAAAACGACATTTTAAGCTCTAAAACGCGTTGTACACTTGATTCTTTCAATGAAACAGCTTCAAAAACACTTAAATAACAAGAAAGTTTTGAACTTTAACACCCAAAGTGAAATTTTTGCTTATTCGTAAAACGTGATAAACATGAAGAAACAAGTGAAAAACGAGTAGAAACATGTAAAGTTTCAAACGTTTTGCCAAAACTATGATTCTAAATACTATAGTAACCTTAAAATTTTCCAAGCTTCAAGATTGGAGTGCTAAAATCAAAGTTTACGCGTAAGAAAAAGTGATGAACGATAGAAACCAATATGTATAACCAAAATACTTCAACAAAAACGTTTCAAACAACTAGTAGGCGATTGATACCACTGTTAGGTCACCATGATATGATTACACAAGTATGTTTGGATGTAAATAAAAAGAGATGAAGGAGAGAATGGTCAAATTCTTTCACATACAAGAATAAGGAAATGTTAAGTGTATTGTGAAATGAACCAACACCATCCTAAGAAAGTTTACAATGTATTTATAGGCAAGGGAGCTAGGGCAACATAGCTAGTCCCTTCCTATGGATCGTTTGGGCCTTTGCATAGGCGCATGGCTTACTACATAAGCCTAGCATCATTACAAATATATAAGCCTGATTAGCAACCTATTACAATATTAATGACCGACACTTGAATACTAGTTACACGTAATCCCAACATTCTTTTTTTAAAAAAGTTTGACAGTTTCTTAATCTCACTCATTTAGACGTGGTCAAAGATTTGACTCAAAAAAAGTATTTTATTTTTATTTTTATATATTTCTTTATATCATTAAGACGTGGTAAGAGGCCATTAGTGTTAAAAGCGTTTGTTTTTTCTTATCATTAAAAGATATAAAACTCTTATTGAACTGGATAGGAAGGAAGTGTCTTAACATATCAAAATGTCTCTTTTTTAGTTTTTAAATTTTATGTTTTAATTTTTTTTCTTTTGTTATGATTTTTTTTATTTGGGTGTTTTTTATTTCATCTTTTTTACAGTTTTATTTGAGGCAGATTCAAATTTCTCAATCAATTATTTAGATTAAGATGGAAATCAGATTCAAACTTTTCAACAACAGATTCATATACGAATCAGATTCAGATGTACGAATCAGATTCAGACTCATCACCTCTTAATAAATAAACAACACCTTAGATAGATATAAGAGAAAAATAATATAGGAGAGATGTTTGGAAAGCGATGAGGTTCAAGCATGACAAGATTGTGCTATTTATAGGTAAGAGGATCAAGACAGACCATGACGTGACACGCGAACCCAACACGCTGGGTCAGTTTTATCTCTTTCCAAATAAATAATCGTAGCTTCTTGCTAAACTCCCATGTGAACTTCACTTTAAGCTTCCCAAGAGTATTTCAAAGCTCCAAAATGTATTAGGTTAGACGAACCTTCAAAAAACTAATGAAGGTAAAAAGACTTTGGTTAGAGAAAAAGAGGAAAGCACCGCACTAACCACAAGACCAAGTCTTGTAAAGAGGGAAATGAGATCTCATTGGCTTATCCAATAGGTCAAGCATTGTAAGAAGACATTTGGTTTGAAAATGAAAATTTAAAATTCAAATTCCCATAAATCAAATGTTATAATCTTTTTAATTCTATAATTAACTTATAACTAATTACATTTATTCAACTAAATTAAATACTTTGCATATTTAATAAATCATCAACCTACAAGAGAAAAACGTTTTAGTTAAATACTTAAAATGAGCTTAACTTATTTATTCAAAAGAGAGTAAACCAATTTAGTAATCAGTCAAGACATAAGTAAGATTATAAATATACTTACTTTTATTTGATCCTTTAATGAAAACATAGACGTTTAAGTGTTGAACTTGTTTTACAAAATGTTTTGAGTTGGATTTTATAAAACGGGATTAGACATTTTAACACAATCTCTCAAAGTCCTAAACCACTTAATACATTATAAAACATCTTAAATATCATGTACGAACCTGTATTGAAAGAACATACATTCTTGGGGTTAAAGAATGGTGACATTGAAAAACCTAGAGCGCGAAAACAACGTTTGGCGTGCGAGTCCGGCTTGTTGGACGTGCTATCTTTGTTTGCTTTCGTTTTGAGCTAGTGCTAAGGATTTTAAATGCCTCATAATATATATTTATCACCATTAAAACCTAAAGGATATATATATATATATATATATATATATATATATATATATATATATATATATATATATATATATATATATATATATATATATATATATATATATATAGAGTGAAGATCAGGTGCGGTTTTTTTTAAATTTGTGCGGATGTGCGGATAGATCTGGATCGCCCATTCTAGATCTGATCTTGACTTTTTGTAAAAAAGTCAAGATCTGCGCTAACTTCACGGTACCAATTGACCATGTAAACAATTTTTAAGATTTGTTTCCTTTTGAGGGATCCTTACTATTGTTATCTTCTTTCATTTTTTTATTTTTCCAGATTTATCTTAGCACTTTTTGTTTTTTTGATTATGAGTCCTACCGTGATATTAACGATATTATGAGTCCTATTGTGATATTATGAAACAATGATATTATAAAATGGTGATCTTATAAAACCAACGTAATATTAAGCTTTTTTACATGTAAAAATGATATTAAGAAACATATGATAGTTACTATGATATTAACAAGTTTATTAAAAAAGCATATGATAGTTACGGGGATATTAACAATTATATTAAAAAAAGAAAAAAAGTTCCTGTGATAGTAAAAAGGAACCGTGATACTAACATTTTTTAATTAAAAAAAGAACGGTAATATTAATAATATTAGTAAAAAAACAAAAAAGTAGTGTGATATCAAGAAAAAGTTAGTGTGATATTAACAATGTGTATTTAAAAAAAAAGTTTATGTGATATTAAGATCAGATCTTGACTTTTGTAAAAAAGTCAAAATCAGACATTAATATCACAATACCTTTAATCATGAAAATGATTTTTTTTTGAAATTTTTTTCAGCGATTCTTAATAATTTATCATCCTCTTTATTTTTTTATTTTTTTCAGAATTTCTTGATTTTTTTTAAAGCTACTGTGATATTTCCGCACCATCCCTACTTAAAAGGTCAATCCCCACCCGATCCCTTCCATATATATATATATATATATATATATATATATATATATATATATATATATATATATATATATATATATATATATATATATATATATATACATTATTTATAACAGGAGGAATGACAAGTAGATTAATCAAAAAAATTCCATGTCATTGCCATGTAATTATTTTGAAGCCATGTCATCACATTTTGGCCATGTAAGCAATTTTTATAATTAATTTCGGTTGTGTTATTTTCATAATTTTATGCCATGTATGCAATCCTTTTCTATTCTGAAAAAATTCGGATTTAATTTGTGTAAAAAAAGAGTTTCCAAGATTTGAACTTGGGATGGAAAGCCCAAATAACCTATACCTCAACCATTGGAGCATTCCAGTAGTTGTGATAAACTTGCAACTCATAATTGATATTGCATGAAAGGTAGTTGTCAAATAGAGATTAGGGTTTAACCAAAACACAAAATTCAAAATTCCAGCTTATAACAAATATTAAAAGTGATGTTTTCTCATGTGACACGTGGTCTCATAACTGAATCTAGGAATTATATATTATCAACAGGTCTTACATATTTTCGTTGTGGGACTGTGTGGTGCTTGAATTCATATTAAATTAATTCTACATTGATCCAGAGGTCGGTTTGGATTTATTTTAATACTATACCTGATTGATTTGGTAGAGGATGCACAATTTGTTATTGTTTATTAATTGATCCATTATATTGATTTGAAGGTTGTCGTTACGTTTGTTTTGGGATTGCTTGGCAGATTAGGATCGAATTAGGGTTGATCTCGGATGTAAGTAAAGTTCGGGAGAGAGAGTTGTAAAATAAAAGAAGGTTGCGAATAATGATGGTATAGTGGTGAACATAAAATCGAATGTTAATTGTTCGCCTGGGGCTAATGATGATGGTGTGCCTGCTGCTACATGTGAACACGTGCATAAGTCTGATGAAAGGCTTGGATCTGTAACACAAAGGGATACTAATATTGAACAGGTAATAGTTGATGCGTCTATACATGTGCATTGGGTTTTATGTCAGTAGCATCTGTATGTGTTTCGTTTGGTTCAAGCTATTTCATGGTCTATATTTATTTTTTACCTGACAGTTTATGTATATGTTTTAGGTGTGTGCTTACTGAATATATGTGTAAATTACTTCAATTATGATGCTGATGTAATCCTATTCATGAAAAAACAAGTATGTCTCTTAATAACTCTTATGAATTCAGTTTATCTTTGATGGACCTGGGATAAATAATGAAGGTAATTTATATGTTGATTATTGCAGCCTGCTGATTGAAGGTTAGGCTGCTAATTTAAGGTTGTTGAATGAAGGTAATGACGACAATGAAGTTGTTATTAGTGTTATTTTTTGAAGTTTCATGATGACCTGGAATAAATACTGCGGTCGGCTATTGATTATGTACGTGGTCATAAGCATCAGGACATGACACAATAGTTGCTCTTGATGTTTGGGACATACCGGAAGAATTTGTGCGTTCATGGTCACGTTATTGAGGTATGAAAATCTCAATTGCATACATAGGTATATGTTATCTACCCTTCTCCATTTTCATCACGACCCATGTATATATATTTTCGTAAAATATGATATTAGGTTGTATTTGACATGGGCCGTCTCAACCATGTTTTTTTACTTTTACCATGTGTTCTGGGAAGCATTAGGTGAAGAAAGGGCTAGCAATTATTCATTTAAGGGAGGATTCTGTGGACGCATTAAGGTGTGTGCAAAATACTAAAATACAAGTGGTAGGCATGTATTATCAACCAATAGTGCACAAGGCATGTCATCAGTCATGGGGTTCCTAAGTAGCATAATACTTTCATGGTTGCAACCGTAGCACAACCCGTCAGAGCTTCGCACAGGCTACTTAAGCAAGGAATACAAGGCTACAAAAATAAAGGTAGATTTTGTAATTTGTTTCCTTAATATAAAATTTTAAAATTAATCCATTTCTGAATTCTAAGTTACCGAATTATTTATGCTTAAACTTCAAAAGAGTTTTATAAGGCGATTACCGTGATCAGGATAGCAAAACAATTGCCTAAACCAAGACTTTTTTTTTTTTTTTTTTTTTTTTTTTTTTTTTTTTAAATAGTGTTTATAGCAAACGGCCAATTGTATAAACATATAAAGGCATCAGCACACTTACCAGCCATAAATGTAATATGTTTACTGGCTCTTTTTTGTTTTCCTCGCTATATTAAAAGTTTGATTATGGGTTTAAATTGGTGGTATAGGCTACTATAACAAGTTGGAAGTTTAAAATAAGCAATCTTAGAGACATTTTTTTATAATTTGTTACATTACAATTCTTTTATGTTCTAGGCCAAATCGTCGGCAAGGTATAATGCCCGGGAGAAAGTATTTTCATGGTGGGGCGTGATCTGTGGTGATGACATCTTCATATAGGTTCATATAGTGATATCTTCTGTTGCTTTTTTAACGGTCACAACACATCAGAGACCACCGCCTCCTTCTTTTTCCACAAAACAAACGTCGCCGGCTTGAATGCAGCTTGATCCATACATGCTTCCTATTTTTGAAGGGTGTATCCTTTCTTTCTTTACTATTTGATTTTGCAATTTATACTATGTAAACCATATTCCATCATTCCTTTTTCCCCCTTGACTTATCACCAGCATTCAACACCTTTCAGTCTGCTAGGTGTAGATATGATAAATGTCACCTTGATTGAACGAAGGTGTACTATGAGAACATGTATGGTTATTACTTATACTAATTTTGTATCTGAATACTTATTAGTTAGGTGTTAAAAGTGTCACGGACAGATTTTTTGAGTGTGATGTGATGTTTTAACTTCCGTCCAGGAACATGAATGTGGAGAAGAAGAGCTGATCCTGGTGGTTATGTAGCAAACTTTGGGGAAAGTGAATATATCATACAGTTGAAAGGGTTTAATACATCATTTGTGCAGGTTTTGTATCATATACATCTGATGGTTTCCCAAACAATCTCTTATTGAACTATAATCAGGAATCTGAAACATTATTATTGATATATCATGTTACATGGTACTTTAAAGCAACCTTTTGTAATTTAAATTGAGAGCGTTTACAATAGAGTTTATTTCATTGTTAGTGTGCAGGTCTAATATGGCACATCATATGTCATGTCAGTTATACACTCTTCACCTACAGTAAAACTAATATGACAAACCAAATGAGAGTGGGTCATTATGGTGATACCATTTATTATCTTCTTGAATTGTGGTTCAATAAAATAAACCTACTCACAATTGATTTGTTTTCAGGAAAGCTGCAAGAGAAATGTGTATGAACTGCATCAAGGTTCAGCCTATTGAACACAATTGATTTAGTTTGGAGATGATAATGTTATGGTTTTACATGCTTGCCTATTGAGGTATGCTTAAGTTATTTCATTGTTTCTATTGATCTCTATTTTTATATTTTGTATAGAAAAGGATGATGTTTACCATTGGGTAAGAAATATGCATCCCAAATAGTACTGGTCACACATTTTGTGTCGTGTCTTGCCATGAATCTATCTTTTATAAGGCTCATACTAAATTCTTGACTAAGTGTCATTAATTGTATAAGATTGAGGGAATATTGAGATCTAACGGATCTCTTTCTTCGAATATTAATTTTGTTATGTGATTATTCTACTTTTGAATCAAAATGATTTTATTTTTTCCATAGAATAATAGATGTTTATTTTGATTCAGTTGTACAAGGATGGACGGTGTATGCCAAGCAGAGAAGATGGATACAGGCTCTATGTGTTTGGAAATTGTGAGTTGATAAACCAGGTTTGATTATTCCTATCTTCATGATAAGCTGCATGCTATACTTACTGATCTAATGCTCTTATGTAGGATTGCAGATTGGATGTCATGATGGAAAATCTATATTGCGTTGTAGGAAACTGAAGCTTGACTAAAATGTTAGGTCAAGTCCAAATTGACTAATCCATATACTATTTCGTATGTTGTTACCACTCTAAACTCTTTATTACTTCGGGCGATTCTGGAAAGGCAATTGTCGCCGGTCTCCGTGGGTGGTTGTACCTTGACGGAGGTTTGTTTGTGCTCCCCTTCGTATATTTGTGTTTCTAATACAAGCTGTTATCTTCTGATACTTTAAAATATGATACATTTGTAGTTTTAATTGATGGGTGTTATAAATTTCTTATAATTTCGTTTTTTAAAGGCATATATTTTGAGGGTGTGGTTTAGGAGTGCTTATTTAGTACAATACTTATATGTTAGTGATTTTCTAGATTTTGGATGGCACCTAATTAATAATTACAGTATATGTTTTTTTAAGTGATAAGTAGTTATTATGTTAAACAACTAAATAAGATCTTTTATAAAAGGACCTCAATGTCGGCATCTCATTGAGAAATTGTTGGCCACGAATCAGCCATAACTTGCTTGAAAAAAAAAACTTATCGAGTTTTGAGAATGCAATAAGCTTACCCAAAGACCTTGCTAATAGCTTATTCAGAGTATTTTAAACACAAATGAGAAGTTTCGGATGAAGTAATGTCTTTGTGCTTGTCATCTTCTGTTTTTCCAAACTTCCTTTTATGTTGGATTCAAAGTAACAACTATGCCCTTAGTGTTAGGAATTAGAAATTCCATGGTGAAGTTTCGGTCACCCCAACTATAGTCTAGCATATGTTAGCTCGTAGACATATCGTTATTTAGTAGTTTATCAGTTAGTTTTTAGCTTAGTTTAGCATAGTGCAACATCGTGGAGGACGGACGGGTCTTTACCCACTGTATGCCTGATCCACTGTCCAAAGGAGGACGTGTAGTATGTAACTATAAATACCCTCTACCTCCCAAGGTAGAGGGTTGGACCTTTCATTCAATCTAACCTTTCTTTCTTTTGTTTACTTTCTCTCTCTAAAAGGCTCCCATCTTCTACTTTCTCTCTCTAAACTCTTGTATAATTTGACCCATGTATTGTTATGTGATGTTTTTATGAAATCCAATATCTAACAATTGGTATCAAGAGCCATGGTTTGATCACTCATCTTTCATGTTTTTGGATTTCTAGTGGTTTTCATAAGGTTTTTGGGTTTTGTTAGGATTTAGTAAATCCTGTTATTAAAGAGTCGGTCACCTAAAGTATATGTAATCGTTAGAAAGCTCGTAGTCGTAGATTAGTTAATATTAAGTAGTATTTAGTTAAGTAACACCGTGGAGGACGGACGGGTCTTTACCCACTGTATGCCTGATCCACAGCCCGTAGGTGGCGATTTATGTAAAGACTATAAATACTCTCTACCTCCCAAGGTAGAGAGTTGGAGCTCATAATAAGATTTTTCTTTCTCTCACTAAAGTTCCCAACCTCTAACTTTCTCTCTCTAAAACATCTTTTATACGCCTCTTAGATCATTGGTTTAGTGTGTTTGTGAAATCCAATATGTTGCAAATGGTATCAAGAGCCATGGTTTGATCATCTCTTACATATCCTTGGATTTCTAGTGGTTTTTAGATGGTTTTTGAGTTTGAAAAAGTTTAGTGATTTTTGCATCATTTGGTTCATTTCTAGTGTTAAAGTTTGAATTTTGGGTGTACTTTTGTGTTTAGAATCATTGTATGTGCTTGGGTTTTGATTTGGTAAGCTTGAATCAATGTGGTTGAGCTTTTTTTGGATTGAAAAGTGTGTTTTTGAAGTTTTTCTTGGTAGCGACTTGGTTCTCGTAGTGAATTTCATCATAGCGACTTGCTTCAGAAAAAGGTAGCGAGTTGTAGTGCTTTTTGGTAGCGACTTGGTCCTAGCGACTTGTCTATTGAGACAAGCCGACAAATAGTACAACTTAGTGGATTCTCCACTACGGCTAGCGACTTGGTGAAGGTAGCGACTTGCTTTCAATTTTGTTAGCGACTTGTACTTAAGATTCTTAGCGACTTGGTGTTAACGACTTGGACCTTAGCGAGTTGCTCTTTAGTGACTTGACTGTGTAGCGACTTGGTGCACTAGCGACTTGTGACTTAGCGACTTGGTGATTAGCGACTTGGTTCAAGAATTCGCAGCGACTTGGTTGATTTTTGTTTGTAATACGGTTTTCTCTTGATTTAGTAAAATCCCGTGAAAGAATCTATTTCCCGGTTTAATCATAGAGTTATAAAATCCCGTGTAATCTGTTAACATGTCTACCAACGTACCTACAATCATCTCCACTGTTGCGGAGGATGTTCAAGCAGCTGGTTCAGATACTCGTCCACCCATGCTTGACAGAACTGACTACGACTCTTGGACACAACGAATCAGATTGTACTGTCTTGGAAAGGAAAACGGAGTCAACATTCTCAAGTCTATTGATGAAGGACCTTATCAGATTGAGACTACAAGAGACTTAATTCATACAACTGCAGATGGAACAATGATCTATGGAATTGATAGACCAAAGACGTATGATGAGCTCAATGATAAGGAGAAAAAGAGATTCGATGCTGACATCAGGGCTTCTAACATTATACTTCAGGGTCTTCCAAAAGATATCTACAAGCTTATCAATCACAACACTGAAGCCAAGGCTATTTGGGATAATGTCAAGATGCTTCTCTCAGGTTCTGAATTGACGAAGGAAGACAGAGAATCACAGCTGTATGATGAGTTTGAACACTTCAAGATGAAACCAGATGAGAGTGTCTATGAGTACTACGTGAGATTCCATAAGCTTGTGAATGACATGAGGAACATCAAAATGACCATGCCAAACATTCAGCTGAACTCAAAATTTGTGAACAACATGAATCCCGAATGGCACAAGTTTGTTACCTCTGGGAAGCTAACCAAAGGATTGAAGAATACAAACTATGAGCAACTCTATGCCTTCCTTCTTCAGAATGAGAGACATGCTATGTTTGAAAAAAGGATTCTTGATCAGTTCAAAACCAACCAGGGAGAGACAAGCTCATCAAATGATTCAACTGCCTTTTATACAAATGTTGGAATTACTACCAAAGCTTCTCAAGTTATACCCATGGGTAATGGTAATCACAAACTCATTCCCGATCCAATGTTCAAACAAGCTGATGCTGATGCAGCCGTGGGACACTTCATTAATCAACTGGCTCTCATGGTTACTCAAAACATGAACTCTCTCCCATACACCAACAATAACCTCAGAACAACATCCAACCCACACAATCAAGCTACTGTCAGAGATGGGAAGGTCATGGTGCAACCAGTTCAAGAAAGGCAGTATGAACAGGGAAAAGGTGGAGTTGGTAGAGGATATGTGGCAAATCAGAATCGTGGAAGGAATCCAAATCAGGGTCAAACTAAGCCAATTAAGTGCTACAACTGTGGTGGTGATGGACACATAGCAAGGAACTGCACTTCTCCAAAACGCCCTCAAAATGCAGAGTACTTCAAAGACAAGATGTTACTTGTGCAAGCTCAGGATAATGGAGCTGTGTTGGATGAAGAGGAGCTGTTGTTTCTTGCTGAGGGCAATGCCAAGACATATGATGTAGATGTGGATGAGCAGCCAATTCAGGAGATAGGTCATAATCATCATAATGCCTTTCAAGTTGCAGACTGTGATGCATACGACTCTGACGTCGATTATGAACCTACTGCACAGACAATCTTCATGGCTAGCATTTCTCCAATGGTCTCTCCAAAGGTCTTATCATCACAACAAGCTGGTCCATCCAAAGAATCAATCATCTCAGAGGTATTAAAACTATACGATGATGTTGATGAGCAAAAGATACATGACAAAGTACAATCAACTGAAACTTTTGAGTCAGATATTGAAAATATGGGTAATATCAATGTTGTCCCATATGATCAATATGTGAAACAAAGTGAAAGTGAGACTGTACCAAGTGATGCATCTTCTGCAGTCAATGATGACTATGTTTTTGATGAATACACTGTATGTGCCCCTGATGATTCTGTCATCTCTGAACTAAATGCCTATAAAGAACAAGTTGCTATTTATGAACAACGTGCTAAGTTTGAGTTAACCACTCGTGAGCAGGAAATGGATGACCAAATGCGTACAACTATTAGAAAAAGTAAGTTTAGAGAAGAAGTATTAAAACAAGAGTTAAACTCCTTACAAGAAAAGCTTTCTAAAACTGCTAAGCAAAAACAAGAACTTCAAGAAAATGTTAAAATGCTTAAGCAAGAATTCTATGCTAAGGAATCAAAACTTTTGAATGATTTTTCAAATCTAAAAACCTTGAAAAACAAGCTTGAAAATAAGTTGTACGTACAAGGGAATACCATTCAGACTGCTCACATGATCACTAAGCATAGAGTTCTCAGCGATAAGCATAGTATCCCCATTATTAAGGAATCCAACCCTGAGTATGGTAAGATAGAAAAAGCTGCTCAAAATGTAATCTATGATGGCAATGAGATTCTTAAACCTAGACAGAAACCTAGTTGCATTGAGTGCACTGAGGAAGATAGAAAACTAGATGATGCATCTTGGGAGAAAATGAATAAGAAGCTTAACGATCCTGCGTGTAAAGAGAATAACATAACAATCAAACCGCATGATTACACTAAGGAAAATTGGATATCCTTGAACATGTTTAAGCCTCAAACTCAATTAACCCCTGAACAGATCTTTTGGAAGAAAGACATGGATAAGCTAAAAGTTAATGTACTTGTTGAAACAAACACTCCCCTTAGGAAAATGCCTGTAGCTACTGTGTATCCTCCAAATACACCAATGCATCTAGTTCCTAGATCTATTGCCACTAATAGCAAGACCTTAATCAGCCTATATGTTGTTTATCAGCTGTTTGTTGATTTTGAGAAAACGTGTAAGAAGAGAATCACACCTACTGGGATAACTGAGGGGGAAAGGGGTTTTGAGCAAACAAAATAATGTTATTTAACTGAGGTCATGTCTTTCTTCAAACAATTAAAAGGTCAATTTGAGAGTCTTCAAAAAAGGATAAATTCATATATTAAAGAAATGGAAAAGGAATTTGATGCAATGATAGTTGAAGTCAATGATTATGAACAGGAACTTAAATATAATGAAGTTGAAAGAAAGATCTTGCACATCTTAAATGAGAATTTGATTTCGAGTTGTGTTGCTCAAGACGTGTTTTATACTCTTACTAAGCACTCTATTACTGAATCTCGATTTCATGAATTATCTATTGCATTGAAAGTTTCCCATGATCGTGTCATTGAGCTTGAAAACAAAAACTCAGAACTAAGTGAGAAAATTGATCAGGATGATCACGATAATTTGGTAAAACATCTTTCTAAACTAGAAGTTGAACATTTTGATTTACAACTAAAATATCAACATCTTAAAGAAAATGTCAAAACCTCAAATATCAAGACATCCTCAAATGTTCCAGAGTTTGATGCAGTTTTTCAGATAAACAAACGTGACGAACATATTCAAGCTCATTGTAACACGATCAGAAAGTTGAAAGCCCAAATCTCTCAATTAAAGGGTGAAAAGAACAATGTGACTGGCTCCCAAATGTCTCCTCCTTTAGATTCTCAGTATTCTCAAACTTTTCATCTTCAAAACTTAGTTAATGCTTTACAAAAAGAAAATGAGAGTTTTCTAGAAGAAAATGAAAAAGTTAAACGACACTTTAAAGAGTTATATGATTCAATGAAAGTCACTCGTGACAAAAACAACGAAAAAATATCGTCTTTACAAAAAGAAATTGAGAATCTGAGGAGTCAGGAAAAAGGGAAACTGCCACTTGTTTTTAATGAGAATGTTGCATCAATGTCATCCTCAGACTGCAAATATACTGTGACTGTTAAATACATTCCTCCTCATCTTAGGAATAATGAACATGTGTTTCACAACTATTGTGCTCACCTTAAGGATAGTCTAGAATGTCTCCGTGAGATCGTGGAAGAGGATTTCTTAAATAAGCCTCTTGATAGAGAAATTAGGTTTGCTTGCATTCAGGCCAAACGATCTCAAGAGCTGCTAGAATGTTTAATAGTAACATGTCCTAAATCCTTATGTGTGAAAGGTAAAGTTGTGATGCCTTGTTCTATGCCTAGTGCCAAGCATACAAATCATTCTATGCCCAGTCTTAAGAAAGTGAACACTAATGTGCCTTCAAGTAGTTCAGATCCCTGCACGTCTAGTTTAGGAATGCAAAAAGTAGATCAACCAACTAATGTTCCCATAATTCCCTCTACAGGAGTAATCAGTGACATTAAAGCAAGCGGGTCAAAGCCTCCAGGCAATACCAAGCAAGATAGGACCTCGCAAGCTAAGAATGTGCATTGGAAGAAAGTAGAAGACCAACCTAGGAACTTTAAGTTTGTGTTGAATAAGACGAATCGTGTTGATTCTAGTGTTAGCTCTAAGCGTACTGTAATTAATGCGAATTCTGCTACTTTTGGCAAACCATGTAATGATGATTGCGTGGTTTCTGTTACTAATCTTGAATGTGGTGTGAATGATTTGTCTAATGTTGTTAAATGCCCAGTTAAAACTGTTAATGCTAAAAATCAAGCTAAGAAGGCTAAAAGGCAAAGGCAAAAAAAGTTAGAAAACAGTGGAAACCCACAGGAAGGAAATTTAGTAATATAGGTTATCAATGGATAACTACTGGGCATAAGGTTAATGAGTTTTGCCCTAAATTTTCTAAGTCAATGCCCACTAGAAAATGGATGCCTACTGGTAGAACTATTTCCTTAAGAAGTGAACATACTTTGAATAGGTCAAATATGGACACTAGCACTGCATCTATTTCTAATGAGTCATTGTTTCTACCTCAGATGTGGGTGTTCCAATCACTGTTACTAACCAAATGAAACCCATTCTTGCATGGGGATCCCAATTATCCAGTTATCCATTCTTGTCTGTGTTCAACTGCAGATCGTTCAAATCGTTCTTTGGTACCTGGACTCAGGCTGTTCCAAGCATATGACTGGCGACCGGTCAAGGCTCATGAACTTCGTGAGCAAATTCATCGGAACTGTGAGATTCGGAAACGATCATTTTGGTGCTATTATGGGTTATGGAGATTACGTGGTTGGAGATAGTGTGATTTCCAGGGTATATTATGTTGAAGGTCTTGGACATAATCTATTTTCTGTCGGACAATTTTGTGACTCAGATTTAGAAGTGTCCTTTAGAAAACATACTTGCTTTGTTAGAGAACTTGATGGTGTGGAACTTCTCAGAGGAACTCGTGGTTCAAACCTATACACCATCTCTATCGAAGATATGATGAAATCTTCACCCATCTTCTTGCTGTCAAAGGCTTCCAAAACTAAGTCATGGCTATGGCACCGTCGTCTCAATCACTTGAACTTTGGTACCATAAACAATCTTTTCAAAAAGAACTTAGTAAGAGGATTACCCAGATTAAAGTATGAAAAAGATCATCTTTGTTCAGCTTGCCAATTGGGAAAAAGCACAAAATATGCCCACAAACCTAAACCCACAAACTCAATAATGGAAGTTCTTCATACCCTTCATATGGATCTGTGCGGACCAATGAGAGTGCAAACAATAAATGGGAAGAAATAAATTCTAGTAGTTGCTGATGACTACTCTCGATTTACTTGGGTAAAGTATTTGAGGACAAAGGATGAAACTACAGATGTCATCATCAAACTTATCAAACAGCTTCAGGTTCGACTCAACAATGTTGTTAGAATTGTTCGAACAGACAATGGCACAGAGTTTGTTAACAAAGACTTAATTCAGTTTTTTGAAAGTGTTGGAATCAGTCATCAAAGAAGTGTTCCACGAACTCCTCAACAGAACGGTGTAGTTGAAAGACGAAATCGAACTCTTGTGGAAGCCGCAAGAACCATGCTAATTTATTCAAAGGTTCCAATCTTTCTTTGAGCTGAAGCCATTGCCACTGCTTGCTACACCCAAAAACGTTCCCTTATTCACACCTCTTATGGAAAAACTCCATAGGAACTTGTCCATAAACGAAAACCTGATCTATCCTACCTTCGTGTATTTGGTGCTTTATGTTACCCAACTAATGATGGTCAAGATTTAGGTAAACTAAAAGCTAAAGCGGACATTGGAGTATTTGTAGGTTATGCACCAAACAGAAAAGGATACCAAATCTACAACAAGAGAACCCGAAATATCATGGAAACAATTCACGTTAAGTTTGATGAGCTGACCCGTCAAATGGCTCCAGGACAATCCAGTTCTGGACCCGCATTTCAACCTTTATCCAGTAGTCCTATCAGTTCTACTCTTGTGTCTAATCCCTCACCAGCAACTCCTTATGTACCTCCTTCTGAAGATGATTTGAAGAAATTATTTGATCAAATGTTTGATGAACACTATGAGCCAAGTGCTAATGATATGTTAGTTCCATCAACAGAGGCTGCCTCTATCCCTGTCAATGAAGTTAACTCTTTAGTTTCAATGTCATTAAGTCAAGAAGCGTCTTCTGCTGATCACTATGTCTCATCAACAAATCATCAATCATCAAGTGTACACAATGGAAATGTTGATGCGGTTACAGATGATGAAAACCCTTTTGCTCCTCCAGAAGATTTTGAGAACATATTTGCTCCTAAATCATCATCAGAACCATCTTCTTCAGGAGATATCGACTCTGCTACTTCAGTTCCTCAACAACAACCACATGAACACCTTAGAAAATGGACACATGATCATCCATTGGACAACATCATTGGAAACCTTTCTCGTCCAGTATCCACTCGGAAACAACTTGCAACCGATGCCTTATGGTGCTTCTTCAATTCCGTGCTCTCTAAGATCGAACCAAAAGACGTGAAAACTGCCATGAATGAAGACAACTGGTTCAATGCCATGCAAGAAGAAATTCATGAGTTTGATCGACTAGATGTATGGGAATTAGTACCTGCTCCAGATTGTGCAATGATCATTGCTCTAAAGTGGATCTTCAAAGTAAAACTTGATGAGCATGGTGATGTTTTAAAGAACAAGGCTCGATTGGTTGCAAAAGGATACCGTCAAGAGGAGGGTATTGACTTTCAAGAATCATTTGCTCTAGTTGCTCGTATCGAGGCAATCAGAATCTTCCTGGCTAATGCTGCAAGTAAGAACATGGTAGTATATCAGATGGATGTAAAGACAGCGTTTCTTAACGGAGATATTAAAGAAGTCGTTTACGTCAGCCAGCCTGAAGGCTTTGTGAACCCAAAGCATCCTACTCACGTCTATCATTTGAAGAAGGCTCTTTATGGTTTAAAGCAAGCTCCAAGGGCATGGTATGATACGCTATCAAAGTTTCTTCTATCTACTGGATTCAGCAAAGGAGCAGTTGATCCGACATTGTTCACCAGAAAGTCAGGCAAACATTTAATTCACGTTCAAATATATGTTGATGATATTATTTTTGCCTCGACTGACCCCAATGAATGTGATCTTTTTTCAAATGAAATGGGTTCCAAATTTCAAATGTCAATGATGGGACAAATGTCATTTTTATTACAAATTTCACAAAGTCCCGGAGGCATTTTTATAAATCAATCTAAATATGCAAATGAGATTTTAAAGACATTTGGATTTGATTCTAGTGACCCTGTTGACACTCCCATGATAGAGCGTACTAAACTGGATGAGGACCACTCAGGGATCATGGTAGACCAAACAAAATATCGTAGTATGATTGGATCCCTGATGTACCTCACAGCCAGTAGACCAGACATTCTGTTCGCTGTTTGCACGTGTGCTAGATATCAGGCTAAGCCTACCAAAAAGCACCTTGAAGCGGTTAAACGGGTCTTTCGGTATCTCCAAGGAACCATCAATACGGGACTTTGGTACCCAAAGGACACCGGTATGTAACTAACAACCTATGCAGATGTTGATCATGCAGGATGTCAAGATACACGTCGAAGTACGTTTGGAGGTGCTCAGTTTTTGGGTGATAAGCTTGTGGGCTGGTCTTCAAAGAAGCAGATGAGTACTTCTATTTCCTCTACAGAGGCTGAATACATAGCCATGTCATCTTGTTGTGCTCAAATCCTATGGATGAGATCTCAATTACCTGACTATGGCTTTGAATTCAACAAAATCCCTCTGTACTGTGATAATAAAAGTGCTATTGCTCTCTCATGCAACAACGTACAACACTCAAGAGCAAAGCACATCGACATTCGACATCACTTCATCAGGGAGCAAGTAGAAAACGGTGTGGTGGAACTCTATTTTGTGAGGACTGAATATCAGTTAGCAGACATCTTCACCAAAGCTCTTCCTAGAGAACGTTTTGAGTGTATCCTCCCACGACTTGGTCTAAAGAGTCTACAACCGGAAACACTCAAACGTCTTCAAGAGGAAGACGAGGAGTAAAGATTTTTCTTCATCCATCTCTTGTAAATATCTTTTCGAAAAGCAAATAGAAAAATATAAAACTTTCAAAAATCCATAAAAATTTGAAAAATCTTGAAAAATTCCAAAAAAAAAAAAATTGTCGTTTTGTCATGATTTTATTGATTCGATAAATATCTACGATCTTTTTGTTGTCATTCAAAGAATGACACGGGACTTTAGATGTTGTTCGAATTAAAAAAAATCAAAAAATTAAAAAAAAAATTGAGAGAAAGAAAACCAATGGTTTGTTGTCATTTCAAGCAATAACCCGCTTTTCTAAGAAAGAACAGAGACATGCTTTATCTTGTTTTTCAAAAATCATGCTCTGATTCTATAAACAATTACTTACTATCTAATGAAAATTAATTGCTTTGAAAAATAACTCGGACTCTATTTTTGAAAATCATCTGGACTTAACGTTTGTCAAAATATTTATCTCTCAATCAACAACTTATGTCATTGATTGAGGGGGAGAATGATTTCAATTAAATCAAAAGGTTATTTGTCAATGGAGTTTAAAGTCTCAAAATCTGATCCTTATCAGTTAAAACGTTTTCATAATCAAGTCATAATTCTCCTTAAAAGCTTTCAAAATCAATTTAAATCTACAGAGATCACAAATCTCAAATGATTTGATAATTGTGATCGGGGGAGAATTTGTGATTTAAATTGGATTTAAACTGATAATTCGGTAAATGGTTTTATAAAGATGTACAAGCTCTCCTTCCCACATGTGCCAAATGATTTCAAATTTTCCATGCACATGTTGAGGGGGAGCATCTATCTTAAACCACAAAGATTTGAAACGTGATCAATTTATTTCAATGTGCAGTCTTTTCCTAATATGTGCAAAACATTTTCAAATATCTATGCACATATTGAGGGGGAGCAACTATTTTGAAAATAACATTCTTTATATAACTACTCTTAGATGCAAGCCAACCCCTCAAAGATGAAAATAATTTCTATTACAAAATTATGCTTGATGCACATGTTGAGGGGGGAGCTCTTGTTCTAAAAATATCAAAAACAATTCAGGTACAAAATGCTTTGATAATATATCACAAGTATCTGGATTGATTTTCAAATGGTTTTCAATTGGTTCCAATGGCAGATGAACAATACCAAATAGACCGACCAACTTTACTTTATGTATGGTGATATAAGGATGATAAGGTTAGGTATTTGTTCCCATGATCCACCAGAACCGGAGGGATCTACCCAGGGACAATCCACTAGATAGTGTAGAAGTCCTTAGGTATATTGAAAAAGGAGAAAAATGAGATATGGGAAGAGTGCAGACTAAGAATGAGCTAGTACTGGCAAGGTTGTAAAAATCGTTTGGCGCTAGTGAGGCGGTCGGGTAGGGCCTAGCGATTAATCGGTTAGGCGAGGATTAATCGGGGATTAATCGGATTGGAATTTTTATGCACAAAATTGTAATTTTAGATACTATACTATATTATATGTATGAGATAAGTATAGTGCATCAAAGTTCAAATATTTCATGTGTTCAAATATAAACATAATACATAATTCTTCAAAGTTCAAAGTTAAACATAGATATTAGTCAGTTTGTTGACCATTTTTAAGCGATCTTTGACCGATTAATCGGTTTGTTGACTGATTTTTAAGCGATTTTGTCTAATTTTAAGTGATTTTGTTGACCGATTTATAAGCAATTTTGTTCGATTAATCCGATTAGACCGATTTTGTTCGATTTTGTCTGATTAATCAGTTTATTGACCGATTTTTAAGCGATCTTTGACCAAACCGATTAAATAGGTCGATTAAGATAAATCAAGGCGCTTAGTGAGCGATCAACGATTATACGGGGATTAATCGGCCGCCTGGACCGATTTTTACAATAGAGAGTACTGGAATAAACGCAACAAGGTTCTAGTTATGAAGTCTCGGTAAGCACTGAAGGGTTTGAAGAATGAAAAAGAATTGAATGAGAAAAGGGTGAAAATAAATAGCCCTCCAATTATTCAACCTTAGGGCAGATACCGGGTTCAATTCATATGCTACTGGTGGTTACCAAGGTAACATCGGTATGGAAGACATGACGTCATGGACCCAGTGACGCACTGCACTTCAACTTCCCAAACCACTCAAGTTCCTCTTAAAAGGACTTGTTTCATTCTCACGGGGAACCTTCATAATCTATCAACTTTCTCTTAGAGATTGTTGATATTGAAGAAGGAGACCCTCTCCCTAGTCTCCGAAATAGGATCCAAATATGCACAATCGAGTCTAGAGCCACGAGATCATCTATAAATCTTATTAGGACACTTTCAATGAAGACTCTTTATTTCACACAATGTGGAAAGAGAGATTATATCTTATGAGTCCTACGCAGTATCCTTGTGGTATTGCCAGAACATCTAAGTGATATGCAAACATATTCACAATGAAGATGGAAAGCCTTCTGGAGCCAATATCAAACAAGCTCCTGGTGGGTGGCATGTGAGATCTATCCAATAGATCAACCATGTGACAACTGAGCAGAAACAATGGGGTGATTCAATCCTTTGAATCAATCCTGGTTCAGGTTATGGATTGACGGATACCTTTTGAAAAACCGGTCGTTGTGCTTAAAAACTCTTTTCTTTAGCACATCGACTGTGTACAAATATTTCAAAATAAAAGGTGTTTATGATTGATAATTGATTTTCATTAAAACCTTCGTTGTATTGCAAAAACAATTTCTATTGAGCGATACACGATTGTTTTTCAAATCTCTTCTTATCAATCAGTGAATCTCAATTCGCTGGTTCACTCACTCCGTGTTGTCTTCTTTGAGACGTTCCGGTTTGAGAACAGCTAGAACAGCTGCGAAACCCTGTCAAGGAAATTCTTAGGAATTATACCTGATCACAGGCAGTACTTGTACTGATCAACGGGGAACCGTGGGCCGTGTACCTCAATTCAACGAAAGTGATCAAAGAAACCTTCGTGCACTTTATTGCTAACTGTTGTATGTAGGTACGCCCGACGTTTGCAGCTGATCAGAATGAAGCAGTCAATCCATAGCCGCATGCTCACACTACACATTCATCTCTAAAGAAATCATGATAAGTGCATCAATGACTTTGATATTTTCACTCCATGCTTCTGCTACGCTGCTGCAAATATCAAAATTAAACAAAAGCTTCCGCTACTCTGATGAGAATATATCATGATCCAGAATGTGAGCATGTCGGTCCAAATGTCACAACATCACATAATACCAACACCACAATGGAAGAGTCAGAGATTTATGATAACTGATGATCTCAAAGCTGGCTCAGAACTCATTATCACGTGGATCAGTTAAAGACCTCCACATTGATTATTCAAACATGCAATAATGAAGAATCAGTGACTACGAGCTCCTGAGCAAAGAACTACATCAAGAATGCAAGAACAATTTTAAATGTAATATCTGTTTGTGTTCAATGTAATTTTGAGGTGACCTCCCTTAGAGGGAGATTGTTAGGATTTAGTAAATCCTGTTATTAAAGAGTCGGTCACCTCAAGTATATGTAATCGTTAGAAAGCTCGTAGTCGTAGATTAGTTAATGTTAAGTAGTATTTAGTTAAGTAACACTGTGGAGGACGGACGGGTCTTTACCCACTGTATGCCTGATCCACAGCCCATAGGTGGCGATTTATGTAAAAACTATAAATACTCTCTACCTCCCAAGGTAGAGAGTTGGAGCTCATAATAAGATTTTTCTTTCTCTCACTAAAGTTCCCAACCTCTAACTTTCTCTCTCTAAAACTTCTTGTATACGCCTCTTAGATCATTGGTTTAGTGTGTTTGTGAAATCCAATATGTTGCAGGTTTGAATGAGTTTAGAGTAGTTTGCATCATTTGGATCATTTCTTGTGTTAAAGTTTGGATTTTGATAGTACTTTTGTGTTTAGAATCATTATAAGTGTTTAGGTTTTGATTTGGAAGGCTTGAATCATCGTGGTTGGGTTGTTTTTGGATTAAAGAGTGGCGTTTTTTTGAATAATTGTTGGAAGCGAGTTGAGTCACGAAGTGCATTTCTTGCATGCGAGTTGTCTTGCCTTGGAAGCGAGTTTTCAGCTTAAGCAAGTTGTCGTTTAAGCGAGTTGCCTGGGAAGCGAGTTGTCAGCTTAAGCGAGTTGTCATTTAAGCGAGTTTCCTGGGAAGCGAGTTGTCAGCTTAAGCGAGTTGCCTGGGAAGCGAGTTGTCAGCTTAAGCGAGTTGCCTAGGAAGCGAGTTGTCAGCTTATGCGAGTTGTCATTTAAGCGAGTTGTGCCTTAAGCGAGTTGTCTTAAATGCGAGTTGTCTGCTAAGCGAGTTGTCTGCTAAGCGATTTGCCAATTCTTGCGATTTGTCTCTAAACCTAACATACAAATCCCTTGTTTTCAAACCCTAAATTCCCGAAAAAGGGGGTATATATAAAGAATTAGGGAATATCACAAACTCAACCATAACACCAACATATTTTCACTTCCTTATCATCTTCTAATTCCTTTACTATATTCTACTTCTCACTATCATATGGTTTGGTCTTGATTTTAGTAAAATCCCGCGAAAGAATCTATTTCTCGGTTTAAATCACAGACTTGTAAAATCTCGTGTACACATCAACATCATGTCTTACACTCCTGATTCTGTAATTTCAGAAGTAATCAAACTGTATGACGCTGTTGACAACCATGAGAACATTAGCTATACTGACCGGTTAAAGATGATTGAATCAATCAATGAGGATTTGAGTTCTTCATGCTCTGAGTCCAATGAGAAAGATTTGCACTTGTTCAGGCTACAGAATGCCATGCAAAAGCAAAGCAGCATTGAACCTTATCAACAACTTCACTCTCACCTCATGTTACTTCTACCCACATCAATGGAACGAACATGTTTTGCCCTCTTCCGTCAGGACTTATCCACATTAACAGGAACTTTGTTGTTAAATCTAGAGCAATTAGAGCTACAACTTGACAAGGAGAAGGTTGAAAAGGATAGTTCCAGTGCTGCACTTCAAGTGATCTACAAACATTTTCAGTCATTCATTAGAAGGGAATTCACATCAGATTATGATCAAGACATGACTGAAATGTCTTTCAAGAGACACACTGGAATGGAAATTTACGTGTTCATAGAAACACTTATCCATCTCATGGATAATGTGGAAAAGTATATTGAGGAAGTTACTCAGAAAGATGAAAAAATGGATGAGAGTCTGGTGCAGTTGACAGAAAGTTGTGATGAGTTGGTTAATGTATCAGTTGAAGAATCGGGTGTTACTGAATGCAGAATGTCAGAGACAACAAAAATTGATGTAACCAGCTGCTCAGTAACTCCTATCACACAAGAAGTGGATGCTGTGATCAGAAAGGTGAATGAATGTTGGGTACAATCAATAAATTGTTGTGTTGAGACCAGTAAGGCATCGGGTGATGGATCAGTTGACACTGAATACAGAGGCTCAGAGAAAGATAAGCTTGAAACAGCCAGTAGTTCAGTGACTCTTGTTACACATGATGTGGATGCAAATATCAGACCGACAAATGAACATGTGTTATGTGATGAGGCACCCTTAACTGTTCAACATAGTGCATCTGCTAATGTACCTAAACAAACTGATCTTAATACTGAATATGATTCTGATAAATGTTCCTTGGTTGAGGCTGAGACTAATAAATTCAAAACAAATGATATGGTTGATAAAAAGGCTTTTGATGAACTTTCAAACAAATTCTCAAAACTTGAAAAACATTGCATTTCTCTTGAAATTGCAATACAAAGAAAGGAGGAAAGTTTTCAAACTAATAAAACCATGTAAAAATCCGGAATTTCCTGAATTTCGTGAATTTTTTGAATTAAATGATTTAAAAGCTCAGCTTCAAGCCAAAAACTCGACTATCAACAATTTGAAGAAACATATTTCTGGTATGCATGTGAAAAGTAATTTGGTTACAAGTAATTCTGATGTTAATGCTATTGATAATATTCAAATGAGAAATAATGAATTAGCGGTTTGTGTGGTCAAATTACTATAGGAAAATGAGTCTTTGAGAAAGCATCACATAGAACTAAGTGACTCTGTCAAAGAAGCTAGAACTAAGTCAATGGAACAAACAAATTCTTTGATAGCAAAAATTGATGAACTCAAAGCTCAACTTCAGGAAAAGAGTTTCGCTATTGTTGCCTTAAAAAATGAGCTTAGGAAAACTGTAGGGAAAAGTGTGAACACTAAGTTTACAAAACCATCAACCTTGGGGAAATCAGTTTCTCATCCCATTAGAAACCGGTCCGTTGTTAGGCAGCCTACTGCGTTTATGTTGGAATCACTCCTAAACCTTAAATCAAGTGTTAGTTACTCATATGTAATAGGTAGTTCATTATGGCCTTTATGTTTGTTTAAGGTCAAGCTTATGTAGAAGGCCCATAAGCTTAGGCCCATGTCCAATAAGGAAAAGGGAAGGAGTGGGAGTGTTGCCCTAGCTCCTTGCCTATAAATACTCTTGTAAACCTTCATTTGAAGGTTGGTTGTTCAAGTTTTCTCTTTCACTTCATACTCTACGCATAACTGTCTTAGTATAACGTGTGTGTGTGTTTGGTTTACTTGTTCAATCACCTTAATCTCCTTCTAGTAAGCTTGTGTTGTAAATCTAGTGACCTAACAGTGGTATCAATCGCCAAATAGTTGGGTGCACACTTTTGTTTTGAAGTTTTTGGTTTTGGTCTTACGCGTAAAGATAACGTGTTCTTTGGCTCGCTTAAAAACTTGTTTTTTACACTTTTTAATCCAAGATTCTTGTACTTTCAACGTTTTAAGGTGTTAAAATACTTGTTTTTGGCAAAAAGTTTCAAACTTTACGCGTGGATCTAAGTTTTTGAACTTGATTTTGTTCGTGGGTGAAGTTCTACGCGTAACCCGTTTAGCCGTTTTGGTTCATCAAGGCTCACACTGTTGTGTTATTTTGGTACTATTAACGCTATTCCATAACAAAAATCTGGTTTAGAAACAAATTTGGGCATAATCATTTTTACGAGTAAGATTACGCGTATCAAAACCCTAATCTTACGCGTAACTTTATCCGTGGTTTGATCTTCGTTTTCGTGGTTTACTCCGTGTTTTCTTGCTTGGATAAGCCTGAAAATACGTCGACTTTGGATATCTTTTGCACTGTGATAGTGTAAAAGATCATTTGGGTAAAACCCTAAACTTACGCATAAGCATAAAGCTTACGCGTAGAAATACTACGCATAAGATTCATCTTACGCCTAAGCCAAGTCTTACGCATAAGATAATCCTACGCCTAACTTTCTACGCATAACTTTGTGTCTACGCATAACTTTAGCGTCTTTTCCCTACTTACGCGTAACTCTTTCTTGTTACGCGTAACTTTGGTGTTTTTACGCATAAGTGCTACTTCGATTATTGTGATTTCTACGCCTAAGGACACTTCATCAACAAAGGTTCATTCGACTACAAAGATCCATTTTTACCAACACAAGTTTTCAACATGTCTCAACCACCTTACTCTAACTATTTCCCTTACACTTATTCTCAACGACAACAACAACTAAGTCCACAACATCAACAATGGAATCAACAACAAGCAATTTATCAACAACAATTTAATCAACAACATACTCCACAACTTGGAGCAATTCCTCCACCACAAATGGTTCAAACACCGCCAAGTCTTCAAGTTCAACCCTACACAAATGACTTCAATCAACATCCATCAAGGAACACTATGAAGGAACCAACTTGGTTTGCAAAGATGTGTGAAGCTTTAAGCAGCCAACAATCAATTCATGAGGTTGGATCACTTGATAGACCTCCAATGCTCACTCCAGGAAACTACGATCAATGGGTGATAAGGTTCTTTAGGTTATGTGATCTGAAGAAGCCACATGGAAAGTTCTTAAAGAAGGTTATCTTGGAAGGTCCATTTGAGATGCCTACTGTCATTGTACCCGGAGATCGTAATGCTAATCCACCAAGAGATGAACAAACGAACATTGCTACTGTTGCAGAATTGAATCCTCAAGAACTTCTAAACTATGAAGCTGATGAACTTGCAATGCAATATATCCTTTTAGGATTACCTAACCCAATTCTTCGAAGTGTTGATGCTCAAAAGAATGCAAAGGAAATGTGGGACCATATTCATCTTCTTATGGAAGGATCTGTACTCAATCAGGAGGATTTGGAATCCAAAATTTACTTGGCTTATGAACACTTCATGATTGAACCTGGAGAGACACTAGAGTCTTATCATCATAGATTTTCAGACATCATCAATGATTTGGATAAACACAACATCATCATGCGAAGAATTGCAGTGAATACTAAGTTCCTGAGTAGTCTTGGTCCTGAATGGGAGAAGTATGTCATTTTTCTCCGTCAAGCGAAGAATATGCATCATTCTACATATGGATTGTTGTACGATTACTTGAAGCCTCATGAAAAGGAAGTTGATCGGGAAATGATTCTCCGTGCTCAAATTGCTCCACCTACACATCCGGAAAATCAACAACTTGCCTTATATGCTCAACAAAGTTATCCTCCTCAACAAGCAACTCAACCAACTGCCTCAGTCACACCAAATGATCAATCACAGCAACCTCAACAAAATCAATTGGTTCCTTACAACAACAACAATGATCAAGCACTTCATAGTTAAACTAGTGAGGAATCCGATCCGTTCGAAGCATTGCAACAGGGATTTGTTATGATTGCTAATGCTTTTAGCCGTTATACCAACAAATCCAACAATCGTATTTGTTCCTCATCCAATACACGAAATCAGGCTGTTGTCAACAATGGACGAGTTGAAGTTCAGAATCGTGGTTATGGTCGTCAAATGGGAGGTGGTCAAGGGTTTAATGCTATGGGTAGGAATAACAACAGAGCTCAAGTGGTGGAACAGGGAAATGCTCAGAATTGGTTGAATGGTCTTCGCTGCTACAACTGCAATGAGAAGGGACACCTGGCTAATGCATGCCCAAAGCCAAGGACTAGGGGCAGTGCTTATTTCAAAGAGGCTCTTCTTTTGGCTCTTAAGGATGAAGCTGGTGGATCTCTCACAAACAAAGAACAGAGCTTTATGGCAGATGCAGACTCAGATGATGATATGGAGGACTTGCAGGCAAATGCAGCTGTTATGTTGATGGCTAATATGCATGAGTTACACATGAGTGAAACAGGCCCAGTATATGACACTGATGGCTTGTCTTAGGTACCCGAACAAACCATCATCATATCTGAACTAATATCTCCGCCAATATCTGAATTCGGCACGGCTCAGACTGTTCAAAATGAGTCATCTACATCTCATTCTGACGATTTTCAAATAAACCCTGTAGTTACATTTGACGATCAAGATGACCTTATGGTTTCCTTTAATAATCAAATTGACTCCGTGGTTGTACTTGAGGATCTAAATAATGATCATGTTGTGACTCACGTTGAACAAGCCGAACTGTTGCCTCATCCAGATTTTGCTCGTTTAATTCAAGACCATCAAATCAAAATGGAGGAATGTTATGCATTAAATAAGGACTTAAAAAGCAAAAATGCACTGTTAACCAAGGATTTTGAATGCTTACAAATGCAACTCAACTTTTTCAAAACTCAAGAAAACCGTGAAAAAGGTTTTGAAGCCGCTTTTGCTAAATCTCATCAAAACGAAAAATATTTAGAGAGACAAATGCGTGATCTAGCCGCTTCGAAGAATGCTTTGTTGTCTGAAATAGAACACCTGAAACATGAACATAAAAAGCAAAATAACGCTCTCACCTTGGTAAATCAAAAAGCTAAGGTTGAGTTGTTAACTTATCAAAAACAGTTCTCCGCATACAAAAAGCATTCAACGAATCGGGTAGATGACCTTCTTGAAGAAATTATCGGCTTGCAAAACAAAATTAAAGAGTTTAAAACTGTTGTTTACAAACATGGTGAATCAGTAACAGCTATTGAAAATTTTACTTAAAAACCCGATCCAAAAGGATATGGACCAAATCTTGCTGATTACAAACCAAAGCTTTCAACCAAAACATTCAAACCAAATCCTGAAGTTTCCAGTGCAGAATATAAAATTGATAATTCTGTTATGAGTGTTGTTGAATATCATCGTCAAGAGGAATTAGATGCAGAAGACGAGAGTCGATCAAAATTAAAAACTGTTGTTTACAACAAACCTTTTAATTATTCAAAACCGGTCACTTTTGTCACACCAACGGATTCTTCTAACACACCAAGGGTTATCATCAAAACACCTGAGTCTTCTAATGTTAATCCCCAACCAGATTATGCACAAATTTATGGTCCTTTACCTTCCATCAGCGAAGTAAACTCAAAACCTGAAAATCGCAAAATTCTTAGATATTTTGATATTTTCATGGCTGACCTCAAAAATTAAGAACATGAGATAGAATATCATTCTGAAATCAAAGTTCAACACTTTCAATCGCCTCTGGTGCGAGAACAAAGAGACATTTTGCAGAAAAATCTTTTACCAAATGTTAAAAATTTGAAAAGTTGTGCATTGTCTTGGGAACGGGACTTTCATAAGGAACTTGGAGTCATGAAGGTCGTTTTCGAGAAAACTGAAACATCTATTTCTAATACTAAACGTAAAAAGAAAATGTTGAGAAAAGATGTTGATCGACTCTTGAAAGATGTTATATGTGCTGATATCCATAATGTTGTGTTATTATATTCTTTGCCACATGCATCTGATTATATCTCTGCTGACTCTGTGGTAACTATTGAGAATACTGATAAGGTGCTTCAAATCGAGTCTTTAAAAGCTGAAAATGAACGATTACTTAACGAACTTTACAATGCAAAACGTCTTCTTAATTGGTGTGAAAAAGATATTCACAATCAACAACTTGGGTTTCAAAAGAAAATCGCTCAGTTGCGTGAAAAATCTTCTGATCCTAAATTTGCGCAACTGGATGATCAAAACGTGTCTTTGAAAGGTCAAATCTCAAAATATGAACAAGAACTTGTAAAAGTTAAACAGGAATATGGTGTCATATTTGATTTACTCAATAAGACTCATCATGAAGCATCAAACGAACTGGATCACTATCTTGTTTACACTAAAGAAGTCCTGAATTTTGCTGGTAATATTCGTTCTGAAAATCAAGATTTGATTCACACTATCTCTAAGTTAAGAGAAATGTTAGGAAAGTATGAACAACTTCCGCCAACCATCATTAAGAGATTAGCACCAGTAACACTTAGTAATCGTGAACCTAGAATCTCTACTGCCAAATCACAAGTTGCTAACGTGCTTCATTCTACTGAAACAGGAATAGTTGCGTCTTGTCCAAACGTCCGGACTTCACAGCCTAGGAGCACTCAATCGAAGAATAGGAAGTTGCGACCTAAGAAAAGATCAATAAGGAATGCTAAAGTAGAAGAATACCCTAGGAATATGAATAAGACTCAAGTTGCCTCCACTATAGATATTGCGTCTGGCAAATGTAATAGAAATAGTGATGTAACGAATGCTAAACCGTTAAGTACTTTTGATATTCAGTCTGATGCACCTTGTGTTATTTGTCGTAAAAGTATGAATTCTGATTGTCATGACAAATGTGTTGCTAAAGCTTTGATCTCCCGTTTACGGAATCCTAAGAATCGGAATACCTCTAGGCCCAATAATCATTCTAAGGTTGTGCTTGGTAGACCGCCTTCTTTAGATTCTAAGGCAAACATTGCTGTCCCTGTAGCTCCAGTTTCACCTCCTAAGAATGTAGTACCACCTAGTGCATTCACAAAGACTAAAGCAAACAGTAGTTATAGATGGCAGAAATGGATATATAACACATTAGGATTTAAATGGATGCCTAAAGTTATTAATGTGTGTATGTCTACTATCACTGCTCCGGAACCCTCTAACATTTCGGGTTCCACATCTACTTCTATTCCATCTGTGTCGTCTGTGTGTAATGCAGGTGATACAGATCATTCTCTGGATTGTTGATAGCGGATGTTCCTGACACATGACAGGCAACCTAAAACTGTTATCAAACTTTATTGTAAAGTTCATTGGCACTGTCAGATTCGGGAATGATCACTTCGCAGCTATCATGGGCTACGGAGACTATATCAATGGGAACATCGAAATTAGCAGGGTTTACTATGTGGAAGGCCTCGGTCACAATCTGTTTTCAGTAGGTCAGTTTTGTGATGGAGATTTGGAGGTTGCTTTCAGGGAGAAAACTTGTTTCATTCGTGATCTACAAGGAAATGACCTTATGTCTGGCTCGCGTAATTCTAGTCTTTACACTATCTCTATGCAAGATATGGTTGCTTCATCTCCCATCTGCTTACTTTCAAAGACAACATCAACAACATCCTGGCTATGGCACCGTCGTCTCTCACATCTAAACTTTCAAACCATCACCAACCTTGCTCGACACAAACTAGTTGAAGGTCTCCCACGATTCCGGTATTCAAAAGATCACCTTTGCTCAGCTTGTGAACAAGGAAAAAGCACTCGTGCTCATTTTCCTTCAAAGGTGGAACACAACTCTCAGCATGTGCTTCATCTTCTTCACATGGATTTGTGTGGCCCGATGCGCGTGCAAACAATCAATGGCAAACGCTACATATTAGTAATTGTTGATGACTACTCACGTTGGACTTGGGTCTACTTTCTTCGAAGCAAAGACCAAGCTCCACAGATGATCATCACCTTTCTCATGAAAATACAGGTTCAGCTCCGAAACACCGTCAGACAAATAAGAACAGACAAAGGAACTGAATTTGTTAACCAAACCCTTCGTGACTTTTATGAGAAAGTGGGAATTCAGCATCAAACATCTATTGCACGTACACCAGAACAAAACGGAGTTGTTGAAAGACGAAACGAACGTTAGTGGAAGCTGCAAGAACAATGTTAATCAATGCTAAACTTCCAGATTACTTGTGGGCAGAAGCTGTATCTACTGCATGCTATACTCAAAACCGTTCTATGATCACAAAACGCCACAACAAAACACCTTTCGAGCTTATCCACAACCATAAACCGAATCTCAAATACTTTCATGTATTTGGATCCCTATGCTATCCGAATAATGATCGTGATGATTTTGGAAAGCTCAAAGCCAAAGCCGACATTGGAGTCTTTATTGGATATTGTGAGAATTCTAAAGGTTACCGGATCTGGAATCGTCGTACAAAACAGGTGATGGAAACGATTCATGCTCATTTTGATGAACTCACGGAGATGGCTTCTGAGTATAACATCTTAGAACCCAGACACAACCGTTTAAACTTCCCTCAACCCCCATCATCAGCTGAACAAAGCCCCCAGCTCACTCATCAACAAATGGAAAGGTTATTTGCTCCGCTGTTCAGTGACGATATTGATGAACGTGCTCCAGGTGTATCCGCTGTTTCCGCTGCACAACCTGATAATATTCCTATACCTGATACACCTGCTACAACAACTACTGTTGAAGAAGCACCACCAGTTGACTCCACCACAACAGTTGAACAAACCGCTTCCAACAATGATGAACCGGCAGATGATATTCTGAATGAAGTACCCCTACCTGCAGATTTTGATCCAAATGCATTCTTTAACCCGTTTGCTAATGACACTGCTGCACCTGATGTCGAGAAATCATCAACAAACCATTTGAATCCTCAGAATCTGCACAATGTATACCAACATCAACCCTCTACACATCGATGGACAAAAGACCATCCTCTGGCAAATATTATTGGCAACCCAAATCAACCAGTCGTTACGAGACAACGTCTTCACACAGATGGTGAACATTGCATTTATGCACTCACTGTCTGCCAATCTGAGCCTAAAAACATTAAAGACGCAATGACAAAAGACAACTGGATTGAATCCATGCAAGAAGAACTCAACCAATTCAAACGTCTTGAAGTATGGGAACTGGTTGAAAGACCAACAGGGGTCTACGTCATTGGTCTCAAATGGATTTGGAAAAATAAATTGGATGCTGAAGGGAACGTAATCCGAAACAAGTCACGTCTAGTTGCTAAGGGTTATCGTTAGGAAGAGGAAATAGACTTTGAAGAATCTTTTGCTCCGGTTGCTCGTCTTGAGGCTGTTCGGATATTTCTCGCGTTCGCGGCTCATATGAATCTGACGGTCTTTCAGATGGATGTCAAAACTGCATTTCTGAACGGACAACTGAAAGAAACGGTTTATGTCAGCCAACCAGAAGGATTCGTTGATCCTGAGTTCCCGAACCATGTCTACAAACTGAACAAAGCTCTGTATGGTCTCAAACAAGCTCCTCGAGCATGGTACGATAAGCTATCGTCTTTCCTCATTGCTAATAATTTCACCAAAGGTTCGGTTGACCCTACTCTTTTTATACAATATCACGGGGCACATATCTTAATTGTTCAAATTTACGTGGATGACATCATTTTTGGGTCTACACATAAAAAGTTTTCAATCGCTTTTGCAAAACTAATGAAGAAAATTTTTGAAATGTCCATGATGGGTGAACTTACGTTCTTTCTAGGATTACAAGTTCATCAATCACCCCGTGGTATTTTCTTGAGTCAGTCCAAATATGCCCTTGAATTGTTAAACAAATTTGGAATGAAAACCTGTGACACTTATGCTACACCAATGACTCATACCAAGAAGCTAGACGCTGATTTACATGAGAAATTAGTGGACCCTACCAAATACCAAAGTATTATTGGGTATCTCATGTATCTAACAGCTAGCAGACCTGATATTGTATTTGCCATTTATCTATGCTCCCGTTATAAGTCGCGACCAACTGAAACCCACCTCTCTGAGGCTAAAATAATCCTACGATACATCAAGGGAACCATTAACTTGGGGATCTGGTATCCGAAGGATTCTGGTTTTGAACTAATCGCTTTTTCAGACGCTGACCACGCAGGATGTTTAGATTCACGAAAAAGCACTTCAGGAGCACTACAATTTCTTGGTGATAAACTGGTGTCTTGGCAATCAAAGAAGCAGGATTGTACATCGCTGTCATCAACCGAAGCAGAATATGTAGCCATGTCCGCGTGTTGTGCTCAAGTAATCTGGATGAGAACACAACTCAAAGACTATGGTTACGTATTTGACAGAATCCCGATGTATTGCGACAATCGGAGTGCCATTGGGATCTCGTGCAACTCAGTTTAGCACATCGATCTTTGCTATCATTTCATCAAAGACCACGTGGAATGGGGTACAGTTGAATTATACTTCGTGGGTACAGAATACCAATTGGCAGATCTTCTCACCAAAGCCTTGCCTCCCGCTAGGTTTAATGAGTTGGTCCACCGGATTGGTATGAGGTGTTTGACTCAAGAGGAATTGGATGACCTCCTTAAACAGTCTTAAAAACATGTCAAACACCAAAAATCTCTTTTGTAAATAATTTTTCAAAAAAAATACAAAAATATAAAACCTGATAAAACAACAAAAATATTCTTCTAATCTAATTTTCTTTCAACATGGCAAGTACATTTCTTCCATCAACACTTTAATCTTTCAAAATTCAGTATTTTTCCGATCAAGTGTTGAGGGGGAGAAATTATCACTTAACTGTTTCAAAACATTTGTGTACTTGCATGTTATTATATCCCGGTTGTTTCTTTTATCAATGGTGGTAAATTTTTCTGGTCAAATGACACTCCTCGGACTAAAATTTATAACCTTTCATTATTTACCTAAGTCGAGGGGGAGTGTCGTCAAGTTTCTTTCTTAACAATTTTTGGTTGGTAACCAAAATGGAAGTTAAATGGCTTTGTATGAAAAAGGAAAAGGTGGAGGGACCAAAACTGTCAAAATGTTAAAGTCATTTTAATAAAAACACTCTCCACCTAACATTTCACTTCACATTTATTACTCCTAACCAACTAATCCTACGCATAGAATTCATTCAAGACATCTGAAGTTTTGATCATAAATCTGTAAGTGTTTTTGCGTTTGTAACACGTTTCTAAACATTGGTTTTGATTTTCAAACGAATCCAACGGTTAAAATTACGTGTATGGTTGATTTTGTGTTATACGCATACGCGTAAGGACACATGATCATACTTATGTGTTTGAGGTTAAGATAAATGGGTCAAAACGGTTCTTTAACATCAATGATACTATTGTTACCCTCTGAATCCACCCAGAAACACAAAATGATGGTTTTTCAAAATTAGGGTTCTTGAGTCGAATTGGGCGTTTTCAAATGTGAAGGGTTTTGGTCAAAAAGATTGTTGTGTGATGTTTATATTATGTTAAATTGATGATATCCAGGCTCTATAACAACCCAGAAACACTAATTAAGTCAGAATTAGGAATTAGGGTTTAATGTTCTTGAGTTTGGGTATTTTTGATTCACTGAGAATTGGGTGTTAAAACTTGGTTTATAGACTCTCACAACACCTAAGACCTACCAAAATAAGTTTTGTGCAAATTCCATGGTTAGAATTGTTAAGCGTAATTCTTAAACTATTAAGGTTTTTGACTTACGCGTATGTGTTTCTACGCGTAAACTGTGTAATATGTTTCATGCCATAATCTGTTTTAATATGACTATACATGTTAAGATTGATGATATGATGATTTTATTTCAGGCTTGCTACTCGTAAAATTCAGAATCAAGGTCGATTGTTACTCTACGCATAAGGATCACCTTACGCGTAGACAATTATGCGTAAGAGAAATCCTACGCGTAACTACTACGCATAAGGTTCTACAATGGGACTACGCGTATCCTGTGAAGGATATGCGTAAACAGTGACCTCTACGCATAAGGTCTAATCTTACGAGTAAGCCTTACGCGTAAGGTCCTTATACGCCTACGCGTAAGCTCTACGCATAAGGTGCCCTTTTCCTACGCGTAACATTTCTTACGCGTAAGTTAGGATCCTACGCATAAGCTTTCGTCTACGCATATATCACTTCTGTTTACGCGTAACTTTGCCAAATCTACGCCTAAGCCTTGATAGACCTTCATTATGAATTGTTACGTGTACAAAATTGTTAATAAACAAATCATATCGTCACGAAACCAATAATGTCACTAATAAACTTAATCGTTTAATATGTTGCGTTAAATATGTGATAACATAAACTTTAAAACTTAAAGTTAACTAACTCACGAAACTTATCACGACGACATTGGACTATTGAACAAACAAGTGACTTTGGACTCGTAACAATCTTTAACACTGTACATTCAATAATTAGACAATAAAACCTTATGTTGACTAACATTATGTCTTTCGATATGTTGGTTCTTTTGGCTAATGTTATTTCAGATTACGACATGGCTGCTCAAATGAATGTGGATGCACCAGAAGTTCTCACAATTGCTGACATCTTTCCTAATGGCTATCCTAGAAAGATTGGAAAGAACAACCTTAGGGTTGACTTTGAAACCCTCACATGCTCAGAATCTTCTTGTCTCATTGCTGTGGATATTCTAAAGAATCATCCCTACCAGAACATGCTCTCACACTCTGCTACAGTACCAAAAATCTACATTCAGCAATTCTGGAATTCAATGCAGAGGATCACAGGTCAAAGTGCAGTGACAGTGACGCTCAATCACAAACAAGTCACCATCACTCATGCAGACTTACGGGCTGTTCTTCTCATTCCTGAAATCGAGGCAACCGACTTCTTTGCCACACCTACTGAGGAGACAGTTCTTCAATTCCTTATTGATATTGGCTATGATGAAGCTTCAGGAACTATCTCTAAGCATTCTCATGTGGAGCTTAAGAACATTCCTCAACCGTGGAGAACCCTCTACATCATCATCACCAAATCGGTCTCTGGTCGTGATAGTGGATATGAGCATCCCAAGCTCATGGAACTACAAATTTTCTGGTCATTAATCAACAAAAAGGACATCGAAATTGAAGCACTGTTATGGGAAGACATGATGTCATTTCACAAGAAACTTGGCTCAAAGATTCCCTATGTCAGATACACAAAATTGTTGATCCAGAGAGCACTTGGACTTCATCCCGATATTCCACAAAGGCTCAATGACCCAGACAATCACGATATGTTGACTGAACCTACCCTATCAGTCAGAATCAAGGAATCGTCTACAAAGAAACAGGGTGCTGTATTACCTGATCGCCTTCTGTCTAAAGAAATAAAAAAGCTCGAGACATACAAAAGGTATCTAGTAGCAGTAAAAGAAGGAAAAGTTGGTCATCTCGATGACAAGTCTTCTGGAACACCTATAAGGAGAACCAGAAAAGGCAGTGCAGTAAGTGCTGCAAGTACTGAAAGTCATAGGAAGTTTCCTAAGAGGAATCCTCCTCGTAAAAGGACTGTTCCTTCTAAGGAAGTTGTTCCCATTCCCTTACCTAAACCTGAACCGCAGAGAAAGCTAATTGACGAGGACTCAGAAGGTACTGAATCAGAAGAAGAGATTACATACTCTGAAACTGCTAAAGATGAAACCACAACGGTATCTAAACCTCCCAGTCCTCCAGCTAACATAGGAAAAGGAAAGACTCCTATACTTGTGCCATATGAAGAGAGCTCAGAAAGTGATGAAGAGCAACTGGATAAATCCCACAGGAAGAAGTTTAAATTAGTTAGACACCTTCAAAAGGCTAAAGCATTCGAACAAGAACAAATGGGTGGCCCCGGAGGGTCGAGTGGTGGTGTCCACTCTTCACCAGGTCCTGATGCGGTTAATCAACCCGATAAGGGAGCTGGTGCCACCACTCTTGTGCAACAACAAACGCTTGTGGAGGAGTCTACTGATTATAACATTGAGGAACCAGAAAAGGATAAGACTGAGAAAGAGAAAACTGATGAAGAAGCTAAGGCTCAGACGGAAGAAAAGGCTAAATCTGGACAAGATGACGAAGAGAATTATGATGATTATCTTCTCAACAGTCCAACTCGTTCCAAGAAGGATACTTCTGCACCTCCTAAGGACCCCGAGCCTCCTCATGTCTCCTCCTCATCAGATTCAACATCTCACTCCTCACCACCACCATCTAAAAGATCAACCAAATCAACATCCAAATCAGTGAAGAAGCCAACTCGATCTTGGATATCTCATGCTCATAAAAGAATTGGGAATGCTGTCAAACAAGTCAGAAAGAAAGACATCCTCCAAAGGAAGATGAATTTCTATGCTGATCAGATACAGTATATTCATGATGGTCTCGACAAGATGCAAGAGGAAAGGGAGTATGTCCAGAAGCTCATGAAAGATGATCTTCAAGGAAAAATCGATGAAATGATCAAAGGATACACTCACCAGTTCCTTATGGAGGTCGTTCCGAATCTGACAAAGCAGATGTATACCAGAAAACTGTATCCAAATCTCTTACATCTAGCCAAACAAGCCATGAAATCAACTCCGATGAATTTAAGCATCAATCCAGTTGAATCTACAATCTTCTCAGATGATGAATTGGTGAACCGGCTAGTAGCACAAATGTCGAAACGCTCTGCAACGTTTGCCTCACATGAAGCTAAACTGTTTGAAGCTTTATTGGAATACCAACTCAGGTCCTCATTCCAAGAAGAAGTTGTTAGGCCCAAACGTTCAAGAGGTGATGAAGACAAAGATCAGGATAAGGATAAAGAGCCCAAACGCTCAAAGAAGTCTGATGTATCATCCTCTATTCGGTACTCGATGCAACCTCCACCACAACGGACTCCTGCACAACAAAGATCACCTCCTCATTCTTCTACTGATAAACCTCAGGATTCTGAGTTACCGCCCGAGACTCAGAAAACCGGTGATCACTTTGAGTATACGGGTGGTGACGATGAGGAAGTCCGTGAGCCCCTACAACAACCCACCTCTCCCAAACAAGTTAAGAAACCAGAATCCTCATCTAGGCCAAAACAAAAGAAGAAGAAGGCGCCCATGGCTGACGTCGTATCATGGCTAGATGAAGATACAACACAGGAATTTGAATGGTTTTCTACACTTGTCAATTCCACTCCCTACCCTGAAGAAGGTCAAGATCTGGTAGACGGTAATACATTGGAGCATGCTAAAATTATGCAAGAAAAGTTCCATGTGAAGAAGATGACGAAATCCGAGTTGAGACGAATCAAGAATGAAGCTTTTCAACTTTGGAAAGATAGCTCAGAAAGTGCCATCGAGGTCGAATATCACCTTGAAAACATTGCTAGAGCTATGTCTAACAACATGGATTGGCTCAACCCAGAAGAAAACATCGACTTCACCAAACGGGACAACCCCCATATTACACCGACTGGTCTAAACCACTACCAACGATCGGCCAACCAGATGAACCTAGGGTTCCATTCAGATATTTCTTCAACAAAGACTTGGAATTTCTTCTACACGGTGGCGATGGATCAAGGAAATACGCTACATCTTTGACACTTCCATTCCCAGCACCCATATACTCAAACTGCATAGCTATCGAGGAAAGAGCTAATCACTTGTTCTCCAACAAAGTGGAAGCATACGACCGAGATGCAATGTACGGGATTCATCATTGGCCGGAACGCCGAAGAATCTACTACAGAAGCTGCCAGGTTCAGAAGTCTCAATATGCAGTGTTCAGTACTAAAGATATCGTTGCCATCAAACACGTTGATCTTTCGACCAAATGGGACTACACTTTTCTCAAGAAGATTGTGGTCAAAAGGCAAGATGAACGGGATTATGCATTCTTTGAAGCTGACTTTGAGAATTTGTCTATCAACGACATTGAAGACATGTACCTTGCCAAAGTACAGGGTCGCATGAGGCAATTTTCAACTGCAGTACAACGTGAATTGATCAAGTCACTGCTCATCTTCATCAGACGCATAGTCATCAAAGAACGTGTAGAAGATCTCCGACTCGCAGTCGAATCATATCAGACTCGTGTTAACTTCACTCCACCTCAACTTGATCTTCCCAAAATCAACCAGCTCTCACAATATACACTCATCAGCAAACCATTCGGAGTCATTTACCGCAGTGAACTTCAATAAAATTGCTTAATGGCGTGTAGTGATCTTCACAAGTTTGGGGATCACACTTTGAAGATGGTTAGGGATGGATTGGCTTATAGGTTGAAGGATATACGTCAAAAGATTGGGTCTCCTAAGCTATGGAATTCTCAAGATCGAAGGGATGTGAGGAGGATCATCAAAATGATTGATGAAAGGTTGTTTCGAAGGGATCAGTTCAGAACATTGGAAAGCTTTGTTGGTGGTTGACCCAGGATTAACATCACCGGCTATCAACGCCCTGTTCGCACTCCTGGCAACATCACTGCACTTCCTGGTACCCCTTGAATTGCTTCTTTCATTATAAATTTGGATGTGTGATTATATATGTATATGGCTTGTGCACACATTACAGTGTACAACCCGTAATTGTCAAGAAAGGACCCTGTGGTACGCTTCAGTGCCACAATCCTTATAAAAGGAGCGAAAGCTTCTTACTTTTGAGTAAAACCTATCAAACCTTTCATTTTTCAAGGTTTTGCTCAAAAGGACAAGTACTTCCCCGTATGATTTTCAAAACCTCAACCGTTTATATCACTAGTTGAGGGGGAGTATTTGATTTAAAACTTTGTTCACAAATTGTTCATAGTGGTCATCTTCTCGCAACACTCGAAATGGTCATATTTATTCTCAACTTTTCAAAAATAACATTTTATATGCCATTTTTGAGGGGGAGAAAATTATGTGATAAGAAATATGTTGTGTAAATGCAAATGAATCTTTGTGTAATAGACTTAACCAACGAATTGACGATACTAAACTGTTAGTAACTCGAAAAGAGTTGTCCTGGACGGGTAATAATTTCAAGCTAGTTTCGCTAGTAATGTAAACGTGTCTCGCAAAGGACTTGTCCAAGTAGAAAGTACCATTCGAGAAACTCTTGGTAGACATGAACTCTGACGGGTATGACAACCTTTCGAGGCTTGTATACACCTTCAAGGTAGTTATTAGAGCTAGTTGTCACCTAAACGCTGACAATGTAACTCTTTAACTATGCAACGTAACCGTGTCTCGCGGGGGAGTGTCTATCTTGAGTTGATCAATTTAAAAGTGCGCGCTCTTCCCACACAGTGCAGATTTCCGTCAAAACTCTAAAGCACATGTGGAGGGGGAGTATTTCTGCTAAAAGATAAAACTCTCACAGTGGTTCAAACATGTTTTTCCATTTACAAACCCTTTGAGAGATTTTCTTGTAAATTGGTTTTATGGCAACATAGGTTAGTCATGGAGTGATAAGGTGACTAAGGTTAGGAATAACCGTCCTATGATCCGCCAGAGCCGGAGGGATCTACCCAAGGACATCACAAATAGTTAGTACTTAGAAGTCCTTAGGTATGATTATAAAAAGGAGAAAATGATAATCGGAGAAAGAAGGAGTTGAAGAATTAAAAAGAAATGCAAAGAAAAGGGTGAAAAGAAATAGCCCTCCAAATTATTCAACTTAGGGCAGGCACCGGGTTCAATTCATATGCTACTGGTTGTCACTTAGTGACGCCGGTATTAAAGATTAAAAGTCGTCATGGACCCAGTGACGCATGCACTAAACCTTCTTAGCCACTCAAGTTTCTCTCTACAGAAGCTTGTTTCATTCTCACAGGGAACCCTACGTAAACTATTGGCTTTCTCTTAGAGATTGCTGGTATTGAAGAAAGAGACCCTCTCCCTAGTCTCCGCTCAGGAAAACCAAAACGCACTATTGAGTCTAGAGCCACGAGATTCATCAAAAGATCTCTTAGGTACACTTGACATTTCATCACTTGACGTTCAACAATAAGAATTTCAGTGGTACATTATCGAGTCCTTCATAGATCTTAGCAATCTGTCAAGAACATTTATGAGAGGTTCACATCTGTGATCCTCAATGATTGAATGGAAACTCCTGCCAGGGTCAACATCAAACAACCCTGACAGCAGGTCACTTCGGTAACTCCCCGTGGATTACGCTTAGTGTTTCTCAAACGGTTTACAGTCGTGAGGTGATGCTTTGGTGTACCTCAGCGACTCATCTGAAGTGTAGATGTACTTTGGTACATCGCGTTATCTCACTTGTGGGACTCCAGTTCAGGAACGGCTTTTGTGAGAATTAGAGTTGTGTTTTCACACTATGCTGTTAACACTCTCGAAGTTCAAACTTGTAAGTGCCGGAATCCGCTTATTACTAACCGTTTGAAATGTTTTCTTCTTATGGAAGCTCCGGAGCGGGATGATCGTGCAGATTCTTCTCATGCTCATGCCAACATCATCACTAATAGAAGTTCTATCCAAAAGCAACACAACAGTCAGAATGATTCTTCGTCAAATCAAAGAATCTACAAAGTTAAAGACTTAAAGAACTTCATCAGTACTGAATTCCAACGTAAAGGAGCGTGTGAGCATGTTGAAGAATGACGTGGAGACACTGTAGCAGCAAAGCAGACCTGAGGCAGACTTGATGCTGACATCAACATACTATCACTTTCATCACAAAGAACAATGATCCAAGAACAAAGTTAAAGATAACGTCAAAGCATAACTGTTCAAAGAAAACTATCTCTCTACACTGGGGAGATTGTTCGAATCAAGGCATTCCTTCTCACAAGAAAGAAGAATGACAGAAGACGTCAAAGCTACTATTACATCAACGCCTTCACCGTTTTTCATCACCAACACTTGAGGGGGAGATTGTTGGAATCACTCCTAAACCTTAAATCAAGTGTTAGTTACTCATATGTAATAGGTAGTTCATTATGGCCTTTATGTTTGTTTAATGTCAAGATTATGTAGAAGGCCCATAAGCTTAGGCCCATGTCAAATAAGGAAAAGGGAAGGAGTGGGAGTGTTGCCCTAGCTCCTTGCCTATAAATACTCTTGTAAACCTTCATTTGAAGGTTGGTTGTTCAAGTTTTCTCTTTCACTTCATACTCTACGCATAACTGTCTTAGTATAACGTGTGTGTGTGTGTTTGGTTTACTTGTTCAATCGCCTTAATCTCCTTCTAGTAAGCTTGTGTTGTAAATCTAGTGACCTAACAGTTTATATCCGAAAGACCAAAATTTTCAAAAACACGGTTTACCTCCCAAGTTGATGAGAAACAAGTTTTGTCAAAATCAGTCACTTCACCTGAGTTGCCTAAGAATTATGCTTCTAGTTCCTCTAAACCGCAACAAGCATCTATTTCTACTCCCAGCGCCTCTAGGATTGGTTCGAAAATTGTGTCAAAACCAAGCATTAAAATTCAGAATTCATATGATATGAATGACTTGTGGAAGAACTATTATCTAGAAGAAGCTAGGAAAAAGGCACAGATTCGAAAAGACAGAATTTTAGGTTCAAGACCTAGGGTGATGAATTCTACGAGGTTTCAAGGCACTGCTAGTAGTAGTAAACCACTACCTAGGAACACTCAAAAGACTAGGGATTGGCTTGCATCTAAGAGTAGTTATGTGAATAAGAATGCTAAGCATGTAGAAAACAAAACTAGAAATTCTGAGTCTTTTCCAAATAAGAAACATTTTCCTAATTCACATGCCAAGGTACAATCCACTAAGACTACCTTCATGGCTAAGGTTCAACATGTTATGAAGCAAAACAAACCCAAAACTTTGCCTAGATGGATCCCAACTGCTAAATATTTGGAGTCTAGGAATAATGATAAGTCTTCCACTGTGCATAAGAATGTCACCAATCCTAGACCTTCCCATAAGTGGATTCTGTCTGGTAAAATGTTTAAGGATGTTGGACTTAGGTGGATACCTACCGGAAAGTTGTTTACCAATGACATAATCAAGGTTGACCGTGAAACCCCAAAGGGTTTGGATACGAATGTCATTAACCAAAATATATGCAATCAAGTTTGTAATATTAGTGCAGGTAGTCCTTACTCAGTTGCAGATACTTCGATCCTTCACTACATGGACTGGCTTAAAGTATGGATTACAAATGGATTGATATCTCATAACTCACGGGTTCAAGTAACTCAATCTTGATATTCATTCAGCTATGACGTCTGTTCACATCAGTTCAGCCCTCATTCTTCAACACTTTGGCGTCTGCAGATAACTCTTCAGGCCCCATTCCTCAAAGAAAAGAAAAGTGTACACCTGAGTTGCTTTTATCTTCAGAAGAAGAGAAATCTTCATTTTTTATGACCATTCTCATCGACTTTCTTCATCAACAAGCTTCATGTTTTTCCATGCTCATTCGATACTCAAGTGGATCTCCGTTCATTGGTTTATATTCTTATTCACCTGCTCAATCAAAAATGGCAAACTGTATTTGCAATTTTTGAGGGGGAGAAGAGTGAATATACTACATGTTGATGGATGCTTGAGTTATGGTCATACGACTCTCCAACGCCTAATGTCTTCACTCACTTGGATAACTGGGATTTACTATTTGGGATTCATTGTTTTTCAAGATATGTTTGATGAGTACTTCCAACCTCCAACGAATGTTGATCATCCAGTTTCTGAAGCTCATGCTCCGGTTCCTACTGACTCAACTGGTTCACCATCTAAGAAGTACTTCTCGGAATTCTCAAGAAACCTTATCTCCAGTTATTTCACAAGGCGTTGATAATGACTATCATGATATTATAGTTGCACTATTGAATAATGATTCGATCTTTGGTATTCTTTTGCCAAATCTTCACGAATTATTGTTCCTCTCAATGTGCATGCTATAAATCAACCACATGAACATTAAGGAAAATGACTACCTCATCTGCTCGAAAAAATTATTGGTGAATCTTCCAGATCAATCTTTTCATGTACACCTCTAGGAAGAATTCTTTGATGTTGAGGAATCATTTGTTCCGGTTCATTCAGTGAGTCAATATACACCCGATTGTATGTTTATTCACGTGTTGGACATTTGACACAAGTTGATTACTTCGGAGTTAATCATTTATCACTTATTTGAGATTGAAGTTGACTTTCACAAAGGCCTGTTCTTATTTGATAACTTGCTCGGGCTTAAGAATTTGAGTTGAAGACTTAGTTTATCTAGTTACCAGCTGTCGAGGTGGATGGTTGAAGACCTGGTTAACTATCACTTTTAGGAGTTACGTTGTTTTACTCAGTGTCACACGCTATGACGGTGTGGATAATCGCAAGAGGTGTTAATGTCTCATACTTTGTTTGAGTAGTGAGTACTTAGAGATTTTTTTGAAGCATAAATCCTCAACACTGTTCTTCCATCATTAAGTGCAAGCTTAAGATACAAATGTGGTGAATTTAACTTCAGGTTCAAGTTTGATATACCTGGTTTTCTTCAACAGTGGTCACTTCAAATTGTCTACATATGGGTTGATAAAGATAGTCAGAGAGAGTTTCTGTAGCAGTTGATTATCACATGATTCATTTGAGCTAATTTTTGTTCTTCTCTATTTCAAGAATAATTGGTATATACAATGTGTTGCTGATTCTGAGACATCAAAACCAGCAAGGGGGAAGGAGACATACATCTAAACACACAACGAGTACACGTGATGAACTTAATACTTCTTCTTTATTGAAGTAATCTCGGGAAAGACAAAAGTCATAACCGTAGAGAAACTCAATGTTTAACTCGTAGCCTTTGGTGTGCTATTCCAAGTATTTAGGGGAAGGATGTATTATTCCAATTATTTGGGGGAAGGATATATTATTCTAACTATTTGGGGGAAGGATGTATTATTCCAACCATTTGGGGGGAAGTGGTCTCTGGATACTTTTGGTATGTGTTAAATCAGCCTTCAGTAGGAAGAAATATGAGAAGAATATTTATGATTTATGGTAGTGCTTTCGGTTATTGCTTCATGTACACAATGTAATGATGATTTCGATGAGGTCGCAACCATCAGGGGAGAGATATGTGTACATCAGGGACGCACAACATGTTCACTTGATCGGGCTTAATCAGTTATTCCGGAGTTGACATCCGTAGAGATAATCAGTGACTCAACATGTTACTTGGATGTCATCGTCTCTACTCTTGTTGGGTACATGTGTACATTATGGGCTGATTGGTTATATGTTAGATAACTGGAATGCACTTGGTAAAATGAAGACGTTGATATATTGTTCCCCATAATTGACAACTGCTCAAACTCGAAGAGTAATGTGTACATCGGGGACGCACAACAGGATCATGTGATCGGGCTTAATCATTTATTCCAGGTTTGATAAACGCAAAGATGATCCGTGTTATCTTGTTACTTCGGTGTTCTCGTCTTCTTTGGGGTGTTGTGCTTCATTCAATGAGACTGTTTACTTCACTTCTTCTTTTTGAAGGAAATGGTTTTTTTTTCCGAGGATTGTCGGTTTGGGGGGAAGCTGCAAAATATTCACTTTTAGAAGGCTCAAGTTCTTGCGACGATTCAAGAGCCTCGAATGCTTTGGTGGTGAAAGTTTAAGAGATGATGACTTCTATCTTCTACAAAGTGCTTATCGACTTCCTTATCTCGGTACTTGTATCATCATCTTCTTAAACTATTACTCTATTTGTAAATATTTATCAAAAACAAAATACAAAAATATAAAACCAACAAAAACCCATAAAAATCAGAAAATTTGAAAAAGTCAAAAAAAAAATTGTTTTTCTCATGACATGTCTTCTGGTATCGATAACATCTATGGTCTTAGAAATGTCATTCAATAATGGCACGGGACTTTAGATAAAGTTCGAGCAGAAGGTGTAAATATTTATTTTCAAAGCATGTCTCTTAATATGGCTTACAGTTACTTCTGACTGTAACCCGTGCTTAAACAATGGCTTGCTATTATTTCCGATAGCAACCCGTTCTTCAAGGAAGGAAAGTGTTGCGCTAAACCAATTTTCTAAAATTTCGTGCACTTATCCTAAAACAAATTGAGGAAAGTATGTCGAAGGACTGCTGTTCCTACTCAAATATTTTTCCTTCTAAAATTCTTCAGAAAAATATTTGTTTTAACAAAATGGTGGAAATTGAGTTTCTTGAAAATCGATCAGAATCAGAACTTTCATAAATTTGCAAAACCCAATCAATGACTTCAGCTTATTTAAAACTTTTCATAGAAAGAGTCATTGATTGAGGGGGAGAATTTTTTTCAAATTTACATCATCTAACGGGCTTTCTTAATCATCCTACGTGCTTATCTGAAAAATATAATTGCCTATGTTGAAGGACTAGGTTTCTAGGATGTGATTGTTAGGATTAGATGATTATAGATTGATGAACACATTATTCCCATGCCTTATATGATCTGATTGATATGTTGGATTGACTTTTATTAGTCGATTGCTGTTTGGGTGATGTCGACCACCATATATTTGTATGTGTGTTCACTAACGTATGCAGGTATATTGGTATATAAGAATGTTCCCTGTCCGGATCCTACATAATATGATGATTGGATGCCGAAAGGAAAGGGCAACTATATCTTGGGTCGACAAATGAAGAAACGGAGCTTAATTTGACTTCTATGGAGAGTTGGCATGAAATGCAATGTAAGAGGTCTCACTGCATCAGCAGATGGTTTTCTTCATCATCAAACGAAGAAACGGAGCTTAATTTGACCTCTATGAAGAGTTGGCATGACAAATGCAACGTCAGAGGTCTCACTGCATCAGCAGACGGTTTTCTTCCAGCCCTACAGCAACAACAGAAGCTTCTCAACCACCAAACGTATCTTTGTGCATGATACCATTTTTTAAAACAATTTTTAAATAATATTGTTTTGAAAATGGAAAATTATTGTTTTGAAAATAAATTTGACTAAATTTTGAAAATCACCGGACTTCATTTTTTTTTCAAAACCTAAGTCACTCAATCAACGACTACAGTCATTGATTGAGGGGGAGAGTGATTTATATTAAAATATTTTCAAATGATATTTCTTCATAAATGTCAGGTTTGTACAATAATAAGTGGTGATCTAAAGATTTAATGTTATGTCAAAGTATGATTTTCTTTAAAAATTGTTATGTCAAAGTATGATTTTGAAGAAAGACGTGGCATGATTTAATTTTGAAAAATGATTGATACGGATCAATTTTAGACATTAAAAATTGTTAGTGTCAGGTATGATAGTTTTTAAGAGATCTTTAAGTAAAATAAAACAATTTCACAATCAAACAAGAACAGAAAAAATTTCATTTTGTAAGATCTTTGAGTTTTAAAGAAAATCAGCAGATGGTCTTCAGCAGATGGTTTTCTTCTTCATAAATGTCAGGTTTGTACAATAATGAGTTTCAAAGATCTTACAAAATGAAATTTTTTCTGTTCTTGTTTGATTGTGAAATTGTTTTATTTTACTTAAAGATCTCTTAAAAACTATCATACCTGACACTAACAATTTTTAATGTCTAAAATTGATCCGTATCAATCATTTTTCAAAATTAAATCATGCCACGTCTTTCTTCAAAATCTTTTAAATGATTTAAATCAGTTGAGATCACAAATCTCAAAAGATTTGAAATTTTTGATCAGGGGAGAGATCGTGATTTAAATCTCAAATCTGTTTAAATGGAATTGGTTTAAGTCCTTTAAAGGCACTCCTGCCTCCATGTGCCAAACGATTTCAAATATATAATGCACATGTTGAGGAGGAGCATTTATCCATAAACCATAAGAGCTTTTAAATCAGGTACATATTCTCCTATGTTTTCCAAACCTTATTAAATCACTTGGGATCCAAAATCTCAAAGGGTTTGATATTTTTGATCGGGGGAGAATTTGTGATTTAATATGAAATCTGATAAAAGATGATCGTTTTGATTCAAAGTGCAAGTTCTCTCTAATATGTAATAAACTCTTTCGTATATCGATGCACAGATTGAGGGGGAGCAAATGGTTTTCTATATGGCAGTGTGATCGTGAAAGTACTTCTAAGAACTCTTTCCTCTATGTGTTAAATGATTTCATATAACCAACGAACATATTGAGGGGGAGAATTTACCAAAGAAATTCAAATGGCTTTTTCTACGGAAATTGTGATCAAGAATTTGTTTCAAAGAACTCTTGCCTCCATGTGCTAAACAATTTCAAAATCATATGCACATGTTGAGGGGAGCATTTTTAAATGATCAAAACAATTAAGGTACAAAATGCTTTGATATTATATCACAAGTACCTTGATTGATTTTCCAAATGATTTTTCAATTGGTTTCGAGAAGGAATGAACAATACCAAAAGACCAACCAATTTAATTTATGCATGGTGTTATAAAGATGGTTAGGTTAGGTATTCGTTCCCACGATCCCGCCAGTGCCGGAGGGATCTACCCAGGGACAATCCTCTAGATAGTGTAGAGTCCTTAGGTATGATGAAAAAAAAGAGAAAAATGAGAATATGGGAAGAGTGCGGACTGAGACATAACTAGTACTGGAACAAACCCAACAAGGTTCTAGTAATGAAGTCTCGGTAAGCACTGAAGGGGTTGAAGAATGAAAAAGAAATGAATGTGAAAAGGGTGAAAAGAAATAGCCCTCCAATAATTCAACCTTAGTGCAGAAACAGGGTTCAATTCATATGCTACTGGTGGTTACCAAGGTAACATCGGTATTGAAGACAAGACGTCATGGACCCAGTGACGCACTACACTACAACTTCCCAAGCTACTCAAGTTCCTCTTAAAAGGGCTTGCTTCATTCTCACAGGGAACCTACATTATCTATTGACTTTCTCTTAGAGATTGTTGATATTGAAGAAGGAGACCCTCTCCCTAGTCTCCGGCATAGGAAACCAAAATGCACAATTGAGTCTAGAGCCACGAAATCATCCACAAAATCTCATTAGGACACAAAGTTAATGAAGACTTGCTGTTTCACACAATGTGGAAAGTAAGTATATATTAAGAGTCCTACGTATTATCCTTGTGGTATTGCCAGAACATCCGAGTGATACGTAAAAGTATTCACGATGAAGATGGAAATCCTTCTAGAGCCAACATCAAACAAGCTCTTGGTGGGTGACATGTGAGATCTTTTCAAAAGATTAAACTTGTGACAACTAGATAGAAACAATGGGGCGATTCATTCTTGAATCAACCTTGGTCCAGGAAATGAATTGACGAATACTTTTGGAAAAACCGTTCGATGTGAAAATCTTCTTTTCTCTAGCACATCGAATGTGTATTCATGTTTTCAAACACAAAAAGTATCTCTGATTGAAAAAAAATACTTTTAGAAAAACCGTTCGATGCGCGAATCTCTTCTTTTCTCTAGCACATCGAATGTGTACTCATTTTCTAATATAAAAAGTATTTTGATTGAAAATTGACCTTTCTCATAAAACCTTCGTCGTATTGCAAAACTCTTTCTTCTAGAAATACACGATTGTTTTTCAAATCAATGTTACATCAATCAGTGAATCACAATTCGCTAGTTCACTCACTTCGTGTTGTCTTCTTTGAGACGTTCCGGTTTGAGAGCAGCTAGAACAGCTGCGAAACCCTGTCAAGGAAATTCTTCGGAATTCTACCTGATCACAGGTAGTACTTGTACTGATCAACGAGGAACCGTGGGCCATGTACCTCAATTCAACGAAAGTGATCAAAGACACATTCTTGTGTTTTATTGCTAACTGTTGTTTGCAGGTACATTTGGACGGTTGTAGCTGATCAAAATTAAGAAGTCAATCCAAAGCCGCATGCTCACAGCATCCACACTTAATTGAAGAACATCATGACAAGTGCATATCTACATAACCTGGATCTGATATTTTTATACTATGCTTCTGCTACGCTGCTGGAAATATCATGATCCAGTAAAAGCTTCCGCTACTCTGATGAAAAGATGTCATGATCCAGAAAGTGTGAGCATGTCGGTCCGAAAGTCACAACTTCACATGATGGCAACACAATAAAGAGTCACTGCTAAAGCACAAAGATGCGGATGTTGAAGAATTAAAGTCTACGAGCTCAAAATAGAAGAAAAAAGAGAATGCTAGGATTCAAAAAATGTAAATCATGGGGTGACCTCCCTTAGGGGGAGATTGTTAGGAATTAGAAATTCCATGGTGAAGTGTCGGTCACCCCAACTATAGTCTAGCATATGTTAGCTCGTAAACATATCGTTATTTAGTAGTTTATCAGTTAGTTTTTAGCTTAGTTTAGCGTAGTGCAACACCGTGGAGGACGGACGGGTCTTTACCCACTGTATGCCTGATCCACAGTCCGAAGGAGGACGTGTAGTATGTAACTAAAAATACCCTCTACCTCCCAAGGTAGAGGGTTGGACCTTTCATTCTATCTAACCTTTCTTTCTTTTGTTTACTTTCTCTCTCTAGAAAGGCTCCTAACTTCTACTTTCTCTCTCTAAACTCTTGTATAAATCGACCTATATATTGTTATGTGATGTGTTTATGAAATCCAATATCTAACACTTAGAGTGAATCAGATTGTCTTAATATATGATTACATGCTTCTACAGATGTGCTACATTTGTTTATATATGTAATCAAAAAAAGAAAAGAAAAAAAGAAACTGGTTTGTAAAACACCATAATATGTAAAACAGCTTATGCTTTATTGCTTACACCATAATATGTAAAACAGATTATGCGCTTATCAGCTAAATAACTGGTTTAAAAACACAAAACGGCACAAACAAGTTGTTTAGGAATAAGTTGATTTGGTATTCATAACAGCTTATTGTGTTTTGATAATAAAATAAGCTAATAAAGCTACTTTAAAAAGCCTACCCAGATATCCCACCAAGTGCCTATTTTGTTTTCAAAAGCATGTGATCATTAGAGATGGCAATCACAATCTATTTCAACAAAAAAAAAAATGGTTGATATGGGTTCCAATTGGAAAGTTTTTGGGTCAACTTAGGTCACTCACTGGGAAAGAAATAAGTCCATAGGTTCCATATGCAGACTTGGGTGAGTTTATGTATGGGTTATATGGGCAAGCTACGGGTCAAAATTATAGTCAGCTTTATAATTTGGATGAATGTTATATTTTTCTTTGTGGAATCGAGACGTTAAAGTCACGGTGCTCTAACCCGTCATATAAAAGCTGTGTTTGATAAGCGATCACAATTACCCGCAATAATTTGGTAAAACTCTTAAATTGCTATCAGATAATGGATAGGGATGTTACATGAGTTAAATAGTGGTTGAGTTGCTTCAACGGGAAATGGCATGTGAGAAAACCGTTACGGTTGGTTCCATTTTTTGAAAAACTTGCAGATCTCGAATCTGATCTTGCATCCATGACCCGTCTTTTCTCCTTTGAATGGTACCGTAACCAATTTGATGATAAACAGGAAGTTATGATTGGGTACTCGGATTTAGAAAAAGACGCGGAAAGGCATACTGCGGCATGGCAGCTTTACAAAGCCCAAGAAGAGCTTATGAAGGTTGCTAAGGAATTTGGCATTAAGCTTGCAATATTTCATGGACATGGTGGGACGGTTGGTCGAGGAGGTGGGCCCACTCATCTTGCTATATTGTCTAAACTACCCGAGACCATTCACGGGTCTCTTGGAGTTAAAGTTCAAGGTGAGGTTATTGAGCAATCTTCTGATGAAGAACATTTGTGTTTTAGAATGTGAGGTTTATTGTGCAAGTATAGTCAAGGTGATAACGTATTGATTCTATTAATAAGCATGAAGAAAAATGTTTTTTTTATTCCAGATGATAATGTCCGCAGTTAGAGAATGGGTTGCTTCTCAAGAGAGTAAACTTGTAGAGGTTCAATTATACTTAGTATTTTAATTCATAGCGGTACATATTAGGATAAAGAAATCATACACTATGGTTTGCGTTCATATTTATTGACAAAAATGCATGATTTCCAGGCTATTGTTGTAAATAATTTGGGGAAGTGGAAAACATCAACACAAATGACTGGATTAACCATTCTTCTTGTGATTAGATATAATAGGTATATATATTGGATCTCTTATTTTAGATATTTGCTTCATTATTAACTGTCTGGCGATTGTAGTAATCCCAGATTCTCATCTATCATTCCATCCTCTACGAAAAGCCAAATTTTACTCTCCGGAAAAGAAAGAAAGAATGATGATTATATCAAAACCAAATGGATGGTGTTACAATAAAAGTATATTCACCCTTACAAACCAAGAACATTTGTAAACAACTTTGGACCATGTCTATCTTATATTAATGTTGATGAATATTGGCTCATCTTTTAATCTCTATATGTTCCTTTGTACCTGAAATAATGCAGTTTTATAGAAGTAGGGTTACTGGGGGCAACAAGTGATGGTTTCTTCTACGTATCAGTTGGACTAGACGTATGGTCATTAGTTGTGTATATGAAGAAAATATGGAAAGTAATGCGCATGCGTTGTGCATATATACTTTTCATGATATACTTGGTTAATCTATTTTGATGGTAGATATGTGTTGTAGCGTTGATGAGCCAATTAACATTTCTATTCATTCCATTGGAATAGGACGATTTATGTCAACTAGGCATGGATAAAAAAAATGCGCATATTTTTGCAAGGAAATTATGTGATGACGACAAGCCTATCATATTGTTGAATCGTTAGTGCCTAAATATTATCGTAATCTGTTTTTGCTGTTATCTAATTAACTTAATTTATTCATCCTATAATTTTTCTATGCAGATAAGCTTCCGGGTTTGTTGGAGGGACAAGTGAAGATGTGTCAAAATATTTGTCTTAATCAACATTTTACCGACTCTCAATTAGAGGTGGCGTTGGCAAGTTACCCCGTCAGGCAAGCTGTTTAACAAACCAAAAGGTGTAGGTCCAGTACAGTTATACCTATATCATTTATAGGTATACATTGAAACTTAACCCATTTGACCCATTTATTGGTAAATGGGTTGAAATTGCTGCAATTATAGTTAGAATTCCAAAAGACACCTCTAAATTTTGCATTATCAATTTAATAACACCCTTTATTACACAAGTAGTAATCACTTTGTGAATAAAGCTTTTAACTTTCATATATTACTTTGGGTAACTTTGTACTCATTTGACCCGTGTATAACATACCAACGAACAACAATATAACATATATGAAACTAAAATACCACTAAGATGACAAATATAATAGTTATTATTTGTCAATGAATAAAAAAGCCCATTTTAGTAGTTTAGCGATAAACCAATTATTATTTGTTTAGTTATATACCTAAGATACATGTGTAGCTTTTAATCAGTTATTTGGTGTTTAGTGTTTACATATTCACGTTACTGGTTATGTTCAGGGAATAATGAGTGGTGCACCATGAGATCTGCATGATTTTTTTAGTATTTGGTAAATGCTTAGAAGTGAAGACTCAGAGTGTAACCATATAACTGGAAGTCCCATATATGGTTATATGAGATTTGAATGAAAAATGAAATCTCGAGTGATCATTTTACTTGCCATCTGAGCTATTTTTATTTAAATCATCATACACTATACATGTATAGACTTAGAGAGTTTTTTATGTCTGCCATTGAAGCTCTATTTTCCACCGCTCTAATCCCTTTGAACTTAAGATTCCCATATTTTATTAATGTCAAGCAAGTTATTATGTTAGAGTATATTGTTTGTTTAAAAAGCATCGAGTATACCTTGGGATGTTATGATGGTTATTAGCAAACTCTTTTTTATTTCTTACCTTACTTGTGCTAGATTTTAGCACATCATATGATTACTTTTGAATGCAAGCTTCTTGAGATTTCACTTGTCTAAGAAAGTTATGAAATTTTAAATAGCAATGTTTTTTTGTGTAAAATTCTATTCATCCTAAGTTGAGATTTGATATGGTCGAAAGTTGCAAGATAATGGTCTAATTCGTTTACTCTTATGTCATTATTATAGCATAACATGATCATGTAATATGTAAGCCTTCTTGAATTTGGCCAACTTTTTATATAAGAACTTGGATTTTTTATTTTATATTATGACTACACAAGGTTCAGGTCAATCAAATAGGTTTCTATTGATTAAATAGCAATGTAACACTTGTCATTTTGTTTGTTTAATCCTCAAATAAAATAATATGGAAATACCTTTTGTATTCAAACGTCAAAGCTTTAGGTTGTATAACCAAGAATGATATGCTAAAAAATGATTGATTATTATGTGAACCATAAGTTATATGTTAAAATGTGATTCCAAACACTCCTTTAGTTTAGTTTGCTTATATATCACTTTTTTACATCTTATTATAGTGGCATGTACGTATATGTTGTAGAAGTTATCATAACTTTCGCTAATTTTGAAATAGTAAAATGTTGAGCTTTATTTCGTTGGCTACTACAATAATTAAATACTTGATAACTAGCAAGTCATTTTGTTTCCAAAGTTTAGAAGACATCATAGTTAAATGTTAAATGTGTATTTATGGTGAGTTCACATCATTTCTTACTTTTTCACTTTGACTATTCACTAATTTTCTTAAATTTTCTATGAAAATATCTCGTGGGTGGTTAAGGCGATTATGGCTTCTAGTAGCGTACCTCCGTCTTCATCTAAATTAAACCTTTTGGAAACCATTCTAGATATAAAATTTAATCGTAAACGATTATATCAGAATTTGATTTGAAGGATGGAGATGCAATATACTCCCTCCGTTCCATATTAAGTGTCCACTTTCTATATACACAAAGTTTTAGGAAATTACACTAACTATACTCTCCACCAATCAAATATCATTTTCACCCACTAAAGTCTCATCTCATTGGTTAGAATACATTATGGACACTTAATTTGGGACATCTCAAGATTCCATTGTGGACACTTAATATGGGACGGAGGGAGTAATTTGTAAATTTGCTTCGCTTAATATTTTTGTGGCTATAAAATGATACTTCACCGTCATATGATATTGTGAATGCAAGTTCTTGTCGTGTAACTCTTCAGTTTCTGTCTTAATTTTAGTTTTTCATCATAATTCTTGCTTAGATTTTCTTGATGCATGTCCATAAGAAATTGGTATGTGCATGTAGCAATTCAATGTCCATCTACCTTTATACATTGTGAATTCTGTGGTTTTTGTTTCTCTGGAAAACTACTTTTTAGTTCTTCTCGCTGGTCATGTCAATCTTTATAATGAAAACTATTAACAACATTTGACATTGTAGTATTTGATTTTAGATTCCCAACCATGGTTTGGTGTTTTTTTACTTTATAACAAATATAATGTTATCATAAGTAAAATTATAAGGATACATGTTATTTTTGTAAAGCATTTACATATAGTCATTTAATACAAATTGTTGTAATAAATTATTTGTTGTAATAGTTTATTAGGATGGGTAAAAATCACAACCCATGGAGCATATCCAAAACCCATGGTATTGACCCATATCCATTTGACTAGATGCGTTGCATATACTCTTACTCTCTTCTAACAAAAGATCACTTGATCTAGAGAGTTGTACTTCTTTCTTCTATTGTGATTCTCATATAGGTCCTTCTCTAAGGCGAGATCAGGAGCTTACTACAAGTCATCCAAGCAGGGGTCCTTGATTGATTTTTTCCTACAAAATATTTCTATATCAAAGATCTTGTACTTGATATTGTACATAATTGTTGTGTAATAGTCGTGTTGGTTTGGTCCTCTGTGTTACGGACTCGGTATTTAGCTTTGTACCGGAAAAAGGTGTAAGCAACGTTGTGTAGGCTTCTCCGCCAAGTTGAAGGAGTTTGTTGACATAGTGCTTGAACTCTCGAGTAGGTGACTCGGGGAGTGGAGTAGGGCAAGGAAGGTGTCCTTGTAGTCGAACCACTATAAATTGGTTGTGTCATTTATTTCCCTTGCTTTACTCTATTTACTTTCATTACTCTTAGATTTATACTTTATCTTCTTCCATACGATTTAACATAACATCGAATCTAAAGTTTTTAGAAACTAACTTAAAATCGGCAAAACTATTCAACCCCCCCTTCTAGTTTTCTACAATTGGCATCAAGAGCTAAGTTTATAAAAGTTTTAAAGTAAACCGTATTTTAAAAACTTTTTGATCACTATGGGTTCTGAAAACTACAAGGAAGGGCAATCTATGCAACGACCACCACTACTTGAAACTAATGGTTTTATATATTGAAAAAATAGATTCGAAACATATGTGAAGTCTACAGATATTGATCTTTGGTACATCATTGTTGAAGGCGATTTTGAAGCCACCTCAAAAGATGAAAATCGAATTTTAGTTAACATGCCTCATGATAAACTCACTGATGAAATTAAGAAAAAGCTTTCCAAAAATAGTGAAGCTAAAATGGTTTTGTATAATGCTTTACCCAAAAAGGAGTTCGAAAGAATCTCCATGCTCAAAACCTCTAAAGAAATTTGGAATTCTTTAGTTGTAACTCATTAAGGTAATCAAAAAGTGAAAAACAATAAAATCGACTTATTTGTTCAACAGTATGAACAATTTTCAATATCGGATGATGAAACTATAGATCACTCTTTTGCTAACTTTAATACTATACTTACATCTTTACAAGCACTTGATAAATCTTTCTCTAGCCATAACCATGTTAGGAAATATCTAAGGGAACTTCCATCCAAGTGGAGATCTAATGTGATGGCAATCAAAGAGTCAAAAGATTTGACGGTCCTCACGCTTGATGAACTCATAGGCAACTTAAAAGTCTATGAGCTTATCCTTGCTAAAGATTCCGAAGCCTCAAAAGTAAAAGAGAAGCACAAATCTCTTGCCCTCAAAGCCAAGAAGGTCTCAAGCGATGAAGAGAAGTCATCCTCGGATAGTGATGACGAGGAGTATGCCATGGCGGTAAGGGACTTTAAAAAGTTCTTTAGAAGGAAGGGAAGATACGTCAAACAACCGTATGACGAAAAGAAAGGATTTCGGAAAAGCAAAGAGGAGGAGAAGCCAAGGGATGATCGTGCTTGCTTTAAATGTGGGGACCCAAACCACTTTATTAGTAAGTGTCCCAAACGGGATGATCAAAAGGCATTCGTGAGCGGTTCGTGGGGAATGAGCGAGGAGGAGGACGAAGAAATTTGACTTATGGCAAATGACGAGGTATGTCACGAATACTATAGTAGCTCATCATTAGATGATGACTCATTGCATAATGAATATGATAAACTTTGCAAAATTAGTTTAAAAGTAATCAACAAAAACAAGTTTTTGAAAAATCAAAACCAACGTTTAGATAAGGAAGTCATAGAGTTAAGGGCAAAATTGAAACGTCTAGAAAAGGGCAAGATAGCAAGTGGCGAATGTGAACTTTGCGTTCAACTTCAAACACAAGTTGATCAATTAGATTCTAAAATTGCTAGAATGAGTACTAATACTCTAGATATGATATTAGATAGTGTTAAAACAGGAAACAACCAAAAAGGTTTAGGTATTCAGCAACTTGATGTGTCAACTAGTGAAAACAAAGAAACATAATTCGTAAAAGCAATGGAAAAACAAGCCACTGTTGTGGCGGATCCCACAGAAAGGGAACCGGCTAGTGTACAGCCAGGGATCCGTGGATCTGCTGAAGCAAAAAGTGGTAATAACATAGCCTCCTCTTCTAGAACTAATTTTGTTATTGTTAATAAGAAGAAACCGACTCATGTTACCATTAGACAACCACCTCCAAGATATAATCAAAACTTTGCAAGAAACAAGGGTCCATCATTTTCAAAACCAAACACATCTAGGAGACCTAATAATGTTTACCCGAGAAGTAACCATCAAATGGGATGGAACCCAAATATGCAAAATGGTTTTCCATTTCAAAACTTTGCACCATGGAACGCATATTCATCTTACCCATACATGTCTAACATGAATGGAATTTTTAACACTAATGGACCCATGAACAAATGGGGACCAAACTTTTGAGTTAATTGTTTTCTTAGGTGTGCTTAAAGGTCGACCTAGATCCGGATGAGTGGATCAAGGATAGCGGGTGCACGAGGCACATGACCGGCAATAAAGATTTATTCTCCACATATGAATCCTTTAATGGAGGTAATGTGGTATTTGGAAATAGCAAAAGTAAAATCATCGGTAAAGGTACGATTTCTAACAAATCTCTAACTATTAACAATGTGTGTCACGTAGAAAACCTAAACTTTAATCTCTTAAGTATAGGACAAATATGTGATAAAACGTGCAACATACTTTTTAACGAAACCGGTAGTAAGATATTAAAAAATGGCATAACCATAGGAAGAGGAATTAGGAAACATGGAGTCTATGTCATTAAAATTGGTAATGAACCTAAAGATAAACTTTGTCTTAGTTCTATGGATCATACTTCGACCTTATGGCATCGAAGATTGGGTCATGCCAATATGCGACTTCTTCAATTGCTATCATCCAAAGATCTGATCTACCTAAATTAAAATATGAACATCACTTTTGTGATGCTTGTAATGTAGGAAAAAAAGTCCATTCTAGTCACAAAGCTAAAAACATGGTGTCTACAACTAAGTGTCTAGAATTACTACACATGGATTTATTTGGTCCATCCGCTATCCAAAGTTATGGAGGCAACTACTACACTTTGGTTATAGTGGATGATTACTCTAGGTACACATTGACTAAATTTTTAAAGAACAAAACTGAAATGTTTAATTACTTTGAAATATTAAGTAAGAAAATCCAAAGACAACTAGGAAGTCCTATAGTGTCTATTAGAACGGATCATGGTAGGGAATTCGATAATGAAGTGCAATTTGGACCTTTTTGTGACGCTAATGGTATTACTCACAACTTCTCGGCTCCTCGCACTGCACAATCGAATGGGGTAGTTGAAAGAAAGAATAGAACCCTACAAGAAATGAGTCGCACCATGCTAAATGAGCAATCCATACCTCAAAAGTTTTGCTGCAATGCCGTAGATAACTCAACATACATACTTAATCAAGTCTTAATTAGACCAATTTTAGGTAAAAATCCATACGAGTTACTTCGAGGCAAAAAGCTTACGTTAGATCACTTTAGAGTATTTGGTAGCAAATGTTTTCTACTTGATACTAAAGATTACCTTACAAAATTTGATCCTAAATCAACCGAAGGTATCTTTTTAGGTTACTCTCCTAATAGCAAAGCTTACGTCATATTAAATAAAGAAACAATGAAGGTTGAAGAGTCATTAAACGTTAAATTTGATGAAAGTCCACCCCAACCTTCTCCACCTCTTGTCGATGACGAGATTGTCGAAAGTGAAGCTATTGTAATAAAGAAAAAGATAAACAAAGAAGAAGAAGCTTTAAATGAAGAAATCATAAACATTAAAGAGTCCAAAGATCACCCCGTAGATAAGGTCATAGGAAAGCTAAATGAAAGAACTTTAAGGTCTCGAGTTCAAAACCAAAGTAGCTTGTTTTGTTTTGTCTCAACCATAGAACCTAAAAATACACAAGAAGCCATAGAAGATGAAAGTTGGGTAATGGATATGCAAGAAGAGTTAAATCAATTTGTTTCTAATGATGTTTGGACACTTGTCCCTCCACCTAGTAATCAAACCATAATAGGAACCAAATGGGTTTATAAAAACAAGTTAGATGCAAACGGTGTAGTGTCTAGAAACAAAGCTAGACTCGTTGCCCAAGGGTATAACCAACAAGAAGGAATAGACTTTGATGAGACCTAAGCCCCAGTGGATAGATTAGAGTCTATAAGAATACTTCTTGCTTATGCTTGTGCTAATGATCTTAAGATTTATCAAATGGATGTCAAAAGTGCTTTTCTAAATGGTTTTATTAATGAAGAAGTATATGTAGCTCAACATCCGGGCTTCATCGATTTTGAAAAACCTAAACATGTGTATAAGCTAAAGAAAGCCCTTTACGGTCTTAAACAAGCTCCAAAAGCTTGGTATGATAGACTCAAGTCATTCTTAATCAAACACAACTACACCATGGGGTTAGTTGATAACACACTTTTTACTAAGAAAAAGGAGTCACATATAATCATTGTTCAAATATACGTAGATGACATTATATTCGGATCTACTTGTCAAGACATGTGTGATGATTTCTCTAAAATCATGCATGATGAGTTCGAGATGAGTATGATGGGAGAACTTAGTTTCTTTCTTGGTCTACAAATCAAACAAGTAGAAGATGGTATCTTCTTTAATCAATCTAAATACATTAAGGAAATGTTAAAGAAATTCGGATTAGAAGAGTCAAAACCAATTAGGACACCATTTTCATCCGACATTAAACTCATAAAAGATGAAGACGGCGAATCCGTTGATAACACAAAATATCGTGGCATGATTGGTAGTCTTCTCTACCTCACGGCTAGTAGGCCGGATATCATGTTTAGTGTTTGTCTATGTGCTAGGTTTCAAGAAGACCCTAAAACATCACATCTAGAAGCCGTCAAAAGGATATTTATATACATTAAGGGTACAGCTCAATTAGGATTATGGTATCCTAAGGGTACGGGAGTAGAAACAATTGTATATGCAGATTCTGACCATGCAGGTGATAATGTTGACCGAAAAAGTACAAGTGGGGTATGTACTTTTATGGGATGTTTTTTAACATCTTGGTTCTCAAGGAAACAAACGGCATTAGCAATATCAACAACCGAAGCCGAATACGTCTCCGCCGGCAAAGCATGCCAACAAGCACTAAGTTGACTACGACATTCATCTAAGTGACATAGCCATTCTATGTGACAACAAAGGTGCCATCGATCTAAGCAAGCATCCGGTATTACATTCTCGCACAAAGCATATAGAGATTCGTCATCACTTCTTCAGAGACAATGTTCAAAAGGGGATCTCTATTGAGAAGGTAGCATCCGAAGACAACATAGCCGACGTCCTCACCAAACCGTTGAAGCGGGAACAATTCAACCTACTTCGTCTTGGTCTTGGTATCATGGAACAATCGTCGTAATTTTCTTTTTAACTCTACAAGGTATGTAAACACTAGCCTTGCTATTTCTGAGTCTAGGATCTTTATTTCACGCACAACTCACAAGCAATACGGGAATTTTCAAAACTCAAAATATGTTTTTCACCTATAACTCATAGTTTTCTCTTATTTTTCAAGATAAGTACAAGTTGCAAACACGTAATTACATACACATTTTCTTTTCAAAGGTTAAACGTTTTATTCACACATAGAAACCTCTTTTTAAAATGTTTTCTAAAATGATACCTCTTCCCGTATCGCTTTCACAAAAGCCTTTTCTCACGTCTAGGAAAAACCGCTTTTTCATTAGTAATACAAAGTAAAAACCCATTTTCATTGCTGCATGTCTTTTGAATGCTAAAGAGGACATATAACTAATATGTTTTTCGGGTACATTCGTTTAAGAAACAATGAATTAGGAGCACTCAGGTTATCTCACATAATAGTGTGCTTTTTCACTTCTAGTTTATTTTTCTTTTCTTTTTAGGAGTTGAGATAACCGCAACTCCAAATGGTTTGCATATAGGCACACACTAGGCACAAATTTTTCCAAAAGGAAAATTTTTGATCTGCCTGAATCACCAGTACCACGGATCCCAGCCTTAATGCTGGACGGATCCCTCAAGGGAAGGATCTGTGGGATCCGTGAGACATAAGCTAATTTTATCTTCTATTTTTCTCACTTTGGATGAAAACTTCAATATTTTCATCATTTATCTTTATTTCTTATGGAGTATGTGATTTAATGCTTGTTTTCTCATGATCACATGTCTTAAATTCATATCTAATCATTAGATTTTAATCCACATTTTGGGTCAAGCATTCATTATAATGCATTATTTTTCTATAAGTAGGATTCCCAATATTCATTTCATCCTCACAAATAAACACCACCATGTCTTCCAAAAGATCTTTCAACTTAGATGAATCACCTAGTGCAAACAATCCCTTTCAAGAAATCCAAAATTTTGTCCTCCCACCTTCCAAAATACCACAATCAAAACCTAGGAAATCCGCACGGATTAGCATCCGGCCTTGTTGCTTAGCAAAACCATCATCGAATGGCTCACCACCAACCACTAACTCACCACAAGATGCTTCCATCATAGCACCTCCTTCATCACCAACAAGTACACCAACTTCATCACCCATTAACTCACCACCTAAAGTCACTCTTTTGGAACTCCTTAAGACTCCAACAAGATCTCAACAACCAAAACAAAAAGAAATAGTCTTTTTAACACCTCCCACTTCTCCAAACACAATTTTCAAAGACCTTGAAACCTCACCACCCTTAGCTCCCATTTTGTTACAAGAACATCTAGGTTCTTTTCCACCAACACTTTCAAACATTCCGGACTTTGATCCACTTTTTCCATCTTTTCCACCACAACTTCCGCATCTCACAAATCAAAGTCATTCGGAAAACTTCCGCACTCATTACCCACAACACTTACATTGTGAACATTGCCAATCCACTAGGGATATTGCAATAGAAATTAGGGAAGAAATGCGAGTCATACTCAACCTCATTCTTGATCGCATCAATATCATTACTCATCAAAACCTCCATCCATAACCTTATGCAAGCATGGAAGGAATCATTACTACTATTTTTATTTTTAGTATTTATCTTTTGAGTCATTTTTTTGGAACAAGTCTTGTTCTTACTTTTACATGCTTGTACGTGGCATAAATACCACTACATTTTGTTGTTTTATTACAAGGCCTTGTTTACATACCTTGGCTCCCAATCTTAATTCTCGTCAATCACAAGATTATTAATGCATGTTACTACAAACCCTTTCTTTGTAGGATTTTTTTTCTCACTTGATGCCCCAATCTAGGGGGAGCTATCGTCAAGGGGGAGTAAGCGATACGTGGACTATTTTCCCACATTTTATTTCTTCGTTGGGTTAACTTTTTGTTTCGAAAAAAGGGGGTGAAGAAGTAAAACTTAGGATTTCAAAACATACATATAATCTTAAGTTTTACTCATCATAACATTATGTTTTGTCATCAACAAAAAGGGGGATATTGTTAATACAAATAAACCGTAAAAACGTTTATTAATATTTAGCGATCTCTTTGTGTTTTGTTGATAACAAATATAATGTTATCATAAGTAAAATTATAAGGATACATGTTATTTTTGTAAAGCATTTACATATAGTCATTTAATACAAATTGTTGTAGTAAATCATTTGTTGTAATAGTTTATTAGGATGGATAAAAATCACAACCCATGGAGCATATCCATAACCCATATCCATTTGACTAGATGCATTGCATCTATTAGATACATTGTATCTAATGAAATACCCATGGACCAACCTATAACCTATGACCCATGACCCATAACCAAAAAACCCATGGGCAAAGAGGAGCGTCCCACGGATCCCTAGCTTTACACTAGATGGATCCCTTAAGGGAGGGATCCATGGGATCCGTGGAACAGTGGCAAGATTTTGCCTATAAATAGAGAGCCATTTCTTCATTTCTTTTCAACCCTCTTCTTTCTAAATCTCTCATATACTCTTACTCTCTTCTAACAAAAGATCACTTGATCTAGAGAGTTGTTCTTCTTTCTTCTATTGTGATTCTCATATAGGTCCTTCTTTAAGGCGAGATCATGAGCTTACTACAAGTCATCCAAGCAAGAGGTCCTTGATTGATTTGTTCCTCCACAAGATTTCTGTAGCAAAGATCTTGTACTTGATATTGTACATAGTTGTTGTGTAATAGTCGTGTTGGTTTGGTCCTCCGTGTTATAGACTCGGTATTTAGCTTTGTACCGGAAAAAGGTGTAAGAAACGTTGTGTAGGCTTCTCCGCCAAGTTGAAGGAGTTTGTTGACATAGTGCTTGAACTCTCGAGTAGGTGACTCAGGGAGTGGAGTAAGGCAAGGAAGGTGTCCTTGTAGCCGAACCACTATAAATCGGTTGTGTCATTTCTTTCCCTTGCTTTACTTTATTTACTTTCATTACTCTTAGATCTATACTTTATCTTCATCCATACGATTTCACATAACATCGAATCTAAAGTTTTTAGAAAATAACTTAAAATCGGCAAAACTATTCAACCCCCTTCTAGTTTTCCACAGTATCGATTGTTATAATAGTTCGTGCTTATATGTTTATAATCCTTAATTGCTACTGGTGCTCAACTAGCCATGAGTGCTTATTTTGTGATTTAAAGACTGAAGTTTCCCCTACATAGGATTGGTAACTACAATACAAAATACCTGTTATAATGTTTGTGATGTTCATCATTTTCATGCTGCTTTAAAGCTCTAATGGTTTTTCAAGTTGCCAACTATCATCGTTTTTTCAATAGTTCCTGGAAATTTTATTATTTTAGTGCTTAAACTGGAATCTTAGTTCATCCTTTTGACTTCAGGAAATGGCTGAGAATTCCACCGTTTTTAATGTTCATGTGCCCGAATTTGTCGATGCCATCTGGGTGGCATTGAGGGATCCGACATTAGCTGTTAGAGAGCGAGCTATTGAGGAATTACGTGCTTTCCTTCGTGTGATTGAAAAGAGAGAAACGTGCTAGCGTGTGCAGTGGTTAGTTCATATGTTAAATGTTGTAGAATTTTTTGCTATTAAGTTTGCATATGGCATAGACAGATATACTTCATCCCTTTTAGAACTATTCAATGCACTTGCAACTTCTAAACATACTATGTTGTTCATTATACTCCATTTTTTTTCTTTTGTGATCATCATTTTGACCCCTACTAAAGTTGGGCTTTAAACTAAGTTTGACCAATATATCTTTAAAAGTATTGAAGTAACGGACCACTTTTGAATCAGTGTATTCAAAAATTATTGATGATAAGGCACAATTGGCAAGCTAATAGGATAGCCTTGCAGCAGTATACTTTACACTGTATGAAGTACTATTCAAGTTAGCAATGCCAGATAATGGGTTTGGGTGGGCATGCTTACCTGAGGCATTGTATCATATACATTGTTCTTTGTGTTCCATTAAGTTCAGATATAGCAGAAGGTATGAGGCTGACAGTATTTGTTAAGTTAGCACCACCCATTATATTAAAAACTAATAGGTTGCTGAAATATAAACGAGGTTTATAAATATCTAGCGAGTTGAGAATTATACCTCTAAAGAAGGCCCGACTCAGGTAACACCCAAAAAAGGACCCATATATATATATATATATATATATATATATATATATATATATATATATATATATATATATATATATATATATATATATATATATATGGAACCAACTCAACAATATGTTCAATGTTATGATTTTCAGGTATCTAGGAAGCAATATCTTAAACGGGGAGATCCCATCAAATATCATAACGTACAATGATCGAGTCCGAACTGTCAAGTTATCTCACACAAGCTAGCCACTTGTGAATGGCTAACCGTAAGAAACTTCAAACAGTTCAGACACAAATGCAATGAAGTCCAGGAGAGTATAGTGTTTCCCCAGGTCGTTATGTCCCAACGAGTTGTGCGAGAATAATCAAACGAATAGTGATCGGGAGAATTTGAACGGAAAAGAGTTTTGATTGATTATACCTAAAGAAAAAGTTTATAAATTACAGGGGCTTAAATGCAAATTAAAGAAAATTAAAAAGATAAATTATATTAAATAAACGCTATCACTATTTTTAAAAATGATGTTTTTGATTTTTCTTTTATAAAACTTAAATTAAAAACTACGTGACGTACAAAAGAAAATGTGAAAATGAAATAGTATTAATCCTAAAAATATAAAAATGACATTTTTACAAACCTAATAATAAGAGAAAAATTTTAGAAAAAGAAAATTATTTTTATAACTATCTATCTAATTATTATTAATTAAAAACTATTTTTACTTATTTAATAATACCCTAAAATACAAGAAAATATGAAATAAAGCTAAAAAATGAAATTATGACTTAGAAAAATCTAAAATAACTAAAGAGAATTTTCAAAACTAATTTTGTATTTTTCTGATTATTTTTCTATTTTCTATGAATTAAAAACTATTTAAAACTAATTAAATTGCTAAAAATTACTATTTAAACTAAGAAAATTATGGAAAAATATTTTTTATGACTTTTTGAATATTATAAAACTAAGAAAATTAAAATTGTATTTTTTTGAGCTTTTTCTAATTTATTTGAATAAAAAGCTAATTAAAAATGCTAAAAACTGAAATTAAATGCAGAAAAATAGCAAATGAACAGTGAAAAATATGAAAACTTCCAGAATATTATAAAATATTATTCTAAATATAGGAAAAATAATAAAATTGTGCAGGTGTTCAATAATTAGGTTCTGTAGTGAAAAAGTGCTTATAAATAAGCACTAAAAATAAGCTATAAGTACCAAATGAGCACCAAATTATCACAGAAGCTAGAGTATGCTAAAATTACTTAAAACCAACATATTCCAACTATCCTAAACCTCTGAACAACAATCTACAATGATATGGGTCTATTTAAGCACTAGTGCCAAACAGCCCTTATGTACTAACTTTAAGCCCTTGTTAAGCCAGCTTATAAAAATCACAAAAATAAACTAAAATCACCATGAAAACAACTACCAACCAAAGTGTCTAAATACAAAATTTCAGCTAATAAGGACTAAAATTGAGGAAACTAAAAATGCAAAAGTGGAAGCTATGGAAACGGGTCAAAATGAGCTATTAAGCTTGCATAAGCTAATGAAAAGCTACCACTACTGAACCAAAGGTTGAATAAGCTATAAACAAGTTATGGGAACTTAGAATAAGCAACAACAACAAGAAAAACACAATAAATAAGCAAAAATAAGGAATAAGCAAAACGGGAGTTTTGTGAAAAAGGGCTTAAAAGAAGCTAATGAATAAGCAGTTAATAAGCTAAGTAGAGATAAACTAATATTTTTCTAATTAAGATGATCAGCTAAAATTTAATATCCCAAAAGATTATATCCTAAATCCTAATGGTAAGATCACAATAAAATTACAAAGTTTATTAAAAAACGGGTTTTTATGAAATTTTGACTTTTGGACAGAATTGAAAACTTGACTTATTTGAACTTTGATCTTAATTTGCCAACTGAATATGATGTTTTAAGCTAAAGCAAAGTTACATAAGGCTACTCCACTGAATTCTAAGCACAAATCAAACTTTTGATATTCCTAAATTCCAACAGTCATGAGTTTAAGACAGTTGAAGAGAGATTTTGACTTTGAGTGAATTTTGATGACAAGTAATGACTAGAATGATTCAAGTAGACTTAATGGAGACTAAGTAGAAAGGTTTTAAACACAAACAACAACTTAAGCTCAATTAAGCCAACTGTACCAAACACTAGTTTAACCAACTGATTTCAACTTAACTACTGTTAATCCACACATCCAAGCTATAATTATTATTAGAATAGATCTAAACTACCTATATGATGCAGAAAACAGTGACTACAATTATCAATTAGCTACTAGACTATTAATGCAATCATGGCAGTAATGAAACAGCATTCAAGCACTTACAAAGATCCTAGCCACAATGGCTTGCCAAACACCACATGTAACCACTGACCTAAACCTATCATAAACCCATATCCATCACTGCATCAACCCAAATCCACTTCCATGCCTGCTTAACCAAGATTTTCTTGCAGTTTGACTTTCGTTGACCAATCACCAAACTTGCTTGAAACTGTGTTCCAAGCTTACCAAAAGCTATAATAAGCTTAAGTAAGCTTGTTTGAATGAAAATGAAGCTACTTGGAGCTTTGAGTATAAGAGCTTGAACTTGAATTTTTTAACAGTAAACCATAGAACATGAAATGTTAATACAATTTGAATTGACACTTGAAAACAGTTTTAATACACTTAAATAACTTAATTTGATACAATGAAACAAAAGATTACAGCTTAGAGCTTAATTAAAAACATAAACATAAAAAAACGACATACATATGAAATAAAAAACTAAGTACTGCCTTGTTCTCTTGCTTCTCTTCTTCTTTTTATACACCAAATGTCTTCTCTCTCTCCTCTGATCACTTCCCATCAATAATCCTGGCTGTGGAAACGTAGAGGGGGGTGAATACGTTACCGTTTAAAAACTTTAGATCTTTAGTATCAAATCGCTTATGAAGCTTGTTATAATATGAAAGTACCAATTATTGTTTGTGACTAATATAAAGCATGGTAAACCAAGTTGTCACACAATCATGAACATCAAACCACATCACAAACAATAGTATAGTGCAAGTATAAAAGTAAAGAGATAAAGAAAGGAAAGTGCAAACTGAACACGAGGATTTATAGTGGTTCGGTCACGGATCTTCTTTCCGCCCTACTCCACTCCCCGAGTACCCAACTCGAGAGTTACTTCACTAAATCAACAAGCTCCCTTCTCGGCGGAGAAAACCTTACAATCGTCGCTTACACTTTTTCCGGTACAAAGCTAAATACCGGGTTCTAGTTCGAGGTAGAACCAACCTAACGTCGCCTATACAATATTTCCGACACTAAGCTAGATGTCGAGTTCTTTTACAAGGGTACAACCACTCCCAATATGTTTTATGGCCCAACATAATAAACCTTGTGTTTTATGGCACAAACACATAAACCATCTAATCTAGTTTGGTGAAAGTGTTGTTATGATGCAATGATGTTTACACTAATGATCCATGACACAAATGTCTAATGGATATGAATAACTACTTCTAAATGAACTTCCATTGATAGGAAGCCTTCATGATGAAGATCACAAGTTCCCTAAACTTCTTGTGATAGATCTTCAACTTATGGTGAGTGGGGATGGCTAGATCTCCAAGATTTCCTTGGTTGATCAAAGAGTATGCTTACAACAAAGATGAATGTTAGAAGCATTATGATCATGATCATTAGGGTGTTTAATGTGTGTTACTACATTGTTAATGATTGATCTAAATGTATGCAAGAAGGTAGAGAAGATGTGCTTTGAAGTGGTAAAGAAATGGGAAAACAATGGGCTTCTATTTATAGCTAAAAGTGGACAGGAGCGTCCACGGACCACGGACCCCTTAAAAGGGTTCCGTCCTTTATACAATTTGGTGCCGTGGGTACCTGACATAAAATCTAAAAAATCTTTCTTCAAATCTTTCCAAGATATTACCAAATCTTACTAAGATCACATTTGATATATTGAGTGTCAATCTAACCAAAATATTCAAGTGATCTTCCAAGGATTTCAAAGATGATGCATGACATGATGTAACATGTATTTCCATTTTTAGATTAAAAGGTTTATCAAAGTAAACTTGTAAAATATATTATGTAACTAGTTGATAAAATGTCTAGTTACCTTTTGAAATACTTGTGAATGCAAAATGTAAAATGAGGTTCGAAATAGAATGGTTAACCTATTAAAATACTTAGTGACTCTAAACGTATTTTAAACATTCTAAATGATTTGTTAATGGGTTTGATCATAATGCCACATAACAAACATGTACGAACCTGTGTTGTAACATACGAGGACTTGAGACATCGAGAGGTGTTGAATGTATGTTGAGACAAATGTAATTACAAGTAACTTGTACATTTTACGTTATGTATTACAAGTTACATGTTTGTCATCAATCAAAACAAACGAGACTGTATAGATTAAATATCGTAATATTTGCACTAACAATCTCCCCCTTTTTGATGATGACAAATATATGTAAACGTAATATAAAGTAAAATGTAAAAGGTTACTTATATCCTTACTACCTTTACATTACCTTCTCCGTTTACACTCTTCTCCCCCTTTTGTCGAAACAAAAAGGGCGTGTCCTTGGAGTTTAACTTTATTTCTCCCCAAAAAGGCGAGCTTGCATCATCCCTAGTGAAGTTAAACCGTCCACTTCAATCCGTCCCTTGTTTGGTAGCGGATCCATGGATCAAATAAAGAGGCTTAACCTACATCAAGGTTAGTTTTATGCAACAAAAATTATGAGAAATATATGAAAAGAAAAATGCATAGCAATGTTAGCCTATTTTCTCCACTTTTTATCGAAGCACAAATGCTTGTATGAAAAAGTGAGAATGATGCTAGATGCGTGTATGCTCCCCCTTGACGGTTGCTCCCCCTTGTTTGAGGCGTCAGGGTATGATTAAAAACCTATAAAACAAATATTAGTGCAAGACTATATTCGTCATTGGACGAGTGAGTGATATACAACAAAGTATGTATAAGATGCATTCAGTAAATTCTTGACGGAAGCTCCCCTTGCTCTAGGGCGTCAAGATGAACCTTCAAAATAAATATTAGTATAATAGAAGCTTTGTCTTAAGACAAATATGTCATATACAACCAAGTGTATAGACGATGCAATATGAGTGCTTAAAGGATATTCCTCCTTGTTCTAGGGTGTCAAGAAGCACCTAAAATAAGAAAAATAATTGATGCAAACTTCATCCTTAGATGAGTAAATTATATACAATCGAGTGTATATGATGATGAACCTACAATGAAAAACATTAGTGTAATATATTTCATCTTTTTCACAAAGAAAAATAAGATGTATATATGTGATAAATGATATAATCAAAGATCTCATGAAGTGTAGTCTCCTAATTACAATCATAAGAAAAGTGAGAATATAATATGATAAAAACCTACAAAATAGTTCCTAGAAAGAAGATATGGAGTCTCCCACCGGGTGTGCCACTAGTGGTGCTAGTGTTGGTGTCGGTTTACTAGTAGGATTCATGTGGTGATGGTAGATGACTCGAGATTTACAAAAGTAAGTTTTGGCTAATCTATGGTGGTGATGATTAGTGAAAGTGGTGATGGAAGGTGGTGGTGATTAGGTAGGAAGCTATTAAGGAGTTAGAAACTCGTATGTATAGCAAATATAAAAATATGGATTCATGCAATCCTTTCGTCATGTCAAGTGACCAAAGCTAAGAAAAAAAATATGAATGGACATTGCATTTCAATAATGCATAAGGGTTATGATTTGAATGATTTATTGATGCTAACAACCTATTGTTTTGAGCAAGTTCTCATATGCTTCAACCCAAGAGTAATCAATAATGTGTCCTATCTAATAATATATAAAATTGATAACATGAATATAAATTCGTTCATTGATCGACACGAATTATAAAAATGGCCTATTCTAGGTGACAATGGGAAAGGTAGTATTAGCATGGTTTAGACCGACATGGATGATTATCACTTTGAAAGGAAGTGAAGACAATATGGAAAATACTAATAATAATAATAATGAGTACCTATATGAGGATGAGAATGACATCATATAAGTGAGAGTTGGATGGACCAACGTGTTGGAAATGGCTGTTTTGATTAATATATCGTTTGCACTGACAAAGACATACATGATATATGTCAAGTGAGAAAAGGATAAGATCCTATGATGGTGTTCTAGATAGTGAAGTTGTAAGGTGCTAATTTAAGGAAAATCCTAAATTCGTTGATTGTGGAGATGAGGAAGTTTGTAAAACACATAATGTGTTTTTCACTTGATGAGGTATTGGTGCAAACTTGTCATATAAGGTTAAAAAGGTTGAACTAGTTGTGGTTTCGTGAACCGGTTTTAGCTAAGTGGTGTTTGCCTATGTGTTGGTATTTTAGAGTCTAATAGGCATAAAATTTGACAAAAGACAATTATGTGAATGGATTTCTCTCCCCCTTAATTGGTGGACATCCAACATAATGTGTAATGTATCAAATAAGGAATTAAAACAAAGTGTTTAGGAGGTTATTCGAGTTAACGAAAGAGGTGAGCTTAGTGATGTTTTTCTATATGATGGTTAGCATACAATGTACTTCATCCTTAAAGTCACGTACCTCTTCTCGATTAATACGAGATGATCGTATGATGAGGCATGTGGTTTCCTAATAGGAAGTGAAGAGGATTAGAGTATTGTTATAACTAAATAATGATGGAGATGATTTTTGGAAAGCGGAAGCAAAAATAAGATTTGGAAAAAGGTCGGTTGAAAGACAAAAATGCAAAGCCAACCCTCTAGAATTTAATTATATATGCTTTTAAACTATATACAAGTATAGGGGTCCCATAAAGCATAGTACTAATCTACGTAGCAATAAACAGGATTATACAAAATGAGCATATAAAAGTTAGAACCAAGTGAGATAACAAATAATTTGTTATCAACCTACAAAACAAATTTGTTAGTGACAAAAGATGTTAACATGATAGAAATCAAGTGATAACATATTATATAAGCAAAAACAACACATTACACTTAGTAGACAAGAAATCACCGCACAAGATAGCATCAAAACAATCATATTATGCAAGAATGCGATTTTATTCAAGACATTTCATTATGAGATTGTTTTGTCGTTAGACTTAGCCACTTAAGCATACTTGGATATACAATAATCTATGTGATTAATTTGTAAGATAAAAAGCTTCTAAAAGTTTGTCATACCAAAAGCACTTTGACAGATTATATGTGCACACGTAGCAAACAAATAGTATGACAAGAAGCAAAAGAAACCAAATGAAAGATTCATGCAAGCCATGTTTAAGACATAACAATTTGGAGCATGTATCATTTGGATCGTACTACACATAGATGTAATGAATGCCAACTAATAGCTTTCATACACAAATATATCATATCAAAATTATCGCGTATCAAAATGGCATATTATGAGTTCATAATTAACATGTGAATCATGCTAAAAATAATTCAAAAGTAAGTATCATGCAAATAAAGTTTAGGTTTAAACGTTTAGTAGCATGAAACAAGAATACAAGCATTATAAAGATAAAACCGTACTAAGGTTTACACATTTGACTAGTTATCAAACACTAAGATAATGTCAAATCAACTTATCATATCAAACAAGAACATGTAATCAACACATGTAAGTGCAATGCAAGTGGTTTTAAAAGAAAAGTCATATATACTACTTGTTTGATTAGTATTCCTAAGGCGAGGCAAACTATCAATGTTTTAACACTTAGTTTAGGCAAGTATAGGAATACAGATTTTTCAAGTTGGAGAATGAATATGAGACTATTACTAGCGATGCTCAATTAAGGCTAAACACGACCATTTTTACGGGTGATTCCACATACCCAACTTCTCTCCAGGAAGCAATTCAACCGTTAGGTCAAATTGAGTTTCTAGTGCAATAGGTTCTCCAGTAGTCATTCTCATGTTAGAAAGATGTGAACTCCTACTTTTGCATATTAAAGTGCATAAAAGATGATAGTTTACCAATACTTGGCTTAATGTGAATTAACTAATATGTAATATAACTAAGGTGATGAAGACGTCATGTTATACACATGAATTTTAACAATGGTGTGTTTGATAAACAATGTGTTTTAATCTTGTGTTTAGAATCTAAAGTTATTCAAATTACACAGCTAATTGTATGATCTAATGGATGACATCTTTTATGTTGAGTTGAAGTGTGTAATTTAAATGTGAATTGATCATCTAAGACTATAGAATATGTTAAACTAAGAACGTTCTTAAGAAAGCTCTTTGGTATTTTATTTAACAATAATCTAAGTGAGGTTACCAACTTCAATAGATCTTGTGTATGCTCTAAAGATGTGTAGTTTTAACCTTGGATGTGCACTCGGTTTGAGCAAGGTTAGGTTATGATGTACGCTTGAAAGGAAATAGATACAAATAGTATCTTTCAACAAATGAGATTATCCCATGGGATAAAGTTATCATGCTTATGAAAACAAGTATGACAGGATGAATTGGATATGCTAGTTCATAGAACTTGTAGATGTTTGTTTCAAGATCATTTAGCCAATGAGGTGTAATGAAATCTCTTGTAACACAACTATTTATGTCGCAAGAATGATGCATAGGATATACAATATCCTTTTAACAAGATGAAATCTTAACGCATGAATCTTAGTCATAATGTTCTTCAAAATATCATGTTTTCCTAAATGAAGATATGAAGCCAAAGTGTTTGAATCGGATAGTCCCATCTAAATAAACTTGGTCTCAAGATTATATTCACTAGATGATGACAAGAGGAATTCACTCGGGTTTCTTATGTATACTCCTCAAAAGTCATTGTTGCTTGGGGTGTATGATGTTGGCTTTGAGATTGCATTTTAACATATGTTGTTAAAATGTTGATTTGAGGTTTAACGAAATTTATGCAGAAGTTTAACGACGAAGTATTACTAATACTTTGATAATTTGTGAAGGTAGTACTACTTATACCTAGTGGAAATTGACAACAATTACCAAGAGCACCATGCTTATTTGATAGTTGAGGTTCTAGCCATAATGAATTATCTAAGTCCTTATATGTTGGAAAGGATGTTTGAGTTTGTTCAAACATGCATTTGATTCAGTACAAGTGTTGGACACAAGGGCTTTTTGAGCAATACACTCAACGAATTCAAATGATGGTAAGGATGGTGGATTGGTTGATCTAGGTGGTAGGTCTTCTAGTGTGTCTAAATAAGGATGTGGTGATGTAGGGGTTTGTTGTGCTATGGGAGTACTTAGGTTGATTATTTGTCCACAGATGTTGAACACAAAAAGTACGGATACTAATTCTTATGGTTCATTGGTTACTACAACTAGCGGGTGAAGTGCTTGAAGGTTTGGTTATGTCTATGAAGCTTAGGGGCTGAGGTATAGGTTCACCTTGAAAGGGCACGTTTGATTTAAAGTATACTCTTGGAAGTTCATGAGCAATACGGTTAATAGTGCCAAAAGATGGAAGAGGGATAGTAGGTGTCAAAGAGGGATAAGTGGCACCGTGGGTTTTTTTTGTTTTGGATAAGTGTTTCAACATGTGTTGTTAAAATACTTTTGTGTTGATTTTTCGGATATGACTTTTAATGACTACAATCGTAAGTCGCATATACTTGAATATTTCGGATGAAATACTTAAGTTGTCAATCCTAATTTGTTGAGGTTATAAAGCTTAGATTGAACTCAAGGATAACAAGACTTGATAATATGTATTTAACATATGTGTGAGTTATGACTTGATGTAAATACTTATTGTCTTGAAGGATGACACATTATTTTCATGTTAACCAGGTGAGGCAATACATGTAGATACAAAACAATATCTATAGTCATATGTTAGACTTGTGTATGATATCTTTGCAAATAATGAGTCCAGGTTTATTAGTCTCGGTAAGTCATCTAAGTCATCCGCAAACGGGTGAGGAGATGTTGGTGGTGTTGCACAAAGTTTGATAGGAACAAGCTTTGGAGACTTTGGTAGTGAAGTTGTTTTGGATGATGGTGGGTGATTTTTGGTGGTGGAGTTGGAGTACTCAAGTTTAGAAAGTTCACATCTTGAATGGGTGATGAGATGTTGAGAGGTAATGAGTCTGAGGATGAAGAGCTCAAGTTAATGAAGCAACAAGATCGAATGCTAATCCTAGTGGTTTTCTTAAGTGGCTTATTTGAGGTTAAGGATTTAGTCATTTTGATTTTACTTTAAGAAATGCTAAGCTTGAGGAAAAGTAACAGTGAAGGTGTGAAAATGATCATCTTGAATGTGTTGATTTATGGAACTAAGGATTCATGGATTTGATGTTAATCCATACAAAGATGGTAGTTTCTAATGAGATGGAAGTGTCTAAAATCATGTCAAACATCCTAAGTTAATCCATTGAGGATGTGTTGAGTGAGGTATGAAAGATATGCATTAACAACTATCCTAGAAACGAAGTTTGGTAAATTAGATTACGGGATTTAGTAAAATTCAATAACTTACCTGTAAGATTCACGGCACCATTACTTTACACAGCCGGAACCCTTAAATTGGTGCCGCCTGGTCCGCCTGTACAGGTATGGCGGTACCAAAATACATAACAGACGGTACCAACATTTTGGTGCCGTCTGATCCGTGGACATCAGAAAAGTTAACAGACCCATTTTTTAGGTGTCGGGGAGTTTTCCGAAACCTGAAATTTTGCTTAAAACATGTGACATTAATTACTTCTAGTTAGGAAAAGTCGATACCACATATACAAATATAGTGGAGCATAGACTTTGACCAAGGGCTAACGATTTTCACATAAAAGTGAAAATGGGTAAAATTTGATAACACACTTGTGCTATCCACCTGCATAAACCGGTTAGCATACAACATTGTTTTAAGTCATATTATCATCCTACAAAGTAAAAACAAATAAATTACATCATACAACATTGTTTTTGTCCTTGTACCAAACACTCTCTTAACACCTTCATTTTTCAAAGTACTTGACTAATTTACTTAGTACTCATTGCTAAGTGAGTTTTGACATTTCATAAGTTATGCGAGATGTTAGTAACCTATGCAAACGAAGTGATCTATTTCTACAAGCGATGGTAAAATAATTTTCCAACTTAGTGCACAAAATCTAGCAAATAACCTATTTTGCATAAACAAGAAATCGTCAAACAAGTGAATAAATAACATGGCAAGATTGACACTTATATTATGCAAACAAACAAGTGTAAACAACAATTTGAAAAATAAGCAAGCAACATATATGCAAACAACATAAACAAGTGGTCATTTAGCATAGCATAACAAGAAAGACACTTTTCGTCATTTTGCGTTTAAATATGACGATGTATACCAAGCTTGATTAGTTTCCTTTAAACATATTACCAAATTATTTAGTTTCAAAGGAAGTTGTATCAAAGTTCTAAGAATACCAACTTAAATTGCTTGATTCAAAATTTTGAGTTTTTATGTTAAAGCGAAACTCAATATTTTAGACATACTGTAGTATTTGGTCTATTTCACTTATTCAAAATTAGAATCAGGCCATGAGAGTATTTTTAAATGAAAGTAGACTCAATTCCCTTTAAAATGATAGGTGGCTCGACTCGTACGGACTTACGGTTAATTAGTTATGATTTTTTGAAGTTGCCCAAAAAAAACTGCATACTGTACATACGGATTCCACGGAACCAAATAAAGGGATCCGCCCTTTATAAGATTTGGTGCCGTGGTCCTCTGAGACAGATTCACCAAAACTAGTATTTGACATAGAGAAAACGTGTGCGACTTACTAGATTTCATAGTAAACATATAATACACATATTTAACAATATATCTACTTATGTAACTTATCTTAAACATTTACGGAGGTGATTTTTCAACTAGATTTATAGTTATCCCAAACACTTCTTTAAAATCATATTTCTTCGTAAATTTTCTATGAGCACACAATACAATACTTACTAGTTCTTTCAACAAACTTTTTTTTTTTATTTTACTTTTCAAGAAAACCTTAAAGCTTGTATACAAAGTTACATTTAACAACAAAATTTCTAAGTATAACAAGCAAAGCATTTTTCATATTATTTTTCGCTTCAATGGTAATTTGATACATGGATCGTACTCTATTTTAAAAACCATTTGTTTTGAAAATACGAGCTACGTGGCTCTGGTACCAATTGTGGAAACATAGAGGGGGGTGAATACGTTACCGTTTAAAAACTTTAGATCTTTAGTATCAAATCGCTTATGAAGCTTGTTATAATATGAAAGTACCAATTATTGTTTGTGACTAATATAAAGCATGGTAAACCAAGTTGTCACACAATCATGAACATCAAACCACATCACAAACAATAGTATAGTGCAAGTATAAAAGTAAAGAGATAAAGAAAGGAAAGTGCAAACCGAACACGAGGATTTATAGTGGTTCGGTCACGGATCTTCTTTCCGCCCTACTCCACTCCCCGAGTACCCAACTCGAGAGTTACTTCACTAAATCAACAAGCTCCCTTCTCGGCGGAGAAAACCTTACAATCGTCGCTTACACTTTTTCCGGTACAAAGCTAAATACCGGGTTCTAGTTCGAGGTAGAACCAACCTAACGTCGCCTATACAATATTTCCGACACTAAGCTAGATGTCGAGTTCTTTTACAAGGGTACAACCACTCCCAATATGTTTTATGGCCCAACATAATAAACCTTGTGTTTTATGGCACAAACACATAAACCATCTAATCTAGTTTGGTGAAAGTGTTGTTATGATGCAATGATGTTTACACTAATGATCCATGACACAAATGTCTAATGGATATGAATAACTACTTCTAAATGAACTTCCATTGATAGGAAGCCTTCATGATGAAGATCACAAGTTCCCTAAACTTCTTGTGATAGATCTTCAACTTATGGTGAGTGGGGATGGCTAGATCTCCAAGATTTCCTTGGTTGATCAAAGAGTATGCTTACAACAAAGATGAATGTTAGAAGCTTTATGATCATGATCATTAGGGTGTTTAATGTGTGTTACTACATTGTTAATGATTGATCTAAATGTATGCAAGAAGGTAGAGAAGATGTGCTTTGAAGTGGTAAAGAAATGGGAAAACAATGGGCTTCTATTTATAGCTAAAAGTGGACAGGAGCGTCCACGGACCACGGACCCCTTAAAAGGGTTCCGTCCTTTATACAATTTGGTGCCGTGGGTACCTGACATAAAATCTAAAAAATCTTTCTTCAAATCTTTCCAAGATATTACCAAATCTTACTAAGATCACATTTGATATATTGAGTGTCAATCTAACCAAAATATTCAAGTGATCTTCCAAGGATTTCAAAGATGATGCATGACATGATGTAACATGTATTTCCATTTTTAGATTAAAAGGTTTATCAAAGTAAACTTGTAAAATGTATTATGTAACTAGTTGATAAAATGTCTAGTTACCTTTTGAAATACTTGTGAATGCAAAATGTAAAATGAGGTTCGAAATAGAATGGTTAACCTATTAAAATACTTAGTGACTCTAAACGTATTTTAAACATTCTAAATGATTTGTTAATGGGTTTGATCATAATGCCACATAACAAACATGTACGAACCTGTGTTGTAACATACGAGGACTTGAGACATCGAGAGGTGTTGAATGTATGTTGAGACAAATGTAATTACAAGTAACTTGTACATTTTACGTTATGTATTACAAGTTACATGTTTGTCATCAATCAAAACAAACGAGACTGTATAGATTAAATATCGTAATATTTGCACTAACACTGGCCATTGGATGAGTTGAGACCAAATTGGCCGTTTGATCAATTTTGGCGGGAAAGATGGTTTTGACCTTGGGCTTCTGAAATTGCAACTAGGGGGTGGCATTAATTGTGGTGTATAAAGTTGGTAGATGTGATGATGAGGGGTGAAGGGATAAGGTGAGGTGATGGGAATATGTTGCAGGCAACTTGGGAAGGAGATAAGCCAGTGGGAGGGAAAGGGGATTGGTTTGACTGGTGGGTTTGACCAGGGGTCCAAAATAGGGGGGGTCACAATGTTTTGACAGGGGGCTCAATTGGTTGGCAGGGGTCAAAGCTTAGGCTTAGTAATACAAGGACCATTTTGCAATTTCTGATTTTTGAAGGACCATTTCTGCCAATTTCCCAAAGTTGTCACAAGGATCACTTTTGCCAAGTTTTAATAGTACAAGGACCATTTTTGACATTTTCAAATTTCCAAGGACTATTTGTGACAATTTCAAAACTTGAGGGACTAAAGTTGTAATTTTGCAATTTTTTATTTTAAGGACCAATTTTGACAACTCATGAATCCCTAAGGACTTAAAATGATATTTTTCTTTATTTTGATTTACCAGGGACTGTTTTTGACAACTTTTGAAACTTGAGGGACTAAAACTGCCAATTATGCAAACTTGATACGTTTTTCACCAGATTTTGATATTTTTGCATTTAAAACACATAAACACTTATTTGTGATATTTTTATCATTTTGATGCATTTCTGAGTGTTTTCAGATGTTTTTGCAGTTTAAATGGTACAAAAATGATGAGTATTTAGACATTCATCAATCCCCCACACTAAGATATTGCTAGTCCCTAGCAATGTTTTGAGAAAAATTAATGGATTTCATCTCTTTACCAAAAGCCATTACTTCTGGAGTAGCCAAATGTTTCAGCTCAAGTAAGAACCTTGGTACACCGATAACCAAATGATTTTGAGCAAATCACCAGCTTCCAACGGATTTGATTTGTCTTTACCAGAAGCCGTTTGCTTCTGGACTAGCCAACTCTTAGATAAATTATCAATATTATCTTTGGTGAGTCGATTACCAATTATGGATTTCCAACTGCCTTTACCACAGGCCATAAACTTGCGGGCTAGCCAACTCTTCACTAATTAAAGATATGGTGAGCTGAACACCATACAATTTTGGGCAAATTGCAAGCCGTCAACGGATTTTAGATATCTTTACCAAGAGCCGTTTGCTCCTGGATTAGCCAATCCTTTTGTTTATTAGACATGGCGGACTGATAACCATAAGCTGAGTAAGTGCAAAACACTTACTCCAAAAAAAATTTTGGCCAAAAATGGGGGAATTGGGTGGTATAATTACATGGTAAAATTCGTGAGAATTCCCCCCACACTAGAAATGAATATTGCCCTCAATATTCAAAGTACCGGCGGTTATGCCGAAACTGAGAACGTAAAAGGGAAATACTACGGCCATTATTTAGCAAGATTTTTTTTTTTTTTCTTTTTTTTTTTTTTTTTGATGAAACTCTTATATACAACAGCGGGGGGCAACTCCCCCACACTAGGGTGGTACACACGGGTGAAAACCCATGTAGCATGCTACTGTTTTTGATTCCCGAGTCGCTAGCTTGACTCGATCCCCGCATTCATTGGTTCATGGGGAAAGTAACGTGAAAAACCAATCTCGATCGGACTTTCGTTCACAATGTTAATAAACATATGAACATCAGAAATTTCCACACCGACGAGATACAACCGCGGTATTGTTAATAGTAGAAACTATAAAGGATGATACCGGGGTCAAAGATGGTGTCCTCATTCCCGAAAGAGAAAAGGGAAAGAGCAACCACACCATCTGTGAAGAATGGAATGAAGATGTGCATGAGAATGCATGTCCATTCCTCATCAGTAAGAATCAAATCACCATTTTTGACATTTTTAAGCTTAAACTTGAAGTTTATATGGTGATTGTCAATAAGATGTCCGGGAGGGAGGGTAGGAAACGGTTCTTCAATCAACAGATTTTCCAGAAAAAGGATGTCCCCCTCCGAATCAAAGTAAGTATTATCAATTCCTGTTGGAATTGACTCATCACTAAGAAAGGTGTCGACTTCATTCCAAAAGTTGTCATCTTCCTCATCAGGAGTGAGAGAAGGGATGGAAGAGTCGGGAATAATAAGACTAGGAGATGATGGATCATTTTTGAGCAATTCTTCAATGGGAAGAATGTCTCCCATTGGATCACAAACATCATCATCCAATTCAGATGAAACTGAAGAGAGTTTGGTTTCATCCACAGAGTTAACAAACTCGATACGATAAACTGATTCCGGAGGTGGGACAAGTGGTGTGCTCTTAGAGCTAGCAATTTCCACCACTTCCGATAAAGTCTCCGATTCTAGATCATCATTATCAAGAACACTCTTGACTTTCCTGGTACAACTTTCAAACCATTTGTTTGAACCAGGGTTGATTTTCAAAGCTTTTAGCTCAACACGTTTTTGGTGACTCCTCTTAACCGTGAAATTTGAGAGTGTTGCATTGATTCTTTCAGATTTTTGATCAATTGTGGCAACACTCTGTTTGGATAGAGGTTTGGAGTTTTGGTTGATATTCAACGTGAGTTCTTCGTTGTCAACCCGTATGGTCAACTCTTCAGCAAATACATCAATTAGAGCACGACTCGTTCTCAAGAAAGCTCTCCCTAAGATGAGGGGAACTCTAGGATCTGCATCAAAGTCTACTACAACAAAGTCAGTAGGAAAGTGAAACTTTCCTACTTTCACCACGACATCCTCGGCTATCCCAAGTGGACGAGTTATGGTACGGTCCGCTAGCTCGAGTGTCATACAAGTGGATGTAAGTTTAGGAAGAGACAGTTTCTTCCATACTGAGAGTGGCATGAGGTTAATGCTTGCGCCAAGATCGGCCAAGGCGGAGCATTGAACCATCCCCAAGAAATCACATGGGATTAAAAACCTGCCAGGGTCTTCAAGCTTTTTGGGAAGCTTCTTGAGAAGGACCGCTGAGCATTGCTCATTGAGAGGGGTTTTAGCCATCTCAGATAACTTATCTTTGTTGCTCAGTAAGCCTTTGAGCGTGGATGCAAATTTAGGCATTAGAACGAGAGCATCAACGAAGCTTATATCAAAGTGTAGTTCATTGAAGATTTGGAAATTTTTTTCCATTTGCTCTTTGTTTTTGTCTTTGAGCTTCTCATCATGCATTCTTGATGGGTAAGGAAGCTGACTAGACTTTTGAGCCGGGACGGAAGTCATTTCTGGCTCAGAATTTGTCTTCGGAACTTCGGGTTCCGGACTTAAAGCTTGGACTACCGAAGGTGGGACGTGTGCGGTACTTCGTGGGCTTGAGAAATGCACCTTGTCCGTTGTATCCTTGGTAACTTGACTCATTGCTCCTGGTGGAGGAGGCATTGGAGTCGAAGGTCCATTGTGCGTCTTACCACTACGAGTGGTGACGGCTTTCAACTCGGCATTTGGATTTGGAACTGTATTGCTTGGGAGTCCTCCAGAAGATGATGAAGCTTTGTTCATATTCATGTTCATGAAACTGCTCATCATATTCTTCAACTCATTTGCGAGACATTGTGGTATCAATTTCCTTTTTTAGCTCAACCCTCATGTTATTGATCTGAGTTTGCATTGAACGTATGCTTGACTCAGTAATTTTCATGAAGTCATTTGGTAGGGGAGCTTGAGAAGGTTGTTGATAACTTTGTTGATTTGGAGCTTGATATGGTTGGTTGAAATTGTTCCGGTTTTGATTGAAATTTTGAGAGTTATTGAAGTTTTGTCCTTGATTCGAAACAAAGCGATTTTGATTGCCATGGTTTTGCACAGGAGGAAAACCAGGTGGTGTCATACCGCTAGGTGCACGGTAGTGAGGATCAGCTTGTGGTCGGTATTGATTGTGGTTTACAGAAGCTACGGGAGCTTGGTAAAAAGAAGCATCGGTTGCTTGACAATCATAATACGCGTGTGGACCATTACAAGTTTCACACACCTTGTTTACGGCTTTGATTGGTTCAGGCTTATGAATTCCGCTTTTGATTTCCTTTACGTCTTTCATCATACAACGGATGACGTCCGTTAGAGCGGCTATTGGAGCGGCTAACTCAGAAGAGTTATTGGATGAAGAAGCAGGAGTGTTCGGAATATTGACTTTGTTGCGAGAAATAGGAACTTTTGATTTTTCCTCGCAAATCTCAATCACATCTTTAAGCTTACGATTCAAGATATTGCCACCGGCGGTTGCGTTCAAAGAATCTTGATCGTTACCGTTCAACCCATTATAAAAGATATTGACTTGTTGAAGCTCCGTGAATTCATGATGGGGGCATTTCCTGAGGAGATCTTTGAATCTCTCCCATGCCTCTCCAAAGTTTTCATCGAAATTTTGACGAAATCCAGAAATTTCATTTTTAAGATTAGTCGTCTTTGATGGAGGAAAGAAATAATTGACAAACTTTTGAACAAGATCCTCCCAAGTTTCGATGGATCGAGGGGGTTCTTTTTCCAGCCAAATCCGGGCTGTCCCCTCAAGTGAGAATGGAAATAGCATCAACTTGATCACTTTTTGTGGCACATCCTTGAAATTGATAGTTGAAGTCAACTTGTTAAACCAACGGATGTGTGCATACGGGTCTTCTCGGTCAAACCCGTGGAATTGATTTGTAGACACAAGTGTGATCAAATGTGTCTTCAATTCAAAGTGATCAGAATTGATTACCGGTAAAACGATGGCATCTCCATAACCCTCGGTGGGTGCCTGGAGCATTTCCGCCATAGTTCGTTCGTCTGCCATATTGTTGCTTGCAATAGTACGAATCTCGGGTTCGACTATTTGGGCAGCACGTCTACGAGAACGTCTTCTAGGAATTTCTGCTAGATCACGAAAAGGACTCAATGATCTAGAAGAACGAGTGCGCATGCACTAGAGTTAACTCTAAGGAATCTCAGAGTTAAGGAAGGGAATTATGAAAGGAATTATGAAAATGGGGTAAGAAGAATCTTTTTGGGTTTTATGGTTTTGAAAAGTAGATATAACAACAAATCCAATTAAAACAATATCGAGGCAAAACAACAGTGAACTTAAACCAATAATCACAAGATGAATGGCTTCTTTGAAAAAGGTACACCACTCACAAGGACACAAAGGCAAGTTTTAATCTTTGGTTCGGGAACTTATTATGGTCGTACCCCCAGTTAGGTAGTACACTGCCTTGGTTTGCGGTGGTAATATTTTATGTTGTTATTATTAAACAAAGAAAACGACAAATCTTTTTGTATTTTTATCTTTGATACATATATAGAAACAAAAGAAAAATATTTTTGTATTTTATACGTTTTAAGCTGTTTTTGGGTTTTTGGATTTTTTATAAGAATATATATATAGATATAGATAGATGGTATGAACAAAGAGTGAATATTCAAATCACTAATCTGCTAAGCGTAAGATAATTAGCACAGCTCCCCGGCAGCGGCGCCAAAATTTGATCGAGTCTGAACTGTCAAGTTATCTCACACAAGCTAGCCACTTGTGAATGGCTAACCGTAAGAAACTTCAAACAGTTCAGACACAAATGCAATGAAGTCCAGGAGAGTATAGTGTTTCCCCAGGTCGTTATGTCCCAACGAGCTGTGCGAGAATAATCAAACGAATAGTGATCGGGAGAATTTGAACGGAAAAGAGTTTTGATTGATTATACCTAAAGAAAAAGTTTATAAATTACAGGGGCTTAAATGCAAATTAAAGAAAATTAAAAAGATAAATTATATTAAATAAACGCTATCATTATTTTTAAAAATGATGTTTTTGATTTTTCTTTTATAAAACTTAAATTAAAAACTACGTGACATACAAAAGAAAATTTGAAAATGAAATAGTATTAATCCTAAAAATATAAAAATGACATTTTTACAAACATAATAATAAGAGAAAAATTTTAGAAAAAGAAAATTATTTTTATAACTATCTATCTAATTATTATTAATTAAAAACTATTTTTACTTATTTAATAATACCCTAAAATACAAGAAAATATGAAATAAAGCTAAAAAAATGAAATTATGACTTAGAAAAATCTAAAATAACTAAAGAGAATTTTCAAAACTAATTTTGTATTTTTCTGATTATTTTTCTATTTTCTATGAATTAAAAACTATTTAAAACTAATTAAATTGCTAAAAATTACCATTTAAACTAAGTAAATTATGAAAAAAATATTTTTTATGACTTTTTGAATATTATAAAACTAAGAAAATTGAAATTGTATTTTTTTGAGCTTTTTCTAATTTATTTGAATAAAAAGCTAATTAAAAATGCTAAAAACTGAAATTAAATGCAGAAAAATAGCAAATGAACAGTGAAAAATATGAAAACTTCCAGAATATTATAAAATATTATTCTAAATATAGGAAAAATAACAAAAGTGGTGCAGGTGTTCAATAATTAGGTTCTGTAGTGAAAAAGTGCTTATAAATAAGCACTAAAAATAAGCTATAAGTACCAAATGAGCACCAAATTATCACAGAAGCTAGAGTATGCTAAAATTACTTAAAACCAACATATTCCAACTATCCTAAACCTCTGAACAACAATCTACAATGATATGGGTCTAATTAAGCACTAGTGCCAAACAACCCTTATGTACTAACTTTAAGCCCTTGTTAAGCCAGCTTATAAAAATCACAAAAATAAACTAAAATCACCATGAAAACCACTACCAACCAAAGTGTCTAAATACAGAATTTCAGCTAATAAGGACTAAAATTGAGGAAACTAAAAATGCAAAAGTGGAAGCTATGGAAACGGGTCAAAATGAGCCATTAAGCTTGCATAAGCTAATGAAAAGCTACCACTACTGAACCAAAGGTTGAATAAGCTATAAACAAGTTATGGGAACTTAGAATAAGCAACAACAACAAGAAAAACACAATAAATAAGCAAAAATAAGGAATAAGCAAAACGGGAGTTTTGTGAAAAAGGGCTTAAAAGAAGCTAATGGATAAGCAGTTAATAAGCTAAGTAGAGATAAACTAATATTTTTCTAATTAAGATGAGTAGCTAAACTTTAATATCCCAAAAGCTTATATCCTAAATCCTAATGGTAAGATCACAATAAAATTACAAAGTTTATTAAAAAACGGGTTTTTATGAAATTTTGACTTTTGGACAGAATTGAAAACTTGACTTATTTGAAGTTTGATCTTAATTTGCCAACTGAATATGATGTTTTAAGCTAAAGCAAAGTTACATAAGGCTACTCCACTGAATTCTAAGCACAAATCAAACTTTTGATATTCCTAAATTCCAACAGTCATGAGTTTAAGACAGTTGAAGAGAGATTTTGACTTTGAGTGAATTTTGATGACAAGTAATGACTAGAATGATTCAAGTAGACTTAATGGAGACTAAGTAGACAAGTTTTAAACACAAACAACAACTAAAGCTCAATTAAGCCAATTGTACCAAACACTAGTTTAACCAACTGATTTCAACTTAACTACTGTTAATCCACACATCCAAGCTATAATTATTATTAGAATAGATCTAAACTACCTATATGATGCAGAAAACAGTGACTACAATTATCAATTAGCTACTAGACTATTAATGCAATCATGGCAGTAATGAAACAGCATTCAAGCACTTACAAAGATCCTAGCCACAATGGCTTGCCAAACACCACATGTAACCACTGACCTAAACCTATCATAAACCCATATCCATCACTGCATCAACCCAAATCCACTTCCATGCCTGCTTAACCAAGATTTTCTTGCAGTTTGACTTTCGTTGACCAATCACCAAACTTGCTTGAAACTGTGTTCCAAGCTTACCAAAAGCTATAATAAGCTTAAGTAAGCTTGTTTGAATGAAAATGAAGCTACTTGGAGCTTTGAGTATAAGAGCTTGAACTTGAATTTTTTAACAGTAAACCATAGAACATGAAATGTTAATACAATTTGAATTGACACTTGAAAACAGTTTTAATACACTTAAATAACTTAATTTGATACAATGAAACAAAAGATTACAGCTTAGAGCTTAATTAAAAACATAAACATAAAAAAACGACATACATATGAAATAAAAAACTAAGTACTACCTTGTTCTCTTGCTTCTCTTCTTCTTTTTATACACCAAATGTCTTCTCTCTCTCCTCTAATCACTTCCCATCAATAATCCTGGCCATTGGATGAGTTGAGACCAAATTGGCCGTTTGATCAATTTTGGCGGGAAAGATGGTTTTGACCTTGGGCTTCTGAATTTGCAACTAGGGGGGTGGCATTAATTGTGGTGTATAAAGTTGGTAGATGTGATGATGAGGGGTGAAGGGATAAGGTGAGGTGATGGGAATATGTTGAAGGCAACTTGGGAAGGAGATAAGCCAGTGGGAGGGAAAGGGGATTGGTTTGACTGGTGGGTTTGACCAGGGGTCCAAAACAGGGGGGGTCACAATGTTTTGACAGGGGGCTCAATTGGTTGGCAGGGGTCAAAGCTTAGGCTTAGTAATACAAGGACCATTTTGCAATTTCTGATTTTTGAAGGACCATTTCTGCCAATTTCCCAAAGTTGTCACAAGGATCACTTTTGCCAAGTTTTAATAGTACAAGGACCATTTTTGACATTTTCAAATTTCCAAGGACTATTTGTGACAATTTCAAAACTTGAGGGACTAAAGTTGTAATTTTGCAATTTTTTATTTTAAGGACCAATTTTGACAACTCATGAATCCCTAAGGACTTAAAATGATATTTTTCTTTATTTTGATTTACCAGGGACTGTTTTTGACAACTTTTGAAACTTGGGGGACTAAAACTGCCAATTATGCAAACTTGATACGTTTTTCACCAGATTTTGATATTTTTGCATTTAAAACACATAAAACACTTATTTGTGATATTTTTATCATTTTGATGCATTTCTGAGTGTTTTCAGATGTTTTTGCAGTTTAAATGGTACAAAAATGATGAGTATTTAGACACTCATCAATCCCCCACACTAAGATATTGCTAGTCCCTAGCAATGTTTTGAGAAAAATTAATGGATTTCATCTCTTTACCAAAAGCCATTACTTCTGGAGTAGCCAAATGTTTCAGCTCAAGTAAGAACCTTGGTACACCGATAACCAAATGATTTTGAGCAAATCACTAGCTTCCAACGGATTTGATTTGTCTTTACCAGAAGCCGTTTGCTTCTGGACTAGCCAACTCTTAGATAAATTATCAATATTATCTTTGGTGAGTCGATTACCAATTATGGATTTCCAACTGCCTTTACCACAGGCCATAAACTTACGGGCTAGCCAACTCTTCACTAATTAAAGATATGGTGAGCTGAACACCATACAATTTTGGGCAAATTGCAAGCCGTCAACGGATTTGAGATATCTCTACCAAGAGCCGTTTTAATACAAATTAACATTTTAGCAACTAATAACCAAATGATACATGAGTTTGGATTAGTGATACACCTGATACACATTACACTAATAAATATTCCAAAACCTGATACACATACAAAAACCTGATACACATTAAACTTCTAATCAAAGTGTATCACCTAGGTTTCGTAAATTTTAAAAAGAAATCTATCGAAACTTTAACAACTTTAGTTGTAGTAAATAAAAAAATTATTTTTATTGTAAGGAGAGTATCTCTTGTCAAATTTTAGTTCGATCTCATTTTAACAACTTTAAGTTTGATCTTATTTGATCTAGATTCTATATATATATATACATACATATATATATATATATATATATATATATATATATATATATATATGTGTGTGTGTGTGTGTATATATATATATATATATATATGTATATATATATATGTATATATATATATATATGTATATGTATATATATATGTATATGTATATATATATATATATATATATATATATATGTATATATATATATATATATATCTATATATATACACACACACACACACATATATATATATATATATATATATATATATATATATATATATATATATATATACATACATACATATTTGCATCAACATACAACTTTGTTGTTGTGTTAGTTTTAGTTAATTTATCAAAATGTATTGTATAGTCTTTGTACTTTTGTTGTTTATGTGGTCTAGTAATTTGATCCACATCCTTTGTATATGTGCTATTAGTAATTCGACCCGCATACCTTATTGGTTGTAGATTTTAGCTGATTTCAATCAGAAAGCTCTATTTTAACTCATTTGCAACTCATTTGTATGTAACAAGCAAACAATTTCGGTCTGGTAATCAACACCGAGTGATTTGTCATATGCGTACTTCATGTATATCGAATTTGCGTTGGGTTCATAAGATAATCACATTTGATAGCATTCATCATTTGTGTTTCGAGATGAAAATGGCTAGATTTGGTTCCTTCTACATATATGCAGAAGCTACAAATGTAACTGTAGTTGGGCGTTAGACATTAAACAACCAAAATATATGTATTTAATATACTGAATTACACAATGCTAGCGGTAATATTAGCATTTAAAAAAATCTTAGTTTTGAGAATGTGTTATAAAAACAAGTCAAGTTGAAAATAAGATTCCTATTAAGTCATATTAGCTAAATTGAACTCAAATTTGTTAAAATCTATTCTTAAATTATCATATTGAGTTTTAAGAGTTTCAAAGCTTTTTAGATAAGTTTTTGAACAAGTACTGTTAGTATATACCTCGTAATCTGAAAAAGCCATAAGAGTCATGTTCGTAGGGACTTCATCTTCTGCCATATAGCTCCAGTCAAAGCCAAGACCATCAATAACCACAAAGGCTTTGGAAGAAGTTTCTTCCACATTTACAGTCCTTCTAGTGCTTTCTTGGTTCCTAGGTCCTTTGCTTTCTTAATTCCTACTTCTGCTATCTTGGTTCCTAGGTCCTCTGAACTTCCTTGCAAAATGTCCCAACTTGTGACAGTTGTAACACTCTACCTTGGACTTGTCATATCCAGCTTTGTCACTCCCATTGATAGTGATCTTTTTACCAGTCATCTTCATGGATTTGTTCAAGGTCCTCATGTACAAGCTGAGACCCATTTGATTGATTGGTAAAAAAAATGCATAAACAGTAGCATCACTTAAGTTAGCAGTACTAATTTGAGTGCTAGCAGTACTAACTTGAGTGCTAGTCGTACCAACTTGAGTGCTAGTAGTACTGACTCCATAAGCATTATTTGCTTCATCAGTACTGCTAGTTCTAGGAGATGACACAAAAGCCATGTTTTGAGAACTTGAGATTGAGCTTGAGCTTGCAGTTCTTTTAACCCCTTGTTCAAGGCTCATTTTGTCTAGATCAGATTTATTCCTCCAGACCACAACATGAGTATTCCACTCAGAAGGTAAACTTCTCAAAAATTTCAAATTGAGATCTTCTTTTGAAATATTTTCACCCAAGATGGCCATATGAATTAAAATCTTCTGAAGCCTGTTAAAAATAGAGTCAAGAGAGTCTGCACTTGGAGCATTAAAGTTCTCATACATTTGCTTCAGAAGAGTCTTCTGAGTCTTCTTTGTGGCTTCATTACCACCAAATCTTGTTTGTATAGCTGCAAAACAAGGTCTTAGCATCCTTATACTGATTAAAAGTCATCAGATGCTCATTGGAAAGTGCCATCCGTAGCATACTTGTTGCCTTCACATCATTCTTCTTTTGAGTCTTTTCTTCAGTAGTTATGGTATTATTGTAGTTGTGACACCATCAGTTGTATGTGTTTTAGCTACTGGCTTGAATGAGTTATCATTCTCTATGACATCCCATAGAGCATAGTCTTGTACCTGAAAGTATTGCTCAATCCTAAGCCTCCACATATCATAATCACCCTGTTTAAGAATGGGCAATTTTGCAATAGTAGTGGTTTGAGCAGATTTCATATCCATCTCTTCCTTGTTAGTAAATAGTTCTTCTTGTTAGTTTCTTCTATATCAAAGTTTAAGAACACAAGCTCTGATACCACTTGTTGATCCCAAACACACGATCAATTCCTTATCTTGTAAAGATTGAGTTACTTTGGATAAATCCAAAACAACTATATTAGAAACTTTGTGAATACTAAAGAGTATGCGGAATCTACTCTTTAAATACTTAGAAGAATATTAATGAAATAGTAAAGAATGATATCACCAAAAAAGCTCCAATATTATTAAGATCAATAATACGAGTACTCTGTGTAGTACTAAGGTTTACAACCTTGAAGCTATGAAAAACTATATCAAAACTCGTATAAGACACCATAACCCAGGATCTCGTTTTATACACTAAGGAGTCCTTTACAAGATAACTATATCTTCTAACAATATAGAATATACGTATCTTTTTAACTATATAGAATATACACTGAATAAGTCGATACATATCACTTCACACGTCTTATCTCTTTAGCAGTCTTAATCTTCATCAAGCAGTCTTAAGTCTTTCAGCAGTCTTAATCCTCATCAGCCTTCTTAAGTTCTTCAGCAGTCTTAAGCTAGTACTAACTTTACTCTATCAGTACTAACTGGAATAGTACTGGCAGTTGTAATCTTGAACCGTACTAACTCTTGGCCTGGCAATACTAAGTATGAAGAATTTTCATTCCCAACAGTAGTCGAGTATGAGGACCTCAAAACATTCAAAGATTTTATGTCATGAACCATGTGCGTAAGATATCAAAAACTAATTCGCATGTAAAGGGGGGTATTTGGGATTGTCTATTAAATCTGACCATTACGTTTTCAATATTATAGATACGTCGTTTTGAGGGCATTTTTGATTGGTCATCCAAACTGGTTATCTAAAGATATGTGAGTTAAGTAAGCAGTTTGAAATTCACATGTTGAAACAACTCATTTTAAAAGACAGTAACCATTTTTAATAAGCAGTCCCAAACACCCTTTTTTCATCTCCAACAGTGTGAACTATTAATGAATTAGAAACAACCTCAGGATTTATCATTTTGTAACAGTCTAGTATTGATCTTGATTAAAACACATATATATCTCCATGGCCGAGTATTTCAAATGAATGGTGAAAATATAAATAGGTCAAAACCGTAAGATCGTGTGAATACCTTTAGTACATCGTCATATATATATATATATATATATATATATATATATATACTAGACGAGTACCCGTGCCTAGCGGCATCGGTTTCTAGCGGCAGACAATTAACGATATGCGATATTATGGTAAATGTTTCATATAACGTTCAAAATAGAACGTGAAAAGATCTCGATGAGACCCGATTCACCAGTTTGTATCGGTTTTAACGGGTCCTCTCTGGTTCGTTTTCGGATGGCTTTAATTGGTTAGCCGAAAACTGAGGGCGACACCGGTTCCCGGTTGAACACGTTGGTCCGGTTCGGTCCGATAAACAACAATCTCTAGACGCTATGTTTTCTAGTTTCGTTTTCATTTGAAAATGAAAACCATTTCTCGAGGCATTTGGTGTGTGCCCTTTTTGCGTGGTTTCACACAATCAATTGTGTGTGTTATAGGATTTATAAAGAGAGTGAGGTTTCCTAGCTTGTGGTTTATTTATATTTTTTTTTATTCATTTTTGACACCTGAACACTCGACCTTTAAGATCAAAATAAAAAAATAAAAATGTATTGGGAGCATTTTGAATATTAAGCTTTATCTCATTTTTATGATGATTAATTTTTCAATGTTTCATTTTTATGATAAAAATGTATTGTGGTTTATTTAATCATAGCTACTGCTCACGCTTACTTTTAACACACTTATTATTTCTTTGTTCTTTAGTTATAAAAAGGCGTTTTTAAGTTACAATAGTGGATGAGATTTTTTTATAACGTAATTTTGAAAAGAAAAAAAAATATCTTTTTAGTATTTATTCGTTTAACAATTCTTAAATTTATAACACACAAAAATAATATGGAATACTCAATGGGTTCCTTGGTCATTGTACGAATACACAGTGGTTTCATGGTCACATTTCTTTGATGCCTTTTATATCGCAAAACATGGTCTTTAAAAATTGACACATTTTCATTATAAAATTCAAAGTTAGCCATAGTCTCCAAAGTTCAAAAGGCGGTAGAGGCACATTGTACTGTTGTGTCAGATAGAGCCAGAGTTTGATAAGGACATCTTTACTTATTTTTTACCTTTGACTAATTTCAAATTCAAATAAAATTCAAACCACCTAGATTTTTTTTAACATTGGATTCCTTTGATAATCAAAAGATTTTTAAAAAATATTATAATCAACCAATTACTTTTGGATGGTTTATGATACAAGTAGTAATGCACAAGGCACAAGTAACTATGGTAGAATTAAACATAGGATCCAAAGCAAAATTAAAGAACCTCAATTACTTTTGGATGGTTTACTTTTGTGTGGCCATATTTTATCTCAACGTAAAATATATTTCTCAATACAACTCTAGTAAATTATGTCTCTTCAAGTCTACTGAATTTAATCCGGTTTTATAAGCTTTTTTTAACCTTTTTCTTTTTGCTAGTTTACGCTCTATGCTCTAGTGGCATTTCAAAGAACGTATGGTCACATATTTTTTTATATTTTTTCTAGTTTACAATTTATTGTCTGGTGGCTTTTCAAACAAAGTGTGGTCACATCATTTTCTTGAATTTCAAAAGTTAAAAATTTTCAAAAGTTTGATTAAAGTGTATAGACCTATTATGATACTATAATGCTTTTTTTATGCTAGTTTCGACAACTTTGAAATTGACGATCACGATTGTACTCAGATCACTTTCCTACGAAATTTCATAGATTAGACCAAAGCTTATCTCATCACATTATCAAAGTAAACATAAACAAAAACTGTACATGTTTATTTAAAATTTTCAAATAGCAAAAATACAATTTTAAAAAATTTCAAATATATTTTAGATGTTTTCAAATTTCATAAAATTTGAAATAATTTTCATTTTAACAAAAAAATTCGAAATAATTATTGAAAAGTTTTCAAATTACAATAGTTTTACGTAACACATGTTACCAAGAATTTTCACTAACAAATTTACAAATAAAATTATGAACAAAATTACAAAAAAAAAAAAGATCTACATAAATTATATCATAAACTTTACAACAATATTTACACACACTTGCATTAAACTTACAAACAAATTAAAACAATAAAACAAACAATAAACTTTACATTCAATAAATGTCAGAGACGGTTACGATTTTCGGTGGCGGTAGGAGGTCAACGGCAGCAGAAAAGGAATATTCCGGCAAAGTGAAAGTTCCTAGCATCTCAGATCTACAAAAAGAAGGAATAGATCTATGAAAGAAAGTACCAAAAATGTTATATAAAGTACCGGTGACGGAGGAATATTTCGTCAAACAAGCGGCTGTAGCAGCAGTTCCGGCGACGGCGACAAGAATAGTTTCCAGCGGCTGAATAAGTAGATCCACAAAAAAAACTAAAAATAAAAAATAAAAAACATGAGAATACCTTCAAAACATGCGAATAAATATAGATCTAAAACAAGAGTCGATTCCGGCGTCAAGATCAGTTTTGTAACAGAACAAAATAAAAAGAAACGGATACTATGACACTCAGATATAAATGAAAAAACCTTCAAAACATTCAAATACATATAGATCTAAAAAAAACTACAAAAAACCTTGTAATATTCGGCTGGTGGGTAGTAGATTGTCGGCGGCTAGGTAGTAGACGGCTGGTTTGGCGGCTGCTAGTTCGTATAGTGGTGGTGTGTGGTCGGTGATCGAGGGTCAGCGGTCGGCTGGTAGTAGGTGATGGTGTGTGAAGATGAGATGTGATCAAAGTAAATGAGTAGTTGTGTGTGTTTGTTTAGAGAGAGTATAAATGTGTGTGTGTGTTTTTAAGATACAGTGATCAATGGTTGTTTGTGTGGGTATTTATGTTGGTTTGCTTTGGATGTGTTTTAGGTTTGATTTTTTTTTTTTTTTGGTTTGGACGTTGGTTTGGTGTGTGTAAATTTAGGCTTTGATGTTGGTTCGGTTGGCTGAATCTTAAAGTAGATGGGTTGGTATTAGGGTGGGGATATTGGTGTATTTTAAGGGAGTATAGATATATATATATATATATATATCTGCAAAAATATATCTGGTGATTCTGGTAATTGTGAATGTCCTGCTCGTTTTCTTGTATGCGAAAAATTCATTGATACATAGGCATAATTATTCATGATCACAAAGATGAAGCCAAATATTTATTAAAACAAAGTTGACTCACCATCGATACACCGTGTTGATGCCTGCTTGCCACTTTAAGGACTGATGACGATAAGCAACAATCAACTATCAGAAACCCAATCAATTTTTTGGGTTATGAGCTCATAATCTCCAACTCATATCTTATGAATAAGACATAAGGTTAACTAAGCTACCTCATAAGCCAACGAAAGTAAGCTTATCAGCTTTCTGAAAATCTTAAAAATCCATAACTTTTTCCGGATACCCTAACCCCAAAGTAAACCATACCAATTAAACCATAACCCAATTAATATAAATCCAAATTTCAAAAATCCAAATGTTGACTTGCAATAAAAATCAAAACTTTAACCAAATTAGAAAATCGTAACCACATGACAAAAAGATAAACAATAAGAACTAAAAAAAGAAAAGAAAAAAGAAAAGAAAAGAACATACGTACATGCTTGTTAGGATCATATTTATGGATGATTTGGTGAATCAGGAGGTCTTGGAAGATGGAAGAACACCATCTTCAAGTTAGAGAGATAAAGTATAGAGAGAAGGGAAAACTAGTGTGTGTATTGTTATTGAAAGGTAAAGTTTACACAAAGAGTCTCACCCTCCTAGGAAAGTCTAGGAGGGTATTTATACCTAAACACACACAACTATGGCAAATTAACATAACAAGCCCATGTGTTTAAGCTAACAAAGATAGAAAATGTAATCCCGTCAATGTCGTTCCATTTACGAGTTAGGAGCGATTCCAACAATCTTCCCCCAATATGACGACATAAGGGATTACTTACAGCATTTACTACAAATATAGAAACCAAATAAAGAAAGGTCTTCATAAGCTCTTCAAGTGCTGAGGATGATGAAAGTTTACGCTCTTTGTCTTCTTCTTGTACCTTGACTTGAGAACCGTTTTCTTCACTTGTAGGCAAATTAATATGCATGAATTGGATTAACTTCCCCCCAAATCATGTTGCATGTCTTTAGCAGCTTTTCAGTACACTTCTTTCTGGTGAAGTTTCTGAATCAGCTTCCCCCTAAACTAACAACCGTCTTTAGGAGATTCGAAACTTTGATGTAGTGAACATTTCTTCTAACTTTTGAATTTTTTGGTACACAGTGGAATTTGTAGATGAGTAGTAAACCACACAAGGTAAATCTGACTTATTACGGAAAAATCCGTTCGGGGGTAACATGCGAGAAATCAACAAGATCTTCTCACGTATGTAGATGTTTCACACCAAACAAACCGCGAAATACGAAATGAAACGACTTCCCCCTGAATGTTGCGGTCTATCGGTATAATAATCACTTGTGAATATGCAAATTACTCGATAAAATGACCATGTGTGAGGCATCATAACATCCTATTTAGGTAACTTCACACACGATAACTCTGTGAAAGTGAGACGATAACACCAAAGTAAGAAATTTGAACCACAGATCGTCTCGTTTCTTCCCCCTAATTAAAGAAATTCATGAAGGGAAACAGGTTTTCGAAACAAAATCCAAAAACATCAAGAAAGCAAACAACACCTACACTCTCTTCCCCCCGATGTTTTCAATGAATCAGAATCATACACCACGTATGTTGATGATGAATTGGAGACAACGAAACCATGTATGTTCAATTAATCGAACAAGTGTGAAGTACCATAAATATCTCGTGAGTATCAACTACTGATAAAACTTCTCTACTCGTGTATACTCTTCTCAGCTAACTCTTTACCGACCCCAATATCATTCTGACGGCTTTTTGTAGTGACTACTGATGGAGAAAACCCAATATGACGAACTTGAGACTGAAGTAAAATAACCCGAACTTGTGACTTAAACTTGCACTATTGATAGACGAAGAACCCCGAAAAAGGGTAAACTTAAAGTTTCTCAAATTATCCACACCTTAGAGTGACACTTGAGCACAACAACGTAACTCCTTAAAAGTGATAGTTATAAGTTGTGAGCACAACAACGAAACTCCTTACATCAGGTTAAACTAGATAACTCAGGTCTTTGTCATTCGTAACGGTTAAAGCTCGAACAAGGATCTCGAAGAATCATGCATCCAACCAACCCCGATATCTTCAGATACTAAGTACACGCACCCGTGATATCCCACTTCAACCTCAAATAAATAATAATGAATTCTCGCCGTAATCACATCTTGCGGTTAAACGCCCAAAAAACTAGCTTTCATTAACGGTTTAAATGAACTTTGATAATGGTTTCCCTATCTTGTCAAAGATGTATCCGCGTGAAAATTTTTCATAACCAAAATACCACTCCTTTTTGCCGAATTATACCGAAATTAAACACAGTGTATTTAAAATACATTTTATATTTGAGTTACATCCTAATGTGTTATGAATTTTTGATTACCATATACATTAACACTCGTAGCTAATTGGTCTGTGCTAAACCGTCAAGTCTAATCACACAAGCTGGCCACTTGTGAATGGCCAACCGTAACAGACTAAAAACAGCTTAAGCACAAATGCAATGAAGTCCTAGAGAATATGATGAATTCCCGGGTCGTTAAGTCCCACGGAGACTCAATGGTGTGTAAACACTTGATCAGACGATAGAATGATCACTAATGATAGTGATCAGCAAGGAATTGGATAGATAATTACACTACTGAAAAAGTTATGAATAACAGCGACTTAAATGCAAATTAAGAAAATTAAAAAGATAAAATATATTAAATAAACGCTATCACTATATTTAAAATGATGAACATTTAAAACTTAAAACGTACGTTTAAATAAAAAACTACGTAAACGTACAAAATAAAAAATGAAAATAAAGAAGGAAAATACCTACGGATATGAAAAATACATTTTTACAATCCTAAATATAAAAGAAAATTATTAGAAAAGGAAAATTATTTTTACAACTATTTATTTAATTATTATTAAATAAAAACTATTTTTACTTATTTAATAATAGACTAAAATACAAGAAAATATGAAATAAAGATAGAAAAATGAAATTATGACTTGGAAAAATCTAAAATATGATAAAACTTATTTTAAAACTGAAAATATATTTTTTAGAGTTTTTATGTATTTATTATTAATTTAATACTATTTAAAACTAATTAAAATGCTAGAAAATACTATTTAAACCAAGAAAATTATGGAAAAATATTTTTTTGACTTTTTATATTTATCTTAACTTAAGAAAAATGAAAAATTATTTTTTTGAAGCTTTTCTTAATTATTTGTATTAAATGCTAATTAAAAATGCTTAAAAACTAATTTAAATTAAGAAAAATAGCAAACAAGCTTGGAAAAATATGAAAATTTCAGGAAAAGTCTAAAATTATATTAGGAAGCTAGGAAAAATGGAAAAACATGGGGCTGAGTGGAGGAAAATGAAACTGATGTGCCAAGTACTTATAAATAAGCACTTTGAACAAGCAAATGGATACCAATAAGCACCAAAACAAAACAGAAGCTTAAATAAGCTTAAAGAACCAAAATGCAACAGAAAACAACTATCTTAAACCTCTGGATTGCAACTTGCTATGATTTGATGAAATGAGCTTAAGGCTAAAAACAGTAACTGAGGGGGCAACTTTGAGCTAAAGCACAAGCTTTAAAATAAGCTGAAAAGGAAAAACAGAAATTGGAACTTAATCAAGACCTGGTGGGCTATCTATGAACCAAAGATGAGACTTGGACAAGCTCAAATGAGCTTGTTGCAAGCTCTGCAAATGGCCTGCACACACTCAGTTAATACTGAGTGTGTGCACAGGGCATATAAGCCCCTGTTGCCAAGCTCATTTGGAGCTTAAAGAAAAATCACAAAAATATGTAAAAATGGCAACCATAAACTAGACCAAGTGAACTTTTTAAAGCCACAAATCTTACAGATTTTGACCCAGAGATGAGTCCACTAAAAATCTTCCTAGATGAGCTCAAAACTGAGTTTGCAATTTTGACTTTTTATAGCAGTATTGAAAGTTTGACTAAATGGAACTTTGAATCAAATTTAAGGACTGATTAGGATCTAATATGATGAAATAAAGTTACTACAATCTATCTCTATGTATTTAACACACAAAATGAACTTTTGATCTTATAAAAACTCAACAGATAAGGTTTTAAGACAGTTAAAAGGCAATTTTGACTTATGAGCAAATGCAGGCACAAGTTATGACTCAAATGAGTTCAAAGGAGCTAAGCAAACATGAAACAACAGGAACCTATCACTGCAATGACCTTAAAGACAGATAGTGCAGCAATTCCAAACACCCTATAATCAACTGCTATGCAAATTTAATAAAGCTAACTAGTGAACAGGCTTGAGATGTTAATCAAACTGAGCTTACATGAACTAAATACAACTATATAAACAAGTTAAAACTAGCCTAGACTATAAGAACAGATAGAAGCATGATTTGCAAAATGGATTGAAAATGTAAATGAGATGATCACTCACAGGTGTCCAATCTTGCTTGCAGGCCAAATCCAAACCCAATCCTACACTAAATGATACTAATCCAACCCAATTCAAAGATCTGCAATCTCCCAAACCATGCTCAAATCCAAATGAACTTAAACAGTTGACTTTTGTTGACCAACTCACAATTTTGTTTGAAAATGAAATGTAAACTTATTCAAAGCTTATAGAGAGCTTAAGTAAACTTGTTTAAGCTTGAAACAAGCAACTAACAACCTGGATAGAAGAATTTGAAACTGAAAATCTCAACAGTAAGCATAGAACTTGGAACTTAAATAAAAACTTAGATTGATAATCAAAAACACATTACAAGGATGTTTTAACTTAAATGTAATACATATAACTTGAAATTACAACATTTTGCATTAAACTAAGACATCAAATAAAAAAAACGACATTAAGAAAACTTTATAAAACTAGCTACTCCCTTCTCTATCTCCACTTGCTTCTTTTTTATACCCAAACTGCCTCTCCACTTGCTCTGAGCTTTTCCCACTAATTTCCTTGACCATTGGATGAGCTTAAGTGAATATTGGCTATTTGATCATTTTGGCGGGAATTTTGGTTTTGACAGATGGCTATGGTTGAGTGAATGAGGGAGGGATCATTTAATGATTCTTGGATTGTGTAGAGGTGGAAGGGACAAGGGAAGGAGGAGAGTGAGGAGGGGGGATGGTAAGTTGAGTGATTTCAGGGATTTGGTTGGGGAAGAAGAAAAACGCGCCAAGGTCTGTGTTTGACCAAGTGGTTGACTGAGGCAGTATTAATAATCAAGGGTCCAAAATGTATTATGACAGGGGGCAAAATGCAAGGCAGGGTCCAATTGGTTAAGTGACAAGGCCAAAAGGTTTAAATGACAAGGATTAGTGTTGCCATTTCGGAAAATACAAGGGCCTAGGCTGCCATTTATGCAAAGTTGATCCAAGGGTTAAAAGTGACAAGTTTCAGTAATGCAAGGACCAAACTTGACATTTTCCAATTTTCCAGGGGCCATTTTTGCCAATTTTCAAAGTTGGAGGACCAAACTTGTAATTTTCTCAAACTTTTTATATTTTTCACCAAAGGACTAAATTTGAGAAGTTATGATTTAAAAAGGACCTTTGGTGATTTTACTTTTGAAATTAAGGCTCAGGGACTATTTCTGACAATTTTAGAAACTTGGGGGACTGAAACTGCCATTTATGCAAACTTTGCTCATTTTTCATCTGATTTTAAACATTTTGCATCTGAAACATATAAAATGTAATTTTGGAATATTTTCAGTATTTTGATGCATTTCTGAGCATTTTTATCAGTTTTGCAGTTCAGATTGACCTAAAAATGATGAGTATTTACACACTCATCAATCCCCCACACTAAACTATTGCTAGTCCCTAGCAATCTTTTTGAGAAAAACTTAATGGATTTGAATCTCTTTACCAAAAGCCATTACTTCTGGAGTAGCCAAATGTTTTAGTTCAAGTAAGAACCATGGTACACCGATAACCATGTGATTTTGAGCAAACCACCAGCTTTCAACGGATTTGATTTTGTCTTTACCAGAAGCCGTTTGCTCTGGACTAGCCAACTCTTAGATAAATTATCAATATTATCTTTGGTGAGCTGATTAACAATTATGGTTTTTCCACTGCCTTTACCACAAGCCATAATCTTGCGGGCTAGCCAACTCTTCACTTTTAAGGATATGGTGAGCTGAATACCATACAATTTTGGGCAAATTGCAAGCCATATAAACGGATTTGAGAAATCTTTACCAAGAGCCATTTGCTCCTGGATTAGCCAATCCTTTTGTCTTTTAGACATGGCGGACTGATAACCAAGTGAGTAAGTGCAGAACACTTTACTCCAAAAAAAAAAAATTTTGGCCAAAAACGGGGGAATTGGGTGGATAATTGATGAGTGTGTAAATACTCATCATTTTTGTACAAAATAAACTGCAAAATCATCTGAAAACACTCAGAAATACATCAAAATGATAAAAATATCACAAATCAGTGTTTTATGTGTTTCAAATGCAAAATTATCAAAATCAGATGAAAAACATATCAAATTTGCAAAAATTGCAGTTTTAGTCCCCCAAGTTTCAAAAGTTATCAAAAACAGTCCCTGAGCACATAATTTCAAAAGTAAAGTCACCAAAGGTCCTTTTAAAATCAAAAGTTGTCAAATTTAGTCCTTTGGTGAAAAATATGAAAAGTTTGAGAAAATTACAACTTTGGTCCCTCAAGTTTAAAAATTGGCAGAATTGGCCCTTGGAAAATGTGAAAATGGCAACATTGGTCCTTGTACTTTTGAAGATTGTCACTTTAAGTCCTTGGAACATCTTTGCAAGATTGGCAGTTCAAGTCCTTGCAATTTCAGAATTTACACCTTTAGTCCTTGAAGTTTAAAACCCTTTCACCCATTTTGGACCCCTGCCTAGCCTTGGACCCCTGTCAAAATCAATTGTGAACCCCCCCTATTATTAACACTGTCCAGTCAAACTGGTCAAACCCACACCCCTTTCCCACCTTTCCCTCTCCCTTGTCTGCCCACCATACCCAGCCACCAACACACCAACCCAGCCTCCTTCTCACCTCACCATGTCCCCCCCTCCTCAGCAAGCTTCCAAGAAGCAATTAATGCACCCTTACCCACCATATCAACCCCAACTGCTAAAATCTCCTTTTGGCGCCAAAAACCATTTCAAAGGCCAGGATCACTCCAAGCCATCCAATGGCTAAGAAAGCAGATGGGAAACATTCAGAAGAGAGAGAAATAGAGATTGGGATATAAAAGAACCAAGAGGGAAGCAAGAAAAGGAGTCTTGTAGTTTTATTATTTTAACTTAATGTCGTTTTTAGGTTAAAAGCTTTAGATAAGTGAAAATCTTGTTGTATTCTGTTTCTTTGTATCAAATTAAGTGTTTTGTACTCATTTTAAACTAATTCCAGTGATAAATTCAAGTTATGATCAGAATTCATGTTTAAAGCCACTGTTGAAATTTCCTATTTCCAAATCATACTCAAAAGCTTCATAACACTTGTTTCTCAGTTCCATTGAGCTTAAATAAGCTTAGCATAGCTTTTTTCAAGCTCAAATTCAAGTTTACACTCACTTTGATTCCTGGTCAACAAAAGTCAAACAGGTGCAAAAAGGGGTGCAGATTTGGTCAATGGGTGAAGCAGACATGGGAGGGGGTTGATATTGAGCTAGGATAGGGGTTTGGTTAGGTTAGTGGTCCATTGTTTCAGTAATGGCTAACCATTGTGGTTTGGACAAGTTGTAAGTGATTTTCAATTTCTTATGCATAATCTGCATTTGTAGTTTAAATGTGTTAAAACCTGTTCAAACAGTAGTGATTCAGTTATAGTAAGTCAATTTGATCATAATTACAAGTTGGATAAGAGTTTGGATCAGTTTGAGCTCATAACAGTTACATACAGGGTGTTTGGATTTACTGATCCATCTGTCTTAATGGTCTATTCAGTGGTTAAGTTCTGTAGGATCATGTTTAATAAGTGTGTTTGAGTTCATTTGAGTCAAAAGTTTGGGTCTGCAAAGCTTCTAGTAAACATTTCACTTAATCATTCTTAACTGTCCACTGTGGTGATTTTTGGATTTGCAAATCCATAATTTGTGTTTAAAAGTCTTCAACTTTACTTGCATTGTGTTCATTACCCCTTATAACATCAATCTCAGTCTTAAAATTGGATCCAAAGTTGGATAAAGTCAACTTCTCAACATTTCTTCAAAAGTCAAAATAGCAAAAACTTGTTTTGGGCTCAGTTAGCAGGATTTTTCATGATCTCATCTTTGGGTCTTAACAAGTGAGACTTGGCATTCTTAAAAGTTCAACTGGAACCCTTACTTATCTGCATTTTTGTTGATTTTTGTCATTTTTCTATAAGCTTCAAATAAGCCCTTCTCTTAGGCTTAAATGCCCTGCATCACAAAGCTCAGTACACTGAGCTTTTTCTCAGTTTGTGAAGCTTGTGCACAGAGCTCAAAAGAGCTTTCCATGGCCTGATTTTTGGTACACTTAATCTCAACCAGGTCTGATTTAGATTACAATTAATATTTTTCAGATTGAGCTTATTGTTAAGCTTGTGCTTGTGCTTAAAGTTGCTACCCAGAAACTGTTTTAGCTTTTAAAGCTTAAACATCAAATCTGTTGTATCCTGTGAATCAGAGGTTCAAGCTTGTTGATTTAAGTTGCATTTAGTCACATTTAGCTTATTATAGCTTCTTCATCAGTTTGGTAGCCTTTCGTGCTCTTTTGCTCAATCAAGTGCTTATTTCAATAAGCACTTCCATAGCAGTTTCAAATTTCTCCACATAGCACCTTGTTTTTATATTTTTCCTTTATTCCTTATATAATTTTAGACTTTTCCTGAAATTTTCAGATTTTTCCAAGTTGTTTTGCTATTTTTCTCAATTTAAATTAGTTTTTAAGCATTTTTAAATAGCTTTTAATACAAAAAATTAAGAAAAGGTTCAAAAAAATAATTTTTCAATTTTATTAAGTTTAGATAAATATAAAAAGTGAAAAAAGTAATTTTCCATATTTTTCATAGTTTATTTTGTAATTTTTAGCTATTTAATTAGTTTTTAATAGTATTTAATTCCTAGAAAATAGAAAAATAATCATAAAAATACAAAAATAGTCTTGAAAAGTCTATTTTGACATTTTAGATTTTTCTAAGTCTTAATTTTATTTTTCTAGCTTTATTTCCTAATTTCTTGTATTTTAGGTAATTATTAAATAGTTAAAAATAGTTTTTAATTAATAATAATTAATTAAATAGTTTTAAAAATAAATTTCTTTTTCTAAATATTTTCTTTTATCATTAGGTTTGTAAAAATATCATTTTCATATTTTTAGGGTTAATATTGTGTAAGTTTCACTTTCTATTTTGTACGTCACGTAGATTTTAATTTCAGTTTTGTAAAAACATAAAAACAAAAACATCATTTTAATTATAGTGATAGCGTTTATTTAATAGATTTTATCTTTTTAACTTTCTTTAATTTGCATTTAAGCCGTTGTTATTTGTTGGCTTTTTCCGTAGTTATATCATATTCAGAATCCCTTTTCTGTTCAAATTTCCCGATCACTAAACGTTTGATAATCCATTGCACAACTCGCTGGGACATAACGACCCGGGGAAACACTAAACTCCTCAGATCTTCATTGCATACGTGCTTAAGCAGTTTTAAGCTGGTTACGGTCCGCCATTCACAAGTGGTGGACTTGTGTGATTTAGCTTGACTGTTTTGGCACGCATCAATAATACATGATAAAATTCGTGAGAATTCCCCCCCACACTTAGAAATGAATATTGCCCTCAATATTCAAAGTACCGGCGGTTATGCCAAAACTGAGAACGTAAAAGGGAAATACTACGGCCATTATTTTGAAAGATTTTTTTTTTTTTTTTTTTTTTTTTTTTTTTTTTAGAGATATATATATATATATAACATGTGGGGCATCACCCCCACACTTAGGTGGTAGAAAGGGGTAAGAAGACAGAAATATGGGTGAAAACCCATATGGTGCTACTGTTTTTGGTTCCCGAGTCGCTAGCTTGACTCGACCCCGTATTCATTGGTTCATGGGGAAGCAAAGTGGAAGAAACAATCTCCATCGGACTTTCATTCAATATGTTTGGACAAACATTTGAAGCACGTGAAAGTTCCACACCGATGAGATATAGAGAGAACCGGCTCAAAAATGATGAATGAAAATGCCGGGATCAAAAATAGTGTCTTCATTCCCGAAGGAGTGAAGAGGAGAGGAAGTCACCGAGTAGGTGAAGAAAAGAAGGAAAATCATGATAACAATCATGACTAGATCTTCTTCCTCGGGATTAAGTGCAGTTGCACTTATTTGGATTTTATTGGTTGAGCTCTTTGGGTTGGAAGGCATCTCGGTTGGGAGGGTGGGAAGATTTGTCATAACTATGCAAATTGAGATTCTCTCCCTCCGATCATGATTTTTGCCATCCAAGCAATCATACTCCAGCGGAGATATGATATGAGTGAGTTCACTGGAGAACTCCTCGCGAAGAGTATACGGAGGTGGGACATGTGCGGTACTTCGTGGGCTATAAATATGCACCTCGTCCATTATAGTCTCCGTGTCAGACCCATCACTATCAAAGATTGGATTAACTGAATTTATAGTAAATTCAGAATCGAATTCGAATAAGGGATTAGTGATAGTCGTATTAAATGTTGTGGAAACAACATGGTCAACATCCTCTTCTAAGTTGACGATCTCGGAATGTGGAAGTGATGCATCAATAAATTCTATGTCTTTAGAATATAAAGAATCGGCATCACTATAATCACTGTCAAAATCTGAGAAAGTCTCAACAAGATCATTTGTAAGAGGAGAAAACACATCACACTCATGGTCAAGAATTCCCTCAGACTCACTTGGGATCGGGATAAGGTTCTCAACATTAGACGATTCCGTTTCCAGAATAGTGCTGAGATGCTTATCCCCCATGGTGAGAGAGTCTTTGGGATCAAAAAATTTCAAAGAAATAGGATCATCGACTTCTTCCAAAAGGAATTCACTTCTCTCAACCGGCGTGAGTGAAGGGGAAGAGTCGGAAATGAAAGGCTCAGAAACGGGAGTGGGATTGCCACTCGGAGTCGTAGATTCCTCATCAAAATCATCGTCGTCGTCGTCATCATAGTCGTACACGAGAGGTTTCCAATATTGAGAACTTACTCTAGCTGCTTGTTCTTCAGCATGCGTTTTCTGACGAGACTCTTCTTTAACCAATTCTTTTAAATCTTTGAGTATATCTAGACAATTTTCGAGAAGTTCATGAGGAATTTGCAGAGATTGTGTTTGAATCGTTTGGTACTGTGGAGGTTGGTCATGATAAGAGTAGTCATAATTGTTACAAGGATTATGCTCATAGACAAGCGTGTTCCCCGTTTGACACTCAAAACTCGGGTGAGGACCTCCACAATACTCACAAGAATATGTCTCCATCTCATAGTGCGGGGGTTGGTTGAGGAAATTAGTTGTTTCATTGTAGGGATTTTGGTCATAGACAAACCCGTTTCCCGGATTCACAATGCCACAACCGGGGCAATTTCCACCATTTTGAGGTCCCCCACACCATTCACAACCAAATTGGTGAGGATGAGACATAGAAAGAATCAAATGGTTTTAGAGGGTAAGAAATGTAGAATCAAAAGATGTGAGAGGGTAAAGATGGATTTTTTTTTGGATTTTTGAAAAACATTTTGCAAAAACAAAGAATGAAAATATTTTTGGTGTTGTTAACACTTCAGGAAAAGTGTTAATGAACTTTTTGGATTTTCTTATAACTTTACAAAAAACTTTTTACAAAAGATGGGGTATGTGCAAGAATGGATCTGAAAAAGGTTTAACACACGCTAAAGCCTCCCCGGCAGCGGCGCCAAAATTTTGTCTGTGCTAAACCGTCAAGTCTAATCACACAAGCTGGCCACTTGTGAATGGCCAACCGTAACAGACTAAAAACAGCTTAAGCACAAATGCAATGAAGTCCTGGAGAATATGATGAATTCCCGGGTCGTTAAGTCCCACGGAGACTCAATGGTGTGTAAACACTTGATCAGACGATAGAATGATCACTAATGATAGTGATCAGCAAGGAATTGGATAGATAATTACACTACTGAAAAAGTTATGAATAACAGCGACTTAAATGCAAATTAAGAAAATTAAAAAGATAAAATATATTAAATAAACGCTATCACTATAATTAAAATGATGAACGTTTAAAACTTAAAACGTACGTTTAAATAAAAAACTACGTAAACGTACAAAATAAAAAATGAAAATAAAGAAGGAAAATACCTACGGATATGAAAAATACATTTTTACAATCCTAAATATAAAAGAAAATTATTAGAAAAGGAAAATTATTTTTACAACTATTTATTTAATTATTATTAAATAAAAACTATTTTTACTTATTTAATAATAGACTAAAATACAAGAAAATATGAAATAAAGATAGAAAAATGAAATTATGACTTGGAAAAATCTAAAATATGATAAAACTTATTTTAAAACTGAAAATATATTTTTTAGAGTTTTTATGTATTTATTATTAATTTAATACTATTTAAAACTAATTAAAATGCTAGAAAATACTATTTAAACCAAGAAAATTATGGAAAAATATTTTTTTGACTTTTTATATTTATCTTAACTTAAGAAAAATGAAAAATTATTTTTTTGAAGCTTTTCTTAATTATTTGTATTAAATGATAATTAAAAATGCTTAAAAACTAATTTAAATTAAGAAAAATAGCAAACAAGCTTGGAAAAATATGAAAATTTCAGGAAAAGTCTAAAATTATATTAGGAAGCTATGAAAAATGGAAAAACATGGGGCTGAGTGGAGGAAAATGAAACTGATGTGCCAAGTACTTATAAATAAGCACTTTGAACAAGCAAATGGATACCAATAAGCACCAAAACAAAACAGAAGCTTAAATAAGCTTAAAGAACCAAAATGCAACAGAAAACAACTATCTTAAACCTCTGGATTGCAACTTGTGATGATTTGATGAAATGAGCTTAAGGCTAAAAACAGTAACTGAGGGGGCAACTTTGAGCTAAAGCACAAGCTTTAAAATAAGCTGAAAAGGAAAAACAGAAATTGGAACTTAATCAAGACCTGGTGGGCTATCTATGAACCAAAGATGAGACTTGGACAAGCTCAAATGAGCTTGTTGCAAGCTCTGCAAATGGCCTGCACACACTCAGTTAATACTGAGTGTGTGCACAGGGCATATAAGCCCCTGTTGCCAAGCTCATTTGGAGCTTAAAGAAAAATCACAAAAATATGTAAAAATGGCAACCATAAACTAGACCAAGTGAACTTTTTAAAGCCACAAATCTTACAGATTTTGACCCAGAGATGAGTCCACTAAAAATCTTCCTAGATGAGCTCAAAACTGAGTTTGCAATTTTGACTTTTTATAGCAGTATTGAAAGTTTGACTAAATGGAACTTTGAATCAAATTTAAGGACTGATTAGGATCTAATATGATGAAATAAAGTTACTACAATCTATCTCTATGTATTTAACACACAAAATGAACTTTTGATCTTATAAAAACTCAACAGATAAGGTTTTAAGACAGTTAAAAGGCAAGTTTGACTTATGAGCAAATGCAGGCACAAGTTATGACTCAAATGAGTTCAAAGGAGCTAAGCAAACATGAAACAACAGGAACCTATCACTGCAATGACCTTAAAGACAGATAGTGCAGCAATTCCAAACACCCTATAATCAACTGCTATGCAAATTTAATAAAGCTAACTAGTGAACAGGCTTGAGATGTTAATCAAACTGAGCTTACATGAACTAAATACAACTATATAAACAAGTTAAAACTAGCCTAGACTATAAGAACAGATAGAAGCATGATTTGCAAAATGGATTGAAAATGTAAATGAGATGATCACTCACAGGTGTCCAATCTTGCTTGCAGGCCAAATCCAAACCCAATCCTACACTAAATGATACTAATCCAACCCAATTCAAAGATCTGCAATCTCCCAAACCATGCTCAAATCCAAATGAACTTAAACAGTTGACTTTTGTTGACCAACTCACAATTTTGTTTGAAAATGAAATGTAAACTTATTCAAAGCTTATAGAGAGCTTAAGTAAACTTGTTTAAGCTTGAAACAAGCAACTAACAACCTGGATAGAAGAATTTGAAACTGAAAATCTCAACAGTAAGCATAGAACTTGGAACTTAAATAAAAACTTAGATTGATAATCAAAAACACATTACAAGGATGTTTTAACTTAAATGTAATACATATAACTTGAAATTACAACATTTTGCATTAAACTAAGACATCAAATAAAAAAAACGACATTAAGAAAACTTTATAAAACTAGCTACTCCCTTCTCTATCTCCACTTGCTTCTTTTTTATACCCAAACTGCCTCTCCACTTGCTATGAGCTTTTCCCACTAATTTCCTTGACCATTGGATGAGCTTAAGTGAATATTGGCCATTTGATCATTTTGGCGGGAATTTTGGTTTTGACAGATGGCTATGGTTGAGTGAATGAGGGAGGGATCATTTAATGATTCTTGGATTGTGTAGAGGTGGAAAGGACAAGGGAAGGAGGAGAGTGAGGAGGGGGGATGGTAAGTTGAGTGATTTCAGGGATTTGGTTGGGGAAGAAGAAAAACGCGCCAAGGTCTGTGTTTGACCAAGTGGTTGACTGAGGCAGTATTAATAATCAAGGGTCCAAAATGTATTATGACAGGGGGCAAAATGCAAGGCAGGGTCCAATTGGTTAAGTGACAAGGCCAAAAGGTTTAAATGACAAGGACTAGTGTTGCCATTTCTGAAAATACAAGGGCCTAGGTTGCCATTTATGCAAAGTTGATCCAAGGGTTAAAAGTGACAAGTTTCAGTAATGCAAGGACCAAACTTGACATTTTCCAATTTTCCAGGGGCCATTTTTGCCAATTTTCAAAGTTGGAGGACCAAACTTGTAATTTTCTCAAACTTTTTATATTTTTCACCAAAGGACTAAATTTGACAAGTTATGATTTAAAAAGGACCTTTGGTGATTTTACTTTTGAAATTAAGGCTCAGGGACTATTTCTGACAATTTTAGAAACTTGGGGGACTGAAACTGCCATTTATGCAAACTTTGCTCATTTTTCATCTGATTTTAAACATTTTGCATCTGAAACATATAAAATGTAATTTTGGAATATTTTCAGTATTTTGATGCATTTCTGAGCATTTTTATCAGTTTTGCAGTTCAGATTGACCCAAAAATGATGAGTATTTACACACTCATCACTAATCCAAGTCATTTTACACGTTATCAAGAAATTGAGACCGGTCACAAGCCCAATGTATAATTCAGCCCAAAATACTATCAGCCCATAAGTTCATAAACCCGATCCAGTTATTCACTTAACAACCGTGTATAAGAGTTAGAAACCCTAATCTCTTACATCATTTTAACCCTAACCCACTTTTATGATAAACCACGCCTACCACACATATCTCTCACCCAACAACATAATAAATAGATCATCAGTAATCCTAATCTCATCTCAATCTCGATCATCAGTCCAAATTGAATACGGCACCCTTCATAACGATTCTAATAGACACATACTCTACCGCACCTTTACCTTATTGTGATTTTCTGCTTGAGTCAAATCAAGAAATCAGTAGGAAGACTTCATGATCCTATGGGGTCTCAGGTAGGTTTGTTTTTGTACCATTTAGTGTCAGTCCTATAATCGAAACAAAGTTAAACAATAACATAATTGTTATTCGTCTTTCTTTAACTTCGAATATTTATTGAAGCATAAGCTTCAAAAATGATTGATGAAGATTTATTTTTTGTGATTATGTAACATTGAAATGATGATATTTATTGTCACACGAAAAATATGACTAAGATCAAAGATTAATTAATTTTGCAGTTTTGATTCTTGAAAGACGATATGGATTGTGAGTTGGGGAGTGACTAAGAGAGTTTGGTTGTGTCTTAGAGTAGGTTTCAGTATTGTTTATGGACATGTTTACTCTGAGGTTGTAACTTTTTATACAACAGTTGGTCTCGACTTGTAATTAATTTTGAATTGGTTTGAGTTGGTGACTTATGATGTATGGAAACTGAAGTCACATAAAGAGTTTATTTGGTAGATGTTTCATGCTCAACGATCGTACTCTCATCATCTCGTTTTTCTGATCTTATGCGTAAATCAAGAAATGGTTTAGGCATAAGAAATCTTACACGTAAGACCTTATGCGTAATCATCCCTTACGCGTAAACATGGTCTTACGCGTAAACTCGATCTTACGCATAAATCTTATGCGTAAGCATAGGCTTATGTGTAAAAACCTTACGTGTAATAGTCCATACGCATAACTATCCAAGTTATGCGTAAATATATCTGAAGATGGCTCCTTAGGCGTAAAACTAGGGTTTTGACCCGTGTTGACTTTTTTCCGGCGATGTATTCTGACCAAAAATCTGTCCAGATTCATAGTAACCCAGAAAAAGCATAAAAGCTTTTCATTTTGACCCGTTTGACTGAATATAAGACCAGATAGACTATGACCACAGATTCACGAGTTTGACCAAAACAAGTTACAAAAGTTGATAAAAAAAACTTTTATATACCTTGAACAGTTACAAAACTGTTTTGACCAAAAATACAATAAACTTGTATAAAAATATGTTAAACACCAAAAGTTTGTAAAAGGTTAAAAACTTTGATAAAAAACAAATTTTAATACAAGATTTTGACAAGATAACATCACTAAAAAATCAACCCATGATAATATCCGACCTTGCTCTGATACCAATGTTAGGATCGTATTTATGGATGATTTGGTGAATCGGGAGGTCTTGGAAGATGGAAGAACACCATCTTCAAGTTAGAGAGATAAAGTATAGAGAGAAGGGAAAAGTAATATGTGTATTATTATTGAAAGGTAAAGTTTACACAAAGAGTCTCACCCTCCTATGAAAGTCTAGGAGGGTATTTATACCTAAACACATACAACTATGACAAATTGACATAACAAGCCCATGTGTTTAAGTTAACAAAGATTGAAAATGTAATCCCGTCAATGTCATTCCATTTACGAGTTAGGAGCGATTCCAACAATAGAGAGTGTAGGTGGTGTTTGCTTCCTTGATGTTTTTGGATTTTTTTCAAAAACCCGTTTCCCTTCAAGAAACTTCATCAATTAGGGGGAGTCTGATTCCTGTTAGGTCACCATAATATAACACAAGGATCAATATGTAATAAATATAGATAGAGATAGATCAGATGAACACACAAACACACACGATATGATATAAGCAAAGGTTATGCGTAGAGTGTATTATGAAGTGAACAACCAACCCTCAAATGAGGGTTTACAAGACTATTTATAAGGGAAGCGAGCTAGGGCAACATATCTAGTCTCTTTCTTTCTTATTGAGCTTTTGCATAGGCTTATGGGCTTTCTACATGAGCCTTGCCATAATTACTAACATAAAAGCCTAATTAAGCAACCTATTACATATTAATGACTAACACTTGAAATACAAGTTAGGAGTGATTCTAACAATCTCCCGCTAAGTGTTAGTGATGACTCAAGCAATCTTGAATAAGTTGTTGATGATGATGTAATAGAGGTTTCTTTGATGTCTTCTAGCATTCTTCTTTATTTTGAGAAGAAGTGCTTTGATTCCAACAATCTCCCCAGAATAAGGATCTTGTTTCTTTTGAAGTTTTCAGCTTTGACGTATTCAAATTCTTAGTTCTTTGTTCTATGTTATGGTGTGGATGTGATGACAGTATGTTGTTGTCTGAATCTGGTCCACTTCGTTGCTCAGGTGTCTCCACGTCTTTCTCCAACATGCTCATACGTCCTTTGACTTTGGATTTGAGATATGATGTAGTTCTCTAGTCTTTAATACTTTGTAGATTCTTTGGTTGATGAAGAATCATTTTGACTTTGATTTGCCTTTTGAGAGAACTTCATTTGTGTTGTTGTTGATATGAGCATGTGAAGAGTCAGCACGATACTTCCTCCCAAGAGCATCCATCAGAAAAAACATAGAAATGGGTTAGTGAAAAACACCAATCGATCACGGTGGTCTTTTCTTAGAAATTAACCACTACGATTGTTTTACTGATGAATGTCTTGATTCCATTCACCTTGGTCGGGCGAATCAGCCGTCTGAATCCCGTGGAGGGACAGTTGGCATTACATTGAACAAGTTCAAGTAATGACCCACATCTTCAAGACTCAATTCTTGAAAGGCTCCTTAGCGGGATTTCCAACACTTTGAGGGTGTTAACAGCATAGTGTGAAAACACATCTCTAATTCTAGCAAAGGCTGTTCCTGAACTGGATTCCCTCAAGTTGGATAACACGATGTTCCAAAGTACATCTACAATTTAGGTGAGTCACTGAGGTACACCGAAGCATCACCTCATGACTGTAGACCGTTTGAGACAACACTAAGCGTAACCCACAAGGAGTTACTAAAGCGACCTGTTGTCAGGGCTGTTTGATGTTGACCCTGGCAGGAGTTTCCATTCAATCACTAACGATCACAAGTGTGAATCCCCTCATAAATGTTCTCGATAGATTCTAAGATCTGTGAAGGACTCTAAAATGTATCACTTGCGTCCTTAATGTTGAACGACAAGTGATGAAATGTCAAGTGTTCCTAAGAGATCTTTTGATGAATCTCATGGCTCTAGACTCGATTAGTGCGTTTTGGTTTTCCTGAGCTGAGGGGAAAGGGTCTCCTTCTTCAATACCAACAATCTCTAAGAGAAAGTCGATAGTTTACGTAGGGTTCCCTGTGAGAATGAAACAAGCTTCTGTTGAGAGAAACTTGAGTGGTTAAGAAGCTTCTGTTTACGTAGGGTCGATGACAACTTTTAATCTTTAATACCGGTGTCATATAGTGACAGCCAGTAGCATATGAATTGAACCCGGTGTCTGCCCTAAGTTGAATAATTTGGAGGGCTATTTCTTTTCACCCTTTTCTTTACTTTTCTTTTTAATTCTTCCACTCCTTCTTTCTCCGATTCTCATTTTTTCCTTTTTTATATACCTAAGGACTTCTAAATACTAACTATTGGTGGTATCCTTGGGTAGATCCCTCCGGCTCTGGCGGATCATAGGACGTTTATCCCTAAACTTAGTCACCTTATAACTCCATGACTATCCTATGTTGCCATAAAACCATTTTCTCAAAAAATCTCTCAAAGTGTTTATGAATGAAAACATTTTGTAACACTTCGAGAGTTTTGCATTTTCAGAAATACTCCCCCTCCACATGTGCTTAAGTGTTTTGACAGAAATCTGCACAGTGAGGGTAGAGCTCGCACTTTTGAATTGATCGACTCAAGATGGACAATTCCCCGCTAGACACGGTTACGTTGCATAGTTAAAGAGATGCATTGTCAGCTTTTAGGTGACAACTAGCTCTAATAACTACCTTGAAGATGTGGACAAACCTCGAAGAGGTTGTCAAACCCGTCAAGGTTCATGTCTATCAAGAGTTTCTCGAATAGGTACGATCTACTCGGATAAGTCTTGGAAGACAAATCTTTTCGATGTATGACAATTCAGATCTCGTTAATTCATGGGTTAAGTCTTAGCACACGAAGATTCAATCGCAATCCAACATATTTGTATCACATAATTTTTTCCCCCTAAAAAATGGCATATAAATGTTATTTTTGATGAAATTTTTGATATCGAATATGGCCATTTCGAGTTTTGTGGGAAGATTTCCACGAAGAACATTTTGTGAACAAAGATATTTTGCAACTACTCCCCCTCAACAAGTAATACTAACTTTTGAGGTTTTAAAAACATGAGGGGAAGTAGTTGTTCTTCTGAGCAAAACTTTGAAAATGATAAAAGTTTTGATAAGTTTTACTCAAAAGTAAGAAGATTTCGCTCCTTTTATAAGGATTGTGGCACTGATGCGTACCATAGGGTCCTTTCATTACAAGTACGGGTTGTACACTATTGTGTGCACAAGCCATAATGAATATACAATCAATCAATCCAAATAGCAATCAAGAGTTTTGAGGAGTACCAAACAATTATACAATGAGACCAGGGATTCTCTCTTCACGTTGATATGTTGTAATCAAGAAACTCTGTCTTCCACCCACAAAGCTCTCCAATCTCCGCATCTGATCCCGATGAAACATCCTTTCGTCCAGCCTTGTGATTATCCTACGAGCTTCCTTCTTTTCCTCTGAATTCCACCTCTTCTTTGACCCAATACCTTCCTTAATATCCTTTAACCAGTACGCTAACCCATCACGAACTGTTTTCAATGTGTGATCGCATAACTTATGAATTTCGTCGTACGCCATGAAGCAATTATGGTGAAGTTCACTGAGGTAAACAACTCCAAACTTTGGTTTCTTTAAGATGGTGTACTGAGACAGCTGGTTGATTTTGGGAAAGTGTAATAACGGTTGTGTAAGGTTGATTCGCTTCTGGTATGATTCGACCGCGATCTGGAGATCTTCAACACGTTCTTGGATCACTTTGCTTCGAAAAAATATCAGTAAGGCTGTGATGTACTGAAGCTGAATGTTAGTGGAGAATTTTTTCATTCGTCCTTGTACCTTAGCAAGATACATATCTTCAATGTCGTTGAGCGACAATCTCGGAAAATCAGCCTCAGTGAAGTCATATTCTTGTTCGTCTTGTCTTTTGACTTTGATTTCTTTCAAGAATGAATAACCCCATTTCATAGCCAAAGAGACGTTAATAATAGCAACGATCTTCTTATCACAATAAACCTCCTTGTTCGACCTTTGAACTTGGCAGCTACGGTAATACAAACTTCTCCTTGATGGCCAATGGTGAATTCCATACTTAGCATCAATATCATAGTCCACCACTTTGTCAACGAACAGTTTGGTGGCCTCTTCCTCAATGGCTACATTGGTAGAGAAGATTGCAGCTGGGATGTTGAAGGTTAGTGATGTAGCGTACTTCTTGTTGATGTCGCTACCGTGTTGTAGAAACTCGAGGTCATTGTTAAAGAAGAAGCGGTAAGGAATATTTGGTTGCTCTGGTCGGCCAATGGTTGGTAGTGGTTTGGTCCAATCTGTGTAATACAGAGTGTTATCCTTTCTTGAGAAGTCGATGTTCGACTCGGGATTTAGCCAGTCAATGTTGTTAGACATGGCTCGAGCAATGTTGTCGAGATGGTATTCGACTTCAATAGCACTGCCGGATCTGTCTTTTAGCAATTGGAAAGCATCGTTCTTGATCCGGCGTAATTCCCTTTTTGTCATTTTCTTGACTTTAAACTCATCCTTGATAATCTTGACTTGTTCCATAGTACGACCATCTACCGGTTCTTGACCTTCAGGTAATCGAGGCGTTGCATCAACAAGCTTACTAAATCAGTCATACTCTTCCGTGTCATCTTCGTCTAACTAGGAGACGACCGAATCTGATTTCTTCGTTTTTGGTTTGCAGGAGGATTCCAGTTGTTGCTTGGATGATGGTGGAGGTGATGGTTGTTGTTAGGGTTCAGTATTTTCTTCGTCTCCACCACCGGTATATTGAAAGTGATCACCGGTTTTATCCAATGGTGATGGAGACTCAGAATCCTGAGGTTTATCAGATGCAGGAGGTTGCTTAGTAGCCTGAGTAGTAGATGTGGTGGTGGACTTTTGTTGTGATGGTGGCATAGATGATGAAGACTCGCCAGTTTTCTTTTCACATTTTACGTTCGGGTCTTTGTCTGTGTCATCATCATCTCTGTAACGCTTCTCTATACCAGCTGCTTCCTTGCATGTAGTCTTCAGTTGATGAGCAAGGAGAGCCTCAAGAAACTTCAATTCATCAGATGTGAGTGTCGAAGATCGAGCAGTCATCTGAGTTATCAACTTTGATAGTAGATCAGTTTCTGTTACATGAGGAGGCGGGACTGGTCGAGTCTGCATTGTCACCGGTGTTGTTGTAATTATCTGTCTGATCAGTGTTCTCAAAGTTGGATAAAGTTTTTTGGAGAACATGTCTTTAGTTATTCCAGGGACATATTGGAGAAGGAACTGGTGAGTATATTCTTTGATCTTCTCGTCCATTTCTCCTTGAACGTCTCTGTTGAGGAATAGCTTAATCTGATCTCTCTCCTCAATGAATGTGTTCATCTCTTGGCTAAGTAAATTGACCATGTCAGCCAACAAGTTCAGTTTTCTATCAACCAGACTACGTTTTCTTGCTTGTTTCACAGCCTTTTAGATCTTAGCTTTGGTGCGAGACGCCCATGTGTCTGAAGTTTTCTTGATTGACTTGGATGATGATCTGGTTGTTGTATATTTTGATGGTGGTGGAGATGAGTGGGATGATGATTCAGTTGTGGAGGGGTCATTAGAATGCTCCGAAGATTCTCCAGGATTTTCTTGAAGGTAGCTATCGGTTTCAACTCTGATCCTTTCTTCTTCTTCCTCTTTAGCACGTGCTTCTTCATCAGCCTTTTCCCTTTAAGCCTTTTCCACATCTTCATCAGTAATCATCTCAGTAGTTTCTTGCTCATCCTCTTCAAAGTCAAACTTTCCTTCATACTCCTGCTGTTTCTGCTCCGTAGATTCCTTGGTGGTAGCACCAGTTCCCTTATCGGGTTGATTAAACGCATCAAGAACTGGTGTAACTGGAACATCACCGCTGGAACCTCCAGGGCCTTTCAATTGTTGAGCTTCAAAATCTTTGGCAAATTGCTGCAATCTCAGTTGTTTTAGAGTTTTCTGGTATTCTCTGTCTTCATCTTTTGGATCATTCCCTTCATCCAAATATTCTTCCTCTTCTTCTGTCATTGGCTTCTTCCCTTTCTCTGATGAGGGACTTGGAAGTTTATCTTCTGACATTGGTGAAGATGTATCATCTTGTTGCGATTCAGAGTAGTAAGTCACCTCATCTGACTCAGTTTTAGAATCGTCGTCATGTGGAATAGGTTTCGATTTGACTTGAGGATGAACAATCTGAGCTAGTACTCTTTTCTTACTGGGTGGGTGTCTTTTCTTGTACATATTTGTACTCCCCGTGTTTCCAGTGCTACCTGATCTTATAGTCTTTTTCGTAGCCACAGCAGAAGTCTTTTCATCCATAAACCCAACTTTGCCTGCTCTCACTGCTTCTTTGTAACGAAGATACGAGGGAAGACCCTTGATTGCATCAATGATCAGGCAGTCAAGTAATTCTGCACCTTGTTTGCGTGTTGACGAGTCTTTAAATCTGACAGTGTTCAAGGTTGGCTCATACAACACTGAGTGAGTCTTGGGGTCATTTATTCTCATTGGGATGTCCAGATTCTTCCCGAGAATGTTTTGGATCAACAACTTAGTATATCTGATAAAGGGAATCTTTGACCCAGACTTCTTAAGATGCTGCATCATGTCCTCCCATATCAAACTTGCGTAGTAATGTGTTGCTTGTTGACCATTCCCCAGAAAGTTTGAAGGTGCATCAGTTTAGGATGTTCATGATCGATGTCTCTTCCAGATACCGACTTGGAGATCATGATGTAAAGTGTCCTCCAGGGCTGAGGGATGTTCTTTAGATCAATAGTGGAGTGTTTGGTGATGATTCCAGCAACTTCGTCATATCCAATGTTGACCATGAACTGCATTACATCCTCTTCACTAGGAGTTGGAATGTAAACAGAAGACTGAATGCATGGTAGAAGAAGAATAGTGCGAAGATCCGCTACCGTGACTGTGACTTCCTTGGTGCCAAGAGTCACTTTGACTGCATCTTGACTATCAACCTTCTCCATCGTGTGCCAGAACTGATGGATGTAGATCTCTGGTACTGTAGCCGAGTTGGATAGCATAAGGCAGTAGGGATGATCCTTGAGAATGTCCACGACAACTATGTAGGAGGATTCCGAGCAAGTGAATTTTTCAAAATCAACTTTGAGGTTGTTCTTTCCAGTTGTTTTGCGATAATCCATTGGGAAGATATCTTCCATTGTGAGTTCATTGGATGCATTGAGAGTTTCCATGTTGACGTCCATTTCGCGATCTGAAAGATATTGAGACAAAAGAACCAACATATCGAAAGACATTATGTTAGTCTAAGATTGATTTTATTGTCCAATTATTGAAGTTGTCATGTTTATTAATTTTACGACTCATAAACCCTAATAATTCAAAAGTCATTACAACAAGTTTTTGGGTTTAATTTGTTGATGGAAATAGGTATAACACTTGTTTTTTAAACGTTTTGAGACTACCCATTTCATCAAAAACACACATTGGCAAATCTCATGTTCATATGCTTTTGCATAAAACTCAAAATCATCCATATTAAAAACTTTAACCATTGGATTTGAGAAAGATTAAAAACCATTGTTTGTAATAATGATCAAAAGCTTTTCCAACTTAAAGATTTTTAATTTGACGAGCGGATTAGTGGTTTGAATCTTAGGCGTGGATCTTGGTTGGTTGGTGTAATAAATGCTTGAAGTAAATGTTTTAATTTGTTAGGTGGAGAGTTTTATTAAAAATTACTTTTCAAATTTGACAAAATTGGCCCCTCCACCTCAACCATTTTCATCCAAGACCCATTAACTTCCACTTTGGTTAGACAAAACATATTTTGGAAAGAAACATGACGATACTCTTCCTCGACTATTGAAATGATAAAATTTTAAAACATTTGAGTCCGAGGAGAGTATTTAACAAGAAACGTATCCACCATTTCTGAAGAAACAACATATTATGGTAACATGCTGTAAGATATAGGATTTTATACACGCATGTAAACTTAAATCATAGAAGCATATGGAGTGTTTAGAGAGAGAATGAGAGATGTTCTAGTGAGAAAAACACATAGAAGGTTAGATTCTAAAATGAACATCCAACCCTCTCCCTTGTGGGGAGAGGGCTATTTATACAAAGAAGCACGCCCTCCTTCGGGCTGTGGATCAGGCATACAATGGGTAAAGACCCGTCCTTCCTCCACGGTGTTGCACTAGACTAAACTATCCTAATAACTAACTAACAAATAACGTAATAAACGATATGTCTACGAGCTAACTTAAGCTAGATTATATTTGGGGTGACCGATGCTTTACAATAGAATTTCCAATTCCTAACAATCTCCCCCTAAGGGAGGTCACCCCATGATTTACATATTAGCACCCTAGCATTCTAATTAGTCTTCAGTCTTGAGCTTGTAGACTTTACTTCATCGAAATATACAAACATTGTGCTTTCATGGTGATTTTATCATAATCCAACTATATTGTACATTAAGTGGAGGTTATAGAGCCGATCCACATCATGATGACCTTTGAGCTTTATTTGAGATCATCAGTCACAGTTAATCTCAGCATCACCAATTGCTGTGTTGCCCGCATATGATGTTGTGACATTTGGACCGACATGCTCACATTCTGGATCATGATATCTTCTCATCAGAGTAGCGGAAGCTTTAGTTGATTCATGATATTTGCAGCAGCGTAGCAGAAGCATGGAGTGAGAATATCAGAGTCATTGATGCACTAATCATGATTTCTTTGGAAATGAATATGTTGTGTGAGCATGTGGCTATGGATTGACCTCTCCATTCTGATCAGCTGCAAACATTGGGTGTACCTGCATACAACAGTTAGCAATAAAGCGCACGAAAGTGTCTTTGATCACTTTCGTTGAATTGAGGTACACGGCCCACGGTTCCCCGTTGATCAGTACAAGTACTGCCTGTGATCAGGTATAATTCTTAAGAACCTCCTTGACAGGGTTTCGCAGCTGCTCTAGCTGTTCTCAAACCGGAACATCTCAAAGAAGACAACACGGAGTGAGTGAACCAGCGAATTAAGATTGACTGATTGATGAAAAGAGATTTGAAAAAACAATCGTGTACCGCTCAATATAAATTGTTTTTGCAATACAACGAAGGTTTTAATGAAAGTCATTTATCAATCATAAATACCTTTTAAATTTGAAATATTAATACACAGTCGATGTGCTAGAGAAAAGCGTTTTAAGCACAACGACCGGTTTTTCAAAGGTATCCGTCAATCCATAACCTGAACCAGGATTGATTCATAAATTTGAATCGCTCCATTGTTTCTGTTCAGTTGTCACATGGTTGATCTATTGGATTGATCTCACATTCCACCTACCAAGAGCTTGTTTGATGTTGGCTCTAGAAGGCTTTCCATCTTCATTGTGAATATGTTTGCATATCACTCAGATATTCTGGCAATACCACAAGGATAATGCGTAGGACTCTTAAAATATATTCTCTCTTTCCACATTGTGTGAAACAGAGAGTCTTCATTGATTGTGTCCTTAATGAGATTTACTGATGATCTCGTGGCTCTAGACTCAATGGTGCACATTTGGTTCCTATGCCGGAGACTAGGGAGAGGGTCTCCTTCTTCAATATCAACCATCTCTAAGAGAAAGTCGATAGATAATGTAGGTTCCCCTGTGAGAATGAAACAAGTCCTTTTAAGAGGAACTTGAGTAGCTTGGGAAGATGTAGTGCAGTGCGTCACTGGGTCCATGACGTCTTGTCTTCAATACCGGTGT